>JAGFMF010011487.1:739274-773298 GCA_019455555.1 Galemys pyrenaicus | reverse complement strand
GGCCAGGGAGGGGACCCACGTGGCGCAGCAGACCTCTCCTGCCTCGCCCGCTGCTCCCCTCAGCAGTGTGTTTCAGTCAGTCTGCCTGTTCTGTTCCCCACTCAGTCTCTGGTGAATCCTCTCACCTCCATGGACTCTGGTCTGTACCCCAGCTCTTATATGCATAAATAAATAAATCTTTTTTTAAAAAAAGATCTGTGGGAGATTATTGCCTAAAAGTTTGCAAACCCACCTGAAAAAAGTTAGTCTTAGACTTAGCAGGTGGTCCAAACTCAGAAGCAGACTTACTGATCAGGAACTAGTTTCTAGGACATAGGCGGCAGGGAAGAATATAAAACCTCAGTTGTTTTCTTTACCCCAAATCTTCCTCTTCTTTTTTTTAAAGATTTATTTATTTATGCATACAAGAGCTGGGGTACAGGTCAGAGTTGCAGGAGGTGAGAGGATTCACCAGAGATAGAGTGGGGAGCAGAACTGGCAGATGGACTGAAACACACTGCTGAGGGGAGCAGCGGGCGAGGCAGGAGAGGTCTGCTGCGCCATGTGGGTCCCCTCCCTGGCCAGGGATCAAACTTGCACTGCTGTGCAGTAGATGCCTCACAGTGAGGCGCTCAACCCGCTGCGCCACCAGGGAGGCCCTACCCCAAATCTTCTTAAAAGCCTTAGAAGATGGACTCTAGGAAGAGTCCCCCTTTCCCAGGCCTTTGAGGGACAGTTCCTAAAGTTGTACCATCACAGACTGGTGACTTGACAGTAACAATAAAAAAGACAAGCGTATAGAGAGGCATCTCCAAAAGAAACCTCTTAACCAAGCAGCAAGGACACCAGCAAGTGGCTGACATGTGCCGGTGTTTGGTGCCAGCAGGGTTTTCATAACGCAAGGCGCTCATAAATGAGGGGAGAGTCTTAAATAATGACACTTAAGGGGAGAAATAGAACCCATAGAATGGGTAAAAGATCACAAAGCTTTAATGTTGATATTTCTTTATTTTCAATACTTCTCCAATTGCTTGGGAAACCTCATTTTGCGATATACCTTTGCCGTCACCTACAAGTGCAGGATTGAGCAATCATGTCCTCATACTCCTTGTACAAGATACTCCCATTTGCCTCAATCAGAAGGATACTAATGGGAACATACTTATAAGGGACACAGGAGGGCTGAGGGACTCTCTGGTCTACCAGCTCATTGACAAGGTTCTGGATGATGGCATGATTGGGAGAATTGAGACCATAGCGGAGTACCCGAGGGCAGGTCCCCTTACAGTAGTTTGGGGTATAGAGATGAGGTGCAATGATCCAGTGATCCCATCCCAGTTGGTGGAAGCTGACTTGGAAAGGGTGGAGGGAACACTGGCTACTTTCAGGCTTATCACGCTCCCGGGAGGGGCCTGGAACCTCAGACCTGATACTGCCTGCTTGCCGGGCCCTTCGCAAGAGAAGAGAAGAACCCCTTCCCGTGAACTCCTCCATGCCCCTGGGGAGAAGTTTGGCCTTGTGAACAGTTTTATGAGTATCGTTGAAGTAGAGTAACAAGAAGGCAATGTCCAAGGATGCAGTTCCATGCCAGTGGCGCAAGACAACTTCAGTACCTTTTTGCTGCTGACACATGAATTGGAGCCGGAGAATCCTGCGCCCCTTGTGCTTCCAGAGCCTTTGTTGAATATGCTGTGTGATATCCATCTCTGTCCAAGCTTTGGACAGCAGAGAAGGCTTTGAGGAAGCTCTTCCTGAAGGAGAAAAGTGGTTAGTTGGGTTTTTCTGGACCCAGGGCTCCACATGGCAGGAGAGGTGGTAGCGATTTAGGTGGAGTTGATGGCGGTAAACCACAGTGGCTCGGACTAGTTGGTACAACGCCCGGTTTGGTCTCAGAGCAAAGTCCAGAGTCTGTATGTACCAGGGGCCTGTATAAGAGGGAGCAAAAGAAGAGTATTAGCTTCTTGTCTCATAGTTTGTATCTCTCTCACAAAACTGCTCAGTACAAACTGATTGCTGTAGGCCACTCGAAAATTACCTCAAGATCATGCTAACAGCTGGCATGTATGGAGAACTTACTATTATATCAGATGCTTTACATGTGTCAGCTCTGTATAATAGCCTTAGGAGATAGTTAGTCCCATTTTTCAGACAAGGAAATTGAGGCTCAGAGGAGGTATGCCAGAGATCGCGTAGTCAGTGTATAGCAGACTCAAAATCCAAACCCAAGGTCTGTGTCCTTCAGTAAGAAAAACTATCTCTCATTTTTAGAGCACTCACAGTACTAACCTAAATATAGAATTAGTTGTGTATATATTTTACGTATGGGAGAGGTTCAGTCATATTATTAGTTGACTATAAGGGTCACCAATTAAGAGAATCATTGAGACAAATGAATTTCAAATGCATCCACCAACCCAAATGGCAAGGGAAACAAAAGTAAAAATAGACAAGTAGGGACTATATCAAGCTAAAAGGCTTTCGTTCCTCAAAAGAAACTACCTTAAAAACAAAACAGCAACCTACAGTCTGTCAGATGATATTTGAGAATCACATATACCACAAGGGATTAATGTTGAAAAATTATATAACTCTTCATACGACTCAACAATTAACAAAAAACACCAAATGACCCAAATGGGCACAAGATCTGAATAGATACATCTTCAAAGAAGACACAGATAGCCAGCAGGCACATGAAGAGATGTTCATTATCTCTTATTATTAGGAAAATACACTATCTTATTATTAGGGCAATCAAAATAGAAATAAACTATCATTTCACACCTGTGAGACTATGCATAGTCTGGCTTTTAACAAAGTTACAAGAGGCAGGAGCTGGTGAGGATATGGAGCAAAGGGAACCTTGTGCATAAGTTCATACAATCATTATGGAAAGCAGTATGGAGATTCTTCAGAAAATTGAAAAGGAAAATGCCACATGATCTAATTATTCCACTTCTGAGTATTTACCTGAAGAATAGCAACATATTAATTTGAAGAAATATGTGAATCCCCAAGTTCACTGCCACATTATACACAATAGCCAAGAGTTGGAAACAACCTAAGTGCACAACAACAGATGATTGGATTAAAAGAAAATCCTGCCATTTGCAACAACACGAATGGACATAAGGGTATTATGCTTAGTGAAATAAGTCAGGTAGAGAAAGATAAACACTGATTTCACTAATATGTGGTACATAAACAAAAGAAATGAACTAAAAGACAGAAATAAACCCTTAGAGTACAGGACCAAATTAGTGGTTACCAGAGGGAAGGGAGTTGGGGGGTGGATGAGTCGGGTAAAAGAGATCAATTATTTAGTGAAGGATGGAATTGGGCTTTAGTGATAATATAGTATAATTTAATATATATACATGTTGATTTATTATGAGGCACAAATGAAAGTTGTATAGTGTTAAAATGCAATGTTACATACTAAAAAAAGGTTAAAGAATTTTTTTTAAAAAAACATGTCCTAATGTCACATCTCTAACAGATGCAGTTTTGGGGTGCCAGTTCAATGTTGGAGAATATGAGACTGCTATTTCTTTAAAGATTTATTTATGCATACAAGAGCTGGGGTATAGGCCAGAGGCAAGGGAGGTGAGAGGATTCACCAGAGACAGAGTGGGAAGCAGAACAGGTAGATCCACTGAAGTACACTGCTGAGGGGAGCAGCGGACAAGACAGGAGAGTTCTGCTGCACCATGTGGATGCCCTCCCTGTCCGGGGATCGAACAGGCACTGCTGTGCCACGGATGCTTAACAGTGTGGTGCTCAACCCTCTGCGCCACCAGGGAGGCCCAGAGGCTGCTATTACTTTAAACACCGAGCTGAGGGGCCACAAAATAATTTTGTCTGTCCCCTTGTATTGGGGGCAGCTATTCTTCCATTTTTGCTTTCTACTTTAAGAATCACTTCTCGAACATTTTTTCTTCTTGGGCTGTTTCCCTCTTCCCTTGAATCAACCTTTTGTCCAGTCCTTTACCCATTCATTGTACCTCCATTCCCCTAAATGCCATTTTCTACAAGTCCTCGGTCATATAAATATTTTGTTTGCTAAGGATTCTACTAGAAGTTGCCTGTCTCTTAGTGATTAAGAGTTTGAATCCAAACTGTAATGCTGACACCCAGTGGCCAAAGGGTTAGAAGGCTTGGCTGCATAGTTCTGAACTGTGCCCCCACCTGGCAAATGTTGAAGATTACAGAGAAGGTAAGAAAAATATCAGATGGTTTCACTTTTGGGAGGAACATAGGGATCAGGGGGAAAAAAATTAAAAAGACAAAACTAGCAGGCAAACTATAAATCCGGCCATTCAGCAGGGGAAGGAGAGGGCTCAAAACTGGAGAAAAGAGCACAAGAGACTATGGTGATGGTTCACAGGTGTCTTGGTGGTGCGAATTTTATGGGGATTATACCCGAGAGGAGAATGAACAACTATGTAAAAAATACATAAATAATAAAGACAATGGCATGCTAAGACAAATTAAAAAAAAAACCCCTAGGTATTGTGTATGGCAGGCGGCGGGGGGCGTGGGGAGTGGGGAGCTTCCTTAGTCCTCATACATCTTATTGCTAAATACTTCTTCATTAATTTATATCTCATTCATCTCATTGACCTTCTCCACAGAACCCCAAGCCTGGGATTCTTCACTTGGCTTGGGGAATCCAATGTGGGAGATTTTTAATGTCATTATTCAACAGGATAAATTTGTTAAACCTTAGGTCCACCTCATGCTTCATATACCCTAAGTTTGGGCCACTGGTCATCATCCACAGAAGGCCCAAACAGGCTGTGTTTGCTTTCTCAAGTTACTCCACACTCTACTCCTACAAGAATATTTCCAAAAGGCCCACCCATACACCTACCCCACCCTGCCAGAGAAGGAGCCCAACCCAACCTCTAGCAGGCTGTCTGGTAAGGAACTGCCCTTTCCTTTCAGACCTTGACATAACACTATTTCCTGGAGCAGGGCGGAGTTGCGAAGGGTTGGAGCCAGGAAGGGTCTGCTCAGAACTTTTCAAGGAAACGGCTGACTCACACATCCTGTGTGCTTGAACCTGGCATAACTCTCCTGGCAAATTCAACTCTGCTGGATCATCTCCTGATGGAAAGACCAGGGCCTGCTCTCTTGTCATCCGTTTCTGGATCCTTCTCAGAGTCCCTAAATACCAATATGCCTCCCAGTCAGACTAGGAACTGGCCTAATTCTAAGCATCCTCTGTACAAACAAACTTGGTTTGTGCCACTTAGTCTTGCTGCTATACTTGGGAATGAAGTCCAGATCTTTTATAACAGCCTACACATCCCTCTGCTTCATCAGTCACACATCCATTTTCCACAGTGTTCACAAGGCTCCATCTTCTTTCTGTTCAAGTCAGAGCAGCTTGTTTTTGCCATGTAGACCTCTACATATATTGCTCTCCTCTTAAATCAGAATTCTCTACTATTTACAGGCCTGACTTTGTATCTTACATACCTCAGTTCAAATGTTACCTCTTCAAAGATGCCTCCACTGACAATCCCACCTGAAAAGAGGATTTCTGTGATACTCTCTATCAATACAACCTACTTCATTCTTTGATAGTACTCACAATCTGCAATCATTTGTGTTTACTTGTCTCACCCACGACCTCAAAGCCTATCTTGATGACATCTGCATGTGGGCATCTAGAACAGTGCCAGACACTTATTAGGTGCTGACCAAATATTTGCTGAGTGAATCTCTACCCACACAAGTCTATTTACCCTTAATTACAAAGCACTTCTCTCTTCTATGCCTCTATGCCATGCAAGATCCAGCTCAAATATCACCTCCTCATTGAGCCTTCCAACTGTCTCCTTGCATTCCTTTCCTGGCTTGAGTCAATGACCCATTTCTTCACTGGAGTCCTTGGAGCTCTACTGCTTCTATTTTTCAAGGCATTTGTCATGCTGTAATACTATATGTGGTTGCTTACCCATCCTACTACAGTACGAATTCCTAAAGTTTAGGGGAGCAGTTATTTACCTCATACTCAACCCAAATACAGTTATCTGGTGGTCAGTTATAACCTGTAAGGAGTCAGCACAGCAGGATGATTAAAAACATAAGCTCTGGAGTCTGAGGGCTGGCCTTGACAGCTAGCCACATTGATTAGTAGCTGTGTATTACAGTAAATTACTAGGAGCCTCAGTTTCTTCATCTGTACAGTGGATGTGATAGTGGTGGTGAGGATTAAAGAAGATAATGTTTATAAAGTATTTTTTTTCAATTCCTGACACACAGTAGGCTCACAGTAAGAGCTAGCTGGAGGAATATTTGTTTAAATCTGTAAATGTCTCCAAGACTAGCAAAGGTCCAAGACTCAGTTCACCAGGTACCCAAGATTTCCTTAAAGTTGATGGCTGTTTTTGTTCCCTAAAGAACCTCTCTAATACCCACTGCTGTCCTGGAAAAGTGTCTAATGCAAACATTTGAAACAGAATCAAACATGATGGGGACAAAGAAAATTCCAAAATATGTTTGGCACCAAAAACCCAAAGTAGCAACATGATTGAAATATAAAGGTGGCATAAACAAGGATACCGGATACTACAGTTAAACACTTAAACAGATTAGGGAAAGACTTTAGAATCAGACAGACTTGAGCTCAAATACTTTCACCCACTGTCTGTGTAATCTTTGCAAGTTATTTAACCTCTCCAGCTTTAGTTTCCTTGTCTTTAAATATTATGCTAATTGGGGCACTCTCCAAAGATGGACCGCATACGTCTATGAAGGCATCTCTTAACAAGCCTGTCTCTTTCAGAGTCAGCTCTTTTTGCCTTCTTGTGTCTGTGCAAGTCTTTCATGTTTTTTAAAATAATGAGCCTACCCTTTTCGAGATAGTAGCTGTTGTTAAGTCTTAAATACAATAGTGGATGCTCACCAAGCCAGGTATTCAGGCCCTCAGATGTCACTATCTTTGTGTCCTTTCTGAGGCCTTAAACATTTCCCCGACTCAGCATCCTTTACTCTTTGCCTTCTAAGAATAAAATGATGCATAAACAACCCTCCATAATAATATATCTACATATTTCCCAATGACAGTTTTCAGTGATGGAAAGAGTAATAAGACTTTTTTTGAAAGGTAGGAGTTGACACACCATTCCGTTGTCCTGGCCTGGGAGAGATTCCTCAAGCAGGCCCCAAGGCAATTTGTTCTTAAGTTGGAAGCAGCCTTGGAGCCAGCTGTTCCCTAACTTGCCATCCTTTGGTAATGAAGCTTGACGGTAAACTCAGATCCCTTACCTCTCCCCTGTAGTGGATAGTACGCGGGCATGATAACTCACCTCTGAGAGGCTTTGCCACGTTGGCCAAGGGCCTCACCAGTCTCACCATGGTCGCCCCGATGGTGCGGTTCTCCCTAGGGTGCCCATGCATGTCAGCCGAACGCTGGTACAACTCCAGCATGTACCTCAAGGGATGCCCTAGGACCCGTGGTTTGCTCTGCTGCTTGCCAGGGACGTCTTCTAGCAGTTCCCAAATCAGGGGCAATGTGGGTGCTTCAGCCAGGAGGGCGATGGACGGCTGCCCTACCTTTGCCATTTGACCACTGTGTTCTATAAAAAGCATCAGGCCCCAAATAACAAGGATCCTAAAAATGCTGAGGAGGACCATCCTGAACGGTTTGGTGTTCAGCAATACACTGCAGCCCACGTCCAAAGGACACACTCTGAGCCTTTGCTTTCACACCGATACCGATAACAGCATCCTGACTGCACAGCTGCAAAAGTTGAGCAAGAAAAAAAAGCACACACACACAAAAAAAAAAAAAACAAATACAAAAGGCAGGCAGGCTGCTTCTGTGTTGCTTCTTCTGGAGGAACTCCTGGACTTAGAGAGGTCTTCTGACTTGGCTGCTTTGCATCAGAACAAACAGAAACAGCAGCAGGGATAAGTCAGTCTGTCCATCCTGCTCTCCCCCGCTGGGAACAAAGGAGTACTTATTTGGAGGAGGCTGAAATAACGTCGGAGGAGAGGTCCATTCCAGGACCCACTCCCTTACCTTATCCACTAGGATGCAAAGAAAAAACCAGCCCCAGGCCGGCCTTCTCCACAGCTTTAAAGGTTGTCTCTTAATAAATACTTAAAGGGCCATCCCACATCCACACTACTGCCTCAATGCAGCACTTCCCAAAAGGTGGTCTGCTAATATAATGACTTGCAGTGTAACTGTGCAGTAGTTGTTAAGAGTCCAGATGCTGGGTCTCAAGCAAACCATGAAGCCTCTCTGATTATGGGATGTGGCAACCTGAATCTTCAGAAATTCTACCAAAAGTCCTAAAAACACAGAAAATGTGGAAACTACTGTGTGAGTTGGCTACTTGAAGAAGTTGCCTTAACAGTGGTTCTCAATATTGGCCATACATAGGCATCACCTGCAGAGTTTAACCACTATGGGTGCCTGGGTACTATCCCCAGAGTTTCTGATGTAGTAGATCTGAGGTGTTAACAGGACATGAGAACCTTTTCTTTTTTAAGTTCTGCAGGTGATTTTTAATGTGCACCAACACTTGGGGAATCAGAATTTTCTGGTTTAGGAATTAGAATTTTCTAGCTTACTATAGTATTTTCTGGTTTACCTAGAAAGTGTTGAGATTGATATGAGCTCCATCAGAGAAGCCTGGGGCAGTGGAGATGAGTCTGTGGTCACTGGCTGGGCACTCGCCTCGCCTGGCTGGTTAATGGGAAGCCTCAAGCCTGGGCCAGTTAGCTAAGGCTGCCCCTGACCAGGAGTCTGAAGAAAAATGGCAGATAAAGCCCTGGTCCTGTCCAAGCAAAAGCAGTTTGTTGGGGCTCCAAAGAGGGAGTGGGAGGAGGTCAAGATGTGGAAATGGAGGTGATGAAGCAAACTTGACTTGTGGGAGAGTTTTTACTTCTTATCAAGAGTATTTGTGAACAGGAACTGTGGTTGGGGAGCAGGTGTGAACTCTAACCAGGCAGACCTGTGTTTGAATGGTGACCGTCTCTTCTCAACTGTAATTTAACTTCACCAAGGCAAATTTCTTCACTTCTCTGAGCCTCAATCTTCTTGTCTGTAAAATGGAGATGACATGTTTTATCTCACAGGGTATGGTGAGAATGTAAGGCAATAACTTGTTACCTGCACAAACTCCAATTAGACACATGAGAGGTGGTTACATGCTCAAAGTTATTTCTTCCTTTCCTCTGTTTTTTTTTTTTTTTTCTAACAGGCTTATTCCCTGTATTGTAAGATATAAGGCATGGGCTGATGGCCCTCTGGTTCTGAATTCACATCCCAACCCAACTGGGCAAATTCAAGCAAAGTTTCTCCCATCCTGACTTACTTTTTTTAAAATTGTATTCTTTTTTTGCATAGAAGACTTGGGGTATAGGCCAAAGGTGCGGGGGCTGAGAGGATTCTCCAGAGACAGAGTGGGGAGCAGAGCAGGCAGATAGACTGAAATATATACTGCTGAGGAGAGCAGCGGGCGAGACAGGAGAGGTCTGCTGCACCATATGTGGGTTAACTCCTTGGCTGGGCATCAAACTCAGGTCATACAGGTGATAACGCTGAGACTTAACCCCTAGGCCACCAGGGAGGCCTAGCCTAACTTTCTTAATCTGTACTGCTGTTTCCTTCAGAGGAATGCTGTGAATGTGGTATACCCATGTATCACATACAATAAAATACAAGTAAGGGATATACACATATGATTCATAGCAGACAAAAATTAACTGCTAACTCATGAAAAAGGTGTCATAGAAATAAAAAAATACAATTCAAGACATGCAGGCTATGATTCCACACTCATTTGATGACAGCATTAAAACTCTGATGCCATTAAGTCAGGTAAGACCACAGAACTCAGGTAACTCTTATGCTGCAGGGGAATGATTTGGTTCCATGTTTTGGAGAACAATCTGGCATCATCCCTAGTGAGATTAAAGATGCACAATTGAACAATACTATTGCTAGAGTAGTAGCTTTTAGACATTTTTGGCTGTGCCTCACAGGAATAAATGCAGTTTACATTATAAGCCAGTACGAAGACAAGCACACACACATATCTACTTGAAGTAAACATTTCCTGAAACAATACTTATATCTTTCCAACAGACTGGGGAGAGCACTATATCAAAGTGAGTAAGAACATGCTGTGGAGTTAGAATCCTATGTTTAAATTCCAGCTCTACTGCTTGTTAGTTCAGCCTTGGCCAAATCAACTTCTCTGTGCCCCAATTCTACCATCTGTTAAGTAGAAACCATAATCACTCTCTGCTTCAACTTTCTAACATATAAATCAGAATTAATCAAAAGTTTCTCATAAGATTTTTGTGAGGATTATATGAGTTATACATGTAAGATGCTCAAAAGATTACCTGTCACAAAGTACTCGTGACAGGTTGGTGGTCATTACATTTGATGCATGTTGTGCTCTCCTTCTGGCCTCATAAGCTGTGCAGAGGCAGCCAAGAAGCTTCTCTGTTCTATGTATCCATGCCACTCCTTCCTCCTCTTACCCTCTCTCTGCCTCCCTAACATTCTCTTTGGCCCTTAACCTCTCTCTGTTACCAATTTAAGCTTTCCATCTTTCTAGCTGACATAACTAAATAAAAGAACAAGTCTTTGGGATCACTGACAAAGAGTTCATATAAGAGTTTGGGGTATAGTTTTCTTTGATGTTTCGCTGGTATTGGATTGGGATTACATCTGTCAAGAACATTTTTCTGCCATCTCTTAGTGGTGAGATTTTGATATAGGATCAAAAGAAGTCAGAAGAGACAACATATTACACTGGAAAGAGCATGATTTCAGCTTGAATTCCTGGCCCTGCCAATTTTGACTGTTGCTTAACCTGTCTGCGTCTTAGATTTCTTAATTGTAAATTGGAAAAAAAAAAGAAAAAAAAAAGAAAAAAAATTGTAAATTGGGGATATGCTTCACCTTCAAGGATTGTGGTGAGATTTTGATGTTATACTGTATATAAAGTATATAGTACATGATATAATAAAACATGGATAATCCTAAATAGATGGTAAACTTTACCACTAGTAGCCTATAATTTTAAAGTTTTATCTATATATACATACATATATATATACATATAAAGTGTACAAGACAAAGAAATATGCGCTTGGCATCTTCTAATGCAGTCAGCTGAATTTTCATTCCATCCTTCCACCTACCAGGGCTTCACGATTGATTGGGTCAGCTTTCTTATTTTCAAAAAAATTCAAATTCTAGTTTCAGAAAAATATCCAATACCAACCCCATTCTTATCACCAAAATTGAAAGAAGTTGAGAAGATCCTTTCCTGGAAACATCTCCCTCCCTTCACTGGGCCTGATGTATGCTACTGTCCCAAATCCCCAGAAGAGGGCACCAATTGTCTTTTCCAAGTTTATGGTTGGAGGGGTGGGAGGGGGGGCAGGTAGAGGGCAGGTTATTGGGCATTTGAACAGGATCTGCAAAAGGATATTTATCAATCCTTCTTGCTTTCAAAAAGCCAGCATGTGAAAAAATTAATTGCATAAATTGAACTAACCTGTTTGCCTATCGACATGCCAAAAGGGTCCTTAACACAACAAAATGGGTCACCACAAGTTACTTTGAGCTGCAGGAACCCTTCGTGCATAGTGTGACTTAACTCTTCAAACTATAGTGTGTTGGGCACACTGCTTAAAATGATTGAAATTGCCAAAGGATAGGCTTTTACCCAATTTGGGGGAACATGGCTTTTGTCTACAATGTGCATATGTTTTGATTCATATGCACACTTATAGTTCACATTTTCTCATAGTGGTATTCACTGAACAAAATTAGGTGTTTATTAGAACACCTGCTATGTGGTTGTCTTAGGTGTTAAGAGAATTTTACAGACAACTCTTGAAAGGAGAAAGCATACAAGAATGAAAATGAACAATGATGTAAAAAATATAGAAAGAAAGAATGAACAAAAGAGAAAGAAAGGGTGCAGGCCTAAAGCCGACGCCTAGGCTCAAATTCCACAATTACCATTTAACTAGTATGGTAATTTTGGACAATTTACTTATTCTCTGTTCCTCAATTTCCTCCTTTAAGAACAAGGATAAAAATATCACTTCTTAGTTTAAAAAATTACATATATTCACATTGTTGTTCATTTTTATACAATGTTTGATTTCTTTTCTCAGGTGTTGTCCCCATAAAATTACCACTACCAAGTCACCTGTGAACCATTACCATAGACTCTTATGCTCCCTCCAATTTTGATCCCTCTGCCTCCCCCTACCTTGCTGAACATCTCCAATTTATAGTTTGCTTGATAGTTTTTTTTCTGATCCCATATATGTTTTCCCTATGTTCCTGCTATAAGTGAAGACATCCTATATTTTTCTTTCCCATATTATTCATTTTCCTTCTGACTTATTTCACTGAGCATAATCCCTTCCAGCTCCATCCATGTTGCTGCGAATGACATTAGTTTATCTTTTTTGATTGCTGAGTAGTATTCCACTATGTATAGATACACTATCTTCTTGATCCAGTCATCCGGTTTTGGACATTTAGGTTATTTCTATATTTTATCTGTTGTAAATAGTGCTGCAATGAACAAAGGAGTGCAGGTTTCCTCTTGAATTAATGTTTGTGTGTCCTTTGGGTAGATACCCAGGAGTGAATTGTTAGATCATACGGTAAATCCATTTTTAGTAATTTGAGTGTCCTCCAAATTGAGGTCCTTTCCATACTGGTTGGACCAGCTTCTCACCAGCAGTGTAAAAGGGTTCCCTTTTCTCCAAATCTTCACCAGCATTTATTGTTGTTACTAAGAATCAAGGAAAGGAATAATAATAATAATAACAATAAAGACACAAAAACCAAAAATGAAAAGACAAGGACAAATTGGGGACACTTGGTGGGGAGAGGGGAGGGGGAGGGTTGAGGGCAGACGGGAGCATGGGGGACTGAGGTGATGGTGCACTGGTGATATGGTGATGGGGAATACATGGGGATTACAATTGATGTCAAATAAACAGTCAAAAATAATAACAAATTCAAGTGTATATATTTTAAAAAATATTTGGTGGAGCATGAGTGAAGCATATGGAAGTGTGAAGTTGTACCCCCCAAATTTTATGCAAACAATAAATCAATAAAAAAGTTAGATATGTAATAATTTTTAATTATTAGTAAAAAACATGCTAACATTTGCAATATTCAAGAAATTCCATTCTTTGTAATAATTTGGGAATAAAGAAATTTACATATCAACAAAAAAATAAATTTGGGTCAGTCTTACTGGTATGAGGTGATATCTCATTGTGGTTTTGATTTACATTTCCCTGATTATAATCAGATGGAAGTGAATAGTACTAGAACCAAGGAACTCCCTGGTAGTGCAGGAGTTAAGTCTCAGCGCTATCACACTATCACCTAATCCACATATGGCACAGCAGAGTTCTCCAGTCTTGCCACCCACTGCTCCCTTTAGCAGAGTACTTCAGTAGATCTGCCTGTTCTGCTCACCACTCTATCTCTGATGAATCCTCTCACCCCCACCCCACACACACACCTCTGGCCTACACCACAGTTTTTCTATGCATAAATAAATAAATAAAACTTGTTACAAAAAGAAAAAAAAAGGATGTTGAGCATTTTGTCATATACCTCTTAACCATCTGCATTTCCTTTTTGTAAAAGTGTCTTTTTAGCTCTTCTGCCCAATTTTTCACTGGATTCTTTATTTTGTTTTGGTTAAGTTGTATAAGCTCTTTGTAGATCTTTGATATCAATCCCTTACCAGTTTTGTGGAGTGCAAATATTTTCTCCCAGTCTGTGGGGTGCCTTGGTTATTGTCTCTTTTGTTATACAGAAGTTTTTAGTTTGATATAGCCCCAGATGTTTATCTTTCCTTCATTTTCTTTGCTTTGGGGAATGAATTTTTAAAGATGTTTCTGAGATGTATGTCATAGAGTGTTTAGCCTATGTTTCCTTCTGCATATTGTATGGTTTCAGGTCTTACATTCAGGTCCTTTATCCATTTTGAGTTGATCTTTGTGTATGATCTTAGGTAGTTATGTGGTTTCATTCTTTTGCATGTAGCAGTCCAGTTTTCCCAGTACCAAATACCACTTCCTTAGAGGACTATCGTGAGAAGTAAATGGATTAGCACATCTAATAATCTTACTGTTTTCTAGATGCTATATAGACCCTGAGAGTATGGCAATTAATAAAACAAGTCCTCTATCTTCAGCTGGGCACTAAGGTAGTTTGGAAGACACCCAAATAAAGCAGTTTCTATCTCTAAAAGATAGCAACCTTGATGGAGATATAAAAGATGGGATGCATTTCCCATCACCGTGACATTTACTCTGATTGCTGTTCTGAGTTCTTTAAAAATGGACCTACTTTCTAGATATGTTTTGTTAAAAAATCACTTTCCATAAAAGAGAGTTGAGTATATTTTATGGAAATATTTATTGATTTGGCACTATGCTACATCCTTTTACATAGTATATCTTATTTCATCTTCCTATCAATTCTTTGAGTTAAGTACTTTTATTCCCATCTGTAGATTAAAAAAATTTGAAGATCAGAAATGGAAACTTGCCCAAGGTTGTACAATTGTCAACTGGTGGAACCCACTGGAAGTCAGACCCAAGTCGGACTGATCTCACAGCTCCTTTCTTTGTGCTTTATGGTTGCTATAAGCATCCATGGAGCATTTAAACTCTTAAAATTCAGTTTCCTTATAAATTCATCCTGCAGAGATTCCTGAATATGATACTTAAATATAAATTCTGTGAGCTATAGAATCATACCTATCTTATTCATTATTGTAGGTGTTCAGTGTATTTTGGTTAAACAAATGGTTGCAATAAACAAGTTGATGGGCAGGCTCTTGTTGGATGTTATAATGTGTTTTCAGAAAAGGCTTCTGTTAATTTTGAGGTAGAAGAAAGTCTGAAACAACCACCTTTCTCTGCACTTTCAGTTCCTTAAAAAATTATTGCCTATGTTACAATGTCTTTATGAGTCTCTCCTGCTAAAGACGGCAGAAGCTCCAGAGGAAAAAGTCCCCCTTTGCCATGCATGGGTAGCAATAGTTGTGCTCACAGCACTTAAAAATGGACACAACATCAACCTCCCTGGCCTGAAAACTAGGGAATTTCTAGCCCAATTACAGTTCATTTAAGTCCAGAGTTGCATGTAACTGAATTAAACGTGGGTCACAATCCTACACTAAAACACCTTCATCAAGCCTCAGTATTGTACCAGATATTGCGTTGAGTGTATGATAGTGAGACCCAGTACAGTAAGGAAAACATGTGAAAAGTACTGAGGATGCAGAAGACCTTGTAGCTGGAGCACAGAGAACAGAATAGGAAAAATAGTTCAGGTAAGAACAGGGTAGAAGGGAGAAGCCAGAACATGCATGGCTTGGAAAGTGTTGTTGTTAGTAGTGTTTGTGTATCTTTTGGATGATTAAAATATGAGTACACAAAACAAGAGCCCACTTTCTGGGTGGACAAAGCTTTATGGTTTAACAAGCAGAACACAGCCTGAATTTCAGCTCTCAAATGCCCCCTTGATAGGACATTTTTGTGTAGTGTTCTACCTGCACAGCCATTTGTGACTGCCTGATTTGTAAGATTTTTGACGTTTCTCTGTGCTTTAACCACACTGGCCTTCTGATTTCTTTCAGTTTTCCCAGAAAACCATACTACCTTTGCATGAAAGTCTTTGCCTATGCTGCTCATTGGTTCAGAATACTCTTTCTTCCCTTCCCCAGGCTATTCCCACTCAAACTTCCTGTCTCAGCTCAGGTATCCCTTCCTTGAGTCCCCAGATTGGGTCTACAGGATATTTGAGGAAGATTTGTAGAGTGGATAAAACTTGAATTGGGTCCTCAGGTATGAATAGGATTTGGGTAGGTGGAGAGGAGAAAATGTGCCATTCCAGAATAAGTTCTGAATTTTTCAAAGATTTCCCTGAAAGTTGTAGTAAGAATGCATTAAGGATACCTCAAGAGGTTCTCCAAAGCAAGACCCAAATAACAGATTCATCCCTTAGAGGGACATTTACGGAGAGTTGGGTAGTGGTCGTGAGGAGCAAATTCAGATATGAGTCACGCATACTGAGCATATCCTGGATCCTTTGTGCATGTGGCGTTTCATTAATTGCACTGGGAACAGGTACCGGTATTCCTGTTTCACAGAAAGAGGAAATGAAGTTCAATGTAGTTAAGTGACTTAACCATGGTCACATAACTATAATGAAAGGCAGATTTCCACTCAGATCTTCTGACCCTACATCTGGGGCTTTTATTTGAGGAGTCTGTACTTATCTTCTGCAGTACTCTCCAGGCTTGCTTTTGCTTCTGAACCTCTGGAATTTGGATTCCAGTGTAGGAATATGGCTCCTACAAGTACTTCTCTTAGCGTTCCTGGGATCCTTGGACTGGAGGGTATTCCAAGAATGGAATCTCTGGGGACAGTGACCTAGAAACCTTGTAACTTAAGTATCAGTGTGCAGAATTTTAACTTTCATCATTGCTTATCGACCATATCACTCCTGCACAACAGAAGAGCATGTTTTCTTTCAGTCACGTAAGAAAGCAAGAGCTAAGCACAACGCACACTGAAGAGACTTTGGGCTTCAGAGATAGTATTATCTGGTTTAGTCTTGGGAGTTTTCTGGTCATTTCTAGATAATGAAGTCATCAGAAAGCTACTGACCATATTTGCATTCCCTGACCTCTCTCTCCCTTGTCCCAGTAGCCACGTGTATTTTAAAAAATTGGGTACTAAAGCAAATTAACTAGGTAATTGACTTCCTGAATTAAAGATCAGGATGCTGTTTCTGCCAATGAAAGTCCTGCAGAGGACTGGATTGCATAAACATCATTCCATTTTCTATTATACGTCAACTTTCCAGGGGTGGGGAATGACTGGAATACCAATGGAACCTAGGCGAGAAGTGCTCACTGCAAGAAATATATTTTGGATACTTAGAGCAAAGGGAGAGGGGGTTAAAAATGACTTCTTCAAAGATTCTTTGTCTGTTCTCCTGTTCTTCAGGTCTCAAAGCCCTGCCTAAATTCAACAGCCTATTATCAAAAGGTAAAATTTCCAGTTTTAAAATATATAATTCTGGAATATAATGGATATAATGCTTAGCATGGTGACTATAGCTAAACACACTGTATTGCATGTTTGAGAATTGCTAAGAAAGTAGATTTCACATGCAAAAAATACTGTAATTGTGATGAATATTAGCTAGACTTATTGTGGTTATCATTTCACAATATGTACATAAATTAAATTATTATACAGCTGGAACTAGTCTGTCAATTATATCTCAGTTTTTATTTTTTTCAAAAAAGCCAGTGTAAAATTTGGTGTTAAAAGGGAAAAAACCTAGAACTCGGACCTAAATCAAGAACTTGAAATCAACAGTGGGAATTATGTTTTTTGTTTATTTGTTGTTTGTTTATTTAAGAATTGTTGCTTTCTCTCTCTAGAAAAATCTTTGCTATTGCCCCACTGAGTAAGACAGGTATAGAAGTGTCTTTGTCTTACTTTTCACTTCTGATATCAGGAAGAAAATACATAGGTTGATGTTTGTCCTTTACTATTCATAAGAAGAGTTAGTGAACATTGTTATGTTATTTTTATTTCTGTGTCTTCTTGTGTTAATGAAAAAACTGATGGAAACCCCAGTGTGAGTACTTGGGACAAAGGGGAATGAGGGAGATAATTGTAAAATGACAATTGTAAAAATGACTGGGAACTTTGTTGAGAAGTTCACTGAATTCTCAAAGACAGTATCATCTACTCACCTGACCGTACAAGTAGGCCCTCAAGCTCAGAAATCTCTTCCTCTTTAGTGCATATATTCCTCTTTAGGAATATATGCTGATTGAGAAAAACCTGCATTCATTCGCTCATTCATAAACAATTCACTGAACTAATATTTATTAACTACCTGATATATGTCATTCTTGGTGTTAAAGATGTAGACGAGGACAGTACTGATGGCTTTCTTGTCCTTGTAGAGTTCACAGTCAAGTAGGGGAGACATATACAGATTTCTTCAAAAAGGAATAAACATTTACAATGCTAATAGATTTCTAGGAAGGAAAATTGTGGGTCATTTTGGTAGTGTAAGCCAGCATATATTTAATCATATAGGTCCAGAAAGTTTCTACCAAAAAAGTGACATTTAAGTTCAGACATAAAGGCTAGGAATCAGTTCACCAAATGAAGACTGGGAAAAGAATATTCCAGGAAAAGGATAGATTACTATGCTTTGTGGTTAAAAAGAGAAGAAGAAGCAAGCTAGCAAGCTCTGGGTGCTCTCAAGGAATTGAAGGAAAGCAAGTTTGGCATGAACACAGGAATATAAGGCTGGATAATTCAGCAGGGGTCAAACCATATAGTGCCCAGTCAGACTATATCAATGATTTTGTATTTGAAGTCTCAAGAATTATTTTATTTTTATATGCTCCACTGGAAGAATAGTAGTCCTTGTTACTGAGTTTTAGAGCACTGGAAAAAGAGCAAGTCTGGAGAGGAAGGGAGATCATGAGTTTGAGTTTGGATATTATTATTTCAAGTACATGTCAAGTAGGCAATTGGATATACTATTTTGGGGTTCAGAAGAGAAATCTAGGCCAAGTTTTTAAAATCCCTGAAACATAAAATACAATCTAGTGAGCTTCATATTTCATTCTCTAAGTCCCACACAAATGTATTTCCTCAAAAGCAGTGTTAGATTGTTGTTAATTGGGTTTCCATGCCACTCTAACCACTGATGACCAAAATTAAAATTAATAAGAAGTAAATCAGCTTCATGGAATCATCAAGAAAAATGACATATTGTTCAAGATGGATTTCTTTCATTTGTTTTTTGTTTTCAAATATGATAATTTATGACCTTTATATTTGGGTCAAAAGTGGGCTTATTTTAAATAGGAAGTAAAAAATTGAGTATCAGAAGAAAAAAAATTAGAGCAGCCATGAACATTTCTCACTTTAAACAGCACTACCATTTTCAATATTGCTTTGGTTCCTGTAGGAAGATTGAAGACAAAATATGATATCAACGAAATTCCTTCTTTGTTACATTTCAGTATCAGTTGCCTCATCGTTCTGAGAGCCACTACATATCAAGAAGACATTTCAAGACCAAATGCCTCATGTTTCTATAAGACATTGAAGGTTTCTTGGATGACTTTCTTGGATGCTAAAAGAAGTAAAGGAAGAGAAGTCTAGAAATAAAGAGACTGAGAGTTGTTGGCATATATCTGATTGTTGAAGACATGGAAATGTTTGGGTTCACCTAAAGGAAAAAGCACATACAGAAAATGGCAGGGCTTCATCTCAAACTTAGATGATTTCAACATTTTAAGAATGAGTATAGATAAGAAGGCCAAAGATGCAGGGGGCGGCCAGGAGAATGCTGGGCCCAAAAACCAAAGAAAGACAATATTTCAAGAAGGAAGTGATGAATAAGTGCCCGTTAAATGTAGCATCAAGGTTGTTGATAACTAGAATGAGAGTGGGTTTAGTAAAGTAGTGGTAGCACTAAGATGATTATGTTGAGTTGGGGAATGACTAGATAAGACAATGGAAAAAGTGATGCTAGAAAACCAAGGTTCTTTGAAGCAGTCAAGCTTTCTCCTGACTCCCCCAGCTTTTTCTTTTCTTTTTCACCTTGCCAAGAATGTCTTCAGCTGAAGGATTCAACAAAATTTGTTAAATGAATGAATAACTGACTGAATGGAAGAATGCAAGCATTTACCTCAGTTTTCCTGGCAATTGCTGAGAACAGCTACAAGGCTGAATGGGGTAATGAGTGGGAATGGGGTGTTTACTTGGGAATGTTAGAGGACACTTACATGGTGAGTGTTCAGGGAATCATTGAGAGACTCAGTTCACTGAGACCATTACTTCTGTTAGCCTATCACTGAATCTTATCCGATAAAGGTTTTATTTCCCTGTGCAAAGGCTTCGTGTTACTGGAAGTCTCTGAGGGAGGGAGGAGAGCTAAGAATTAAAGTGAGGCCAGACAAATTGGAAGTGAGGGGCAGTTGATGGGAAACAGCTAGCAGTACCACTTTGTCCATAACTGATGCTGTTGTAATGGCCGCAGAGCAGAAACAAGCCAATCTGAAATACAACCAAGTACAGGAAAGGATTGATTTAGCGTTTAAAACATACTTTGGGCAATTTTAATCATCCTGTTGTTGAACTAAAAGGCAGATTAAAATCACTTAAACTCCCCATCTAGATGCCCAAGGTAAGGAACTAAGTGGAAGGCAGCAAGGGGTTCAAGTCATTTCCAGAGATAGATCATTTCCTGTAGAGCTCTTTTAGGTTTGAGAAGGAGGGGGGTGAGTGGGTGGTGATGCCTAACAGAGCCAAGTCCATAAGACAAACAGCTCCGGAAAACCCCAGGCTTTTCATAGTCCCTGTAGAGGGACAGGAAAAACCTAGCTCACAGATATCACAAACCTGGTAAATAAGCTGAGATACATGATAGGTCAAAGGCAGGCAGGCAGGTAGGTGGATGGATGGATGGATGGATGGATGGATGGATGGATGGATGGATGGATGGATGGACAGATGGATGGGCAGACAGAGAGACAGAGGCCTTGTCCTCTAGCCATGTTCAGGCCTATCCAAAGGAAATAAAACACACCCAGTCCAGTGTTTTTTCTGAGCTGACTAGGATTGGTGTTTCCACCATCCCAGGTCAAAAGATTACAAATCTTTTACAAGAACCTGGACTAGAACAGGAGGTAAGAAGAAAATCAAATCCTATTGTACTTTCCTTCTATAGTTTGCTCCCTGTCAACTACTAAGCATAACTTCCTTCCATTATTTCTTTGAGTAAGAAAAGAGTTGAATGGCAGACAAAACGTGGGGAAACATAGGATACAAATGAGCATTGTGCGCTTGGACAAATAAAAGTTCAAAGGGTGGTGAAGTTGTCAAAGGGTAGTAGAAGAAACATAGTGGACCTTGATCCACTTGTTCAAATTCTACCAGCTACCTTAGAAAAGTCCCTCATTGAGCTTCATTTTCTTCACCTGTGAATTAAGTTAATAATGCCAACTTCAACCCATATGAGTGTTAAATACCTGGCACCTTGGAGGTAGTCAATCAGTGCTAGTTAATTCTCTCCCCCTCATTTGTGGGAAACAGTGAAGTAGTAGCTGAATTTTGTCCTGAGGGAAATGACTTTGGAATCCTGAGGTCTGGGTAGAGCAGAAAGGGTCTGGGTAAGTACTGAGATCTTATAGAGGGGAGGCTTATTGGATGAGTGAAATGCAATGGTAGCTGGGAACTTTCTGTATCAATAAGCTGAGTTTGGAAGGTTGGGTAACATATAAGTGTGTGTTAGCGTACAGTGTGGATTTCTTAACTTATCAGGCTCAGCTTTGCACACGCGTTGTCTTGCATAAGCCACTGTTTACCCAAGTCTAATCACTTACTCTGGGTGCTTTGTGGAAGAAGAGGAGAGATATCTAGAAAGATGTTTTGGCATTGAACGAGTGGAATTTCAAGCCAGAATTCCTAATTATCTCTTTGTTAAGAGTGGGATTTGTCTGGTTGGTTCTATTGGAGGGCCTTGCTTTGAGCCACCTAAGATAGTTGAGAACATGAGGTTATATTGTATGATATCAGTACTTTTGCAGGATTAATAATGATTTTGTGGTATGACTGGAGCTGGGGAGGACTAGAAAGTAATATTTGCCTTACCATGCCATTTATTGGCTGAGTTTTAAATTGTTAAACCACTAATGTAAGGAATTTTACAAGTAGCCACATTAAACATACTTTTCTCTCAGTCTTTCTACTCCCTGGAGGTATATATTTATCTTTTCCCCACTTCACCATGAAACATCTGGCTTCATAAATGCATGTACACTAACATCTGCTCTGCTATTCAGCCTGCGCTATTATTTCAGATGTTTCAACAACCTCCACATAGTCTAAATCTCTGTTCCCCTCTTTCTTGATCTTCTAACACTTTTGAGTTCTTCCTCTTTGAATGTCCCTCCTCCTCCACACTTCCAACCCCACACATCCTCACATACACCCCTCACAGCGTCTATGGGTTAGCATATGTCAGGTTATTTTATTACCTTTCTAATAGCTTTTTGTCTAACAGGCACCACTTTCCTCTGGCACATTCAGAGACGTTTCTCCTCATAATTCTTTTCCCAATTCTCCTGTCTTTCTGGAGATTATCCTCTCTTAGGATAAATCAGCTATCCTTTCTGAGGTATTTTTGCCTGCTTATCACAATCTCAAGCTCCAGTTCATATTTCTAGTTGCAAAATGGACATCTCTACCTGAATTACCTACTGTCATCTGCTACTCGTGTCATAACAGCATGCAACTACCTTACCAAGCCAATGCTCCCTCATCATCTATTCCCTTTTATTATTGTCATCCTTGATTCGTCTCCCACAGGCTTTATTTTTGGTCCCCACATCCTAATTGATTCTACCTCTCAAAAGCATCTTAAACTTGTTCCCTCATTGCCATTTCCATTGTCATTACTCTATGTCTGGTGCTCATTACCTCTCCCCTGGACAATTATAATAACTTCTTTCTACATTTCATTATTGCAACAACTCATTTCTTCAACAAATATACTAAGTCAATTACAGTGTGCTGGGAACTGGGTTTACCACGTGCATCTGATCTCAAGGAGCATGCAGTCCAGTATAGAAGACAAACAATTCAAATAAAATAATGATCAGAGATATGTCAGAATATATGTAAATACAAGAAACTTGCAGGATACAAAGGGATAGCCCCTAGCCCAGACAGCAGGATTAAGGAAAGCTTCATTGAGAAAATAACACTAATAAGTATATGAGTTTATTTGCCACAGGAGGATCAAAGGGTATTTTAAGCAGTTGGACAAGCATGAACAAAAGCATGGGAGTAAAAGAAACAACATGCTTTGGGAAAATGTAAGTAATTAGAGATGACTAGAGAGCAGAGAGGGAGAGGTGGTTTCACAGATTCCCAGCTGGCAAGGGATTTTGCCTCAGGATGAATTGCACCTTGAATCTTACCCATACCTGATTCAGAAAATATTTAGATGCAACTTTGGACTTTAGACTTTAGAGTGATACTGGAATGAATTAAAACCTTTGGGGTGGTTGGGATGGAATGAATGTATTATGTGAAATAAGGACATTAGTTTGGAGGATCTAGGGACAGGATACTATAGGTTGAATTAGTGTCACCCCAAAATTCGTATGTATAGACCCTAATCCCCTGTGTGACTGTATAGAGATAGGATCCCTAAGGAGTAGATTAAAACCAAGTGATGTCATAAGGATGGGGTCCTGATGGGATGGAATTGGTGTTTTCGTCTCTTATAAGATGAGGAAGAGTCACAAGAGACCCTTCTCTCTCCACTATGAGAGGATATAAGTGAGAAGGCAGCTGCCTGCTATATAGAAGCAGAGCTCTTGCCAGAACCTTGGTCTTGGACAGTCTAGCTGTCAGTACTGTGAGAAAGTAAATTTCTGAGGTTAAAGGAATCCAGTTTGTGATATTTTGTTATGGCAGCTTGAGCTAACTAAGAGGTACATAGATTCTGCTGCTTTGTTTGGGTGCGAGTACCAGTTTTATCATTTACTGACCAACTGTACTTAGATAACTGGACTGTCTTTCCTGTGCCTTAGATTCGTCACTTCTAAGATATAGCTTCAGGTTTCAGCACAGTATTTGTAAGGTTCGTAGCATTTTCCCTATCGTTGAGACTGTAGCTGTTCCCTGTATTTTTGCTATTATAAAAATATTCACAGAGAAGGGTTTTCTTCTATTGAATTTCCCCCTTGGGATTGAAATTAGTAATATAAAATATTAAATCAGGTTGATATAGATACTCTGAAGTAAAATAAATCAGACAAGGACATAAGGAGAGACTGGGATAGGGATAACATTAGAATGGACAGAAAAGATTTCTCTGAAGAGGTGACTTTCACCTGAATCTTGAATGATGAGAAGAGGTAGACACAGACAGACCTGCGGAAAAAGAACATTCTAGTCAGAGGTATCAGCAAACATAAATGTTCTTTGTCGGGAACAAACTCTATTGTCAAGGAAGAAAATATTATTGTGATTAGAGCCTCATGGAGAAAGGGAGACGGGTAGGCGATGTCTCTGAAGTATGGGTGTCTCTTTGGCCCACAGATTCCCTAATCCTGAAGTCTCTCCTTTGATGGCAACCTTGCTGGGCACAAAGAAGACGGGTCTGGGGAAGGTTTGATTTTTTCCTATGGTCATAAATCATCCAAGCCACACTATGTGACATGATCAGAACTAGCCCTTTCAAGCTTATGTTTACAAGTGAACTTCTAGTGAAATTTTTGATTTTGAACTATGAGGCCTAAGATCACTAGTCTTTCCTCTATTCTAGGAGAGTATGGTGCAAGGTTTCTGTCAAGGAGGACTGGGTTTGGACCTCCCCTCCAATTGTTTCTATGAATTTAGATGTAAAAAAAAGGAACTAGCAGTAACTGTATGGTCAGAGTGACTTGTTACCCTTTACTTTGTAAAATAATCTTCAAATCTCAGAATTAGCTATAGATAAAATGTAAGTCTCCCACACAAACAAGTAAATATCTGCCTATAATATGAGAAGATGCAATACATGTGTCTACAGAAGTCCTACTGTGAAATTCTATGAGAAGATAGCTCTAGAGGACTTGCACTAAGATATACCACTTTGAAAGTAATAATAAAGGCATAGACAAATAACCTCAGCATTTATAAAGCACTTCCAATCTTGTTATTTCACTGATCTTCACAACAAATCCACAAGAAAGAAATCATTCATTTCTGTATTGGTCAGAATATAAGTTATGCCAAGGTAACAACCCTCAAATTTCAGCAGCTAAGAGCAATTAAAATATTTTAAAATCAATTTTGCATGTTCATTTCTGATCAGTAGAAGATTCTGGTCCACGATATTTTTACACAGAAATCCTGACCAGTGGAAGTACTACCATCTGGAATGTTGTCCAGTAGGAGAAAGAAAAGACAGGAGACTCACAAGACCTCCTAAATTCTTCCACCTAGACATGACACACATCATTTCGACTCATATTTCATTTTCCAGATAAAGTTAATGGCCGTGTTTAACTTCGAGGGGGCAACGAAGTATAATATTCCCGTATTGCTGAAAGTAGAAGGGAGCTGAATGATGGTGAACAGTAGTAATTTTCACCAGAACCTTGAAATCCAAGATGCAGGGAATGATATGTTGTGTGAAGAAGAGGTTTGGAATTGTGGGCCGAGCTCGCAAGAAATTATTTTTATAGCCATTGTTATTAAAAGACAGCCTGCTTACAGCTGCAATAAAATTCTCAGAGGTCGAGAATATAACACAGTCTTTGGAGTCATACAGTCCTAGGTTCAAACCCTACATTGTGTCACTTACTGAAAGAGTACTTCAAGCAGGGACCGTTACTCCCCTGAGTCTCCATTTTCTTATATACATATAAAGAGGATAAGGTATTAAAAAGAAAAAATTGTAGTATTGACTGATGATTGGGATTAGTGTGGGTAAAGTTCCTGAACCCAAATTCAGTTATTCTAATTCCAAATTTATCTCCCATTCCTCTGCTAGGTATGTCAGAACATGGAATTATGCTAGAGCAATTCTTAAGTCTGATTCTTTTCTCACTTGCTTTCTCTTTCTTTCTTTTAAATTCTGTATCTGTGTTTCTTATTTTGGTTTTTTAGTTTACTTAATTTTTAGTGTACTTTTATTTCATATATATTTTATATCATTTTTCATTTTTGTACAGTGTATACTTTCTCCTCTCAGGTGTAGTTACAGTGAAATTCCCATCACCAATTCACCCATGTCCCATCACCATAGTCCCTTGTACTCTTCCCACCCATTTTGTTCCTTCTCCCTCCTCCTTCCCTGGAGAATGTCTCAGATTTATAGTTGTCTGTTGATTTTAATAGGTTATAAGATCAAGAAGATGTGTTATATGTACACAATGGAATATTTCGCAGCAATCAAAAAGATAAACTTATGCCATTCACAGAAACATGGATGGAGCTAGAAGGGATATGCTCAGTGAAATAAGCCAGAAAGAAAAAAGAAAACTATAGATGGTTTCACTTATAGAAGGAGTGTACAGGAAACAAATAAGAGACTAAGGGAAAAATTAATTATAATAAATTTGAAACATCATGTTGACTTACAACACTGACTGTTATTTAGAGGTACAGAGTCATACCTCTTGAGATGTATGTTACCATACCACACCTACCACCAAGGTACCTATAAACCTGTACTATGGTCCATTGGGTCCACTCCCCACTTTGTTCCCAACCCCAGTTTTCCCCACTGGGTCTCAATTCTACTACTGTCAGATTTTGAGTTTGTTCTGGTTTTGTTTTGTTTGTTCCTTTGTTTTGTTTCTATATTCCACATAAATGGAATCATCAGGTATTTGAATTTCTCTTCTGACTTATTTCAATTTGCACAATCCCCCCCAGTTCCATATATGTTGTTGCAAATGGCAAGATTTCACCTTTTTTTAAAAAGAGCTTAATAGTATTCCATGTGTATATATACCGCATCTTCTTTATCCACTAATCGGTTTTGGGGCATTTGAGTTGTTTCCATAATTTGGCTATTGTAAATAGTGTGGCAATGAACAGTCTTTTTTGCATTCTTTGCACAAATACCTATGAGCTGACTTACTAAATCATATTGTGAGTCTATTTTTTTAATTTTGAGAAACTGCCATAATGTTTTCCAGAGGAACTGGACTAGTCTACATTCCCACCAACAATGTACAAGTGTTCCTTTTTCTCCATAGCCTCATCAACATTTTTATATGGGCTTTTTTGATATGGGCCATTTTGACAGGTGATGTTTCATAGTTTTCATTTGCATTTCCCAGGTGACTAGTGATGATGAGTTTTTTTTCATGTCTGCCAGCCATGTATATATCTTCTCTGGAAAAGTATCTATTTAGCTTTTCTGTACCTTTTTCAATTGAATTATTGTCTTCATATTGAGTCGTATGAGCTCTTGGATATGTAGATCTTGTATATTAGTCCTTGGTTGGATGTATGATGTGCAGATATGTTCTTCCACTCTATTTACCACTATAAGGTGAATAGCTAAGAAGTTAGAAAGGAATAGGAAACCTTGAGACAAGAAGGAAGATTATTAATGCCATGAGTTCAGAAATTCTTTTGTATACCCATTCCCTCTTTTTGCATTGCCCTCTGCTATCTCCTTTGTTTAGTCAACCCCTACTTATCCTTCAAGGCTCAGGTCAATCTAAACACTTTTCTGGACATGCTCCCAGATTCTCTCATGCTGAGTTAAATGTCCCTTCTAAACACCCTCCCAAATACCTTGTGCCCTCATTTATCTCACCACTTAGCACAGTGCCTTTTTTGGGCATTCAGGAAGTGCTTAATAAATGCATATTCAAGGAATGCGGAAGATCATTGCATAGCAGACAACTACCTTGTTGATTTTTCTGTTTTTAGCATCATTTCCCTCTCCATCTCCTTACCCTGCTTTATCTATTCCTCCCACCAGTACCCCAAAGCACACACCTGATATTCCATAAATAATTCACATTGTGTGGACCCTGGAATCCCTCAGAATCTCCATGCCTCCATCATTTCACATGCTTCTTCCTCTGCATGGCATGTGCTCTTGCTACTTTCCAAACAATCATCTTTTAGCAGAGGCTGAGGCCAGAATGGTTTGGAGCATGGACACTGATGTCAGGATGCCTGAGTATAAATTCCAGTTCTAGTTACTAGCCATGTCATCTTAGGCAAATTATCTAATTTCCCTGGGTCTATATTCTACAACCTAAAGAATAGGGCTAATCAGAAGGAGAAGGATAAATACCAGATGGTGTCACTTAAATGTGAAATAGAGAGAAAACAAACAAAGGGTCAGATAAAGACAAACAGTAAAACCAAGTCTTGGTTTTAATAGATCTGAGGAATCAGGGGAGGAAGTTGGGGAGGGGTGAGAATGGGGAGAGAGCACATGGACTACATTAGAGGACTAGGGGTGCTTTGGTGGCAGGGGAGCTATGGTGACCATACCTGAGAGGAGAAATCCTCTATTGCCAAAATATTAGCAAGGATGTAAAACAATGGTGCTTCATTGAAAAAAAGAGGCAAAATAAAATAGGGCTAATGAAAGTACCTACTTAAAGGGCTTGTTATGGAGATTAAATGAATTAATACATTTAAATTGTTTGCAAGTGTACCAGGCACACAGTAACCTTTATATAAGTGCTTGTTATTATCATTTAAGTCTTAGCACAAACACTACCTTCTTTGTTTAAGCTGGGGTCACAAATGGGCAATTTGCAGACCCTGTTTTATTAGGACCACATGGTGTTTACAATTTTTTTCATTACAATACCCTCTATTTTAGTACTCACTTTACCACTCCCTACATCTACCTGCTTGATTCATTTGCCTGGCAAAGGAATCTTTGAATTTGCAGTTTTGAGTAAGCACATCCCTTTTCCGGTCCCCTTAGACAGAGTCCCACAGGCTCATTAAAGTAATTCTAGGCTCTTCAGATTGTTTTCTTGTCTGAGACTTTACTCCACTGGGAGCTTCTTGAGTATAGGTATGGTGAGCTCAGTATTGCCCTACATACCTGGAATGGTGCCTCACACAAAGAAGTGCTCATTAAATACTTGTTAAATGAATAAATGAAATGAAATGAATAGTTGAGTAGCCCCCAATTGTCAATTAAGACCAGATTCTTTGCAGGCGAGCCTAAACTTTAGAAGCCATCCACAGAGAGCTTTCTATCTTGGCTAGGAGATTTAAAGGGTTCCCTTAACCCCTTTCCTCCAAGGCCACATCTTCTCTGACAGTCATTAATGGGATCAAGCTAATGGGACTTAGCCACAAAGGCAAAAGAAGTAAAACACAGCATGACTCCCTGTGCCTTTGTAAGTAATTTGAAGGTTGTCAGGATAAGAGCTGAATTCTCCTAAAATGAAAAGACATGCATCCTTTTTTTCAAGATAACAAGCTCAGTGTTTCCACAAAATTTCCCCCAGATAGCATTCCATCTTTAGATGTAATGAATTGCATTTTTTTATAAGTTAAGAGAGTAGGGGTATGTCCATATTTCTGTTGATTAGAATCCTAGGTACAGAGCATAGGTTTAAGGGCAAAAGAGGCTTCGTAGACCTACTTTCCTGTGTGCTTGGCAACTGTATCTCAGAATACATGTACAAACATTGAGAGTAGTAGGAATGGCTAGCACAACCCTGTATTCCAGTGGAAAGATCACTGAATTTGGAGTCATAGAAAGCAGGGTTAGAGTCTAGGTCAAACAGATTTTTAAAAGTAGCAACCATATGGCCTCCTTGGTGGCGCAGGGGGTTGAGTACCACACTGCAAAGCATCCGCAGCACAGCAGTGTGAGTTCAATCCCTGGCCAGGGAGGGGACCCATATGGCATGGCAGACTTCTCCTGCCTCGCCCGCTGCTCCCCTCAGCAGTGTATTTCAGTCAAACTGCCTTTTCTGTTCCCTACTCTGTCTCTGGTGAACTCTCTTACCTCCCGTGACTCTGGCCTGTCCCCCAGCAGTTGTATGCATATATAAATCTTTAATAAATAAATAAATGTAGTAACCATAATCCCCATCTCCTGACATTCATGTTGTTTAATCCCTTCTCCTTGAGTGGGGGTATAATCTGTGTCTTGCTCCTAACCAATGGAATATGGCAAAGATGACAGAATGTCACTCTCATGATTATATTACATTATATATGACACCATCTTGCTAGCAGACTCAGAAATCCTACAACCACGGGATGGAATGCTACAACTACATGAGTGAGGAAGCAGACTCTTCTTTAGTCAGGCCTCCAGATGAGAACTCAGCCCTAGCCAACACTTCATGGTGTTTTGTGAAACCCTATGTGGAGGACTCATCTAACCTCTGTGCACACTTTCAACCAGAGAAATTGTCAGATACTAAGTGGGTGATATTTTAAACCGCTAAGTTTGTGCATTTGTTTTGTAGTATGGACAGTCAATGCACAGCCCTCGCTCCACCACTCACCACTCATGAGCTGTGTGATCTGGGCCTGTGCTTTCACCTCTCTTTGCCTAAAATCACTTTTCTATAGAAGAATAAATGATGACCATGAAAATGCTTGCCCTCGCCCCATTCCAGGGGTACTTTAGAATACAATAAATGTGGGAGTTCTTTGTAAATCATAAAGTGTTATACAAGTGTGAGGAATCATTGTAGTTTTTCTTCTGAAACTTCCCAGAGCCTAGCAGTGCAAGTAGGTAACCTTGAAAAGGGAAGATGGGAAATAAACCACTGAAACATGACAGTGTCCTTAAAACTGATACCGGCTTGTCTGGCCCAGGTTGAACTACATGACTTTATGAAGAACATACCTGTGGGTAGACTGAAACCTCTCAAACTATTTGGAAGACATATTAGCTAGATCCTTAAGGTGTCTGGCTCCTTTGACCTTAGATTACCCAGCAGCCTAGTGCAACGTAGCACCCCTTTTCTGTCCACTCGTCCGGTTTCCAAATATTCACCTATAGTAGTCAGCTGCGAAAGGCATTGTCCATTAGCCTCATTCCTCCTGGGTCACTGCTTGAGGTCATGGGGGTTCTATGGGGACATAATGACATGCAGTCTTTTCCAGGTGGAGCAGAAGGCAGCTGGCAACTGTGCAAGGGTGGAGTTTCTTTCGAAACAGATCAGCAGTTCATAGACCACTCACAGTCATTCAATTGTATGAACCTGGGCTAGGGTAACATGTTTGCTGCAAAACAAATGACCACAAACATTCTGGGGGCACTGCATCACACATCTGGTCTGTCACCTAGCTTTCCCTACCTTGAAATAGCAGAAATGTAAGTATAGGTCAACCACCTTTTCAGAGACTCTTCTGACCCCACTCTGATACATAGTACAGTGCATAACTCAAGACCTTGTATGATCGGACACCTGCCTCCCTCTCCTCAGTCCTCCATCCAGGCATCCTCTGACTTTTCCTCAAACACTGGTTTAGGACCTTCTCTTAGCCTATGGTACCATATCATAGAACAGAGAAAATATTCATAATAACAGCTCAGAACTAACATTGTGTGCTGAGTACCTTTCTAAGAGCATTGCATATATGAATCCATTCAGTCATTATCACAACACTCTCGTTAGGAATGGACCGATGTAATCGGTAATGGCTGAAACTATCAAGGTTTAGATTCTAGTGCTGACATAGAGCCCTGTTATGTTTGAACCCAAATACATTGAGCCAAACTCTTAACTGTCCATTCTATGCTTTGTTTTTATGTTTACTTGTCTATCTCCGCTGCTAGATTGTGTTCTTTATGAGCAACAATGTTATGTCCCATAGCCTGGTATACTATGTGGCATAGTTCTGCTTAATAAATATTTATTGGCTGAGTGAATAAATGGCATAATAAAGCATAGAATTTGGAGTCAGAAAGTCCAGTGTCTATTTAGAATCTGTCATCTAACAAATTTTGTGGCTTTGAGTGAATTTTCTAAGTTCAAGTTGTATAATGTTTGTAGATGTGGGCTCTGGATCCAGGCTGTCTATGTCAAAATAAGGCACCACCACTTACTGGCTGGGAGACCTTAGGCAAGTTCATACTCTTTCTGGACCCCAGTTTCCTAATTTTCAAAATTGGGATAAGCATAATAACTGAGTTACAGAGTTGTGAGGAAAATATGAGCTAAGATACACATAGTGCTTAGAACACTATCTGGGACATAACAACTGTCTGGTAATCTATAGTGTTATTACTATGCTTTAATACAAACACGTATAAAAAATGGGGATAAGTGTATTTTTCTCACCAGGTTTCATGGGGCTCAAATGAGGCAATAGATATGAGAATGCCCTGTCATCTTAATAGTGCAGCATATATGCTAAAACTAAACTAATAAAATATTCCAAATTATTTGTTGAGACCTGAAACTCAGATTCCATGTAGCTTAGCTTCATGCTCACATATAAGTGACATCCCCCAAAACAGGTTGGGTACAGCCTACAGTTGGCCCTGCTGGTGTTCAGAGGCCCACAACTCCCCAGTCATGGGTGAGCATGATAGAACATGTAGAGCACGGGCTCTGAAGTCTATCAGCTATCTGGAAGGTACCCTATAAGAGGCCAGGAAATGGTTGGAGCTTGATAGGAAAAGTCCCTGGACACAGAAAGAAACCTACTAGATCGAGCTGTATCATGAGGAGAAAGGACCTGGGGAGCCTTAGGGAAAGGATCCACCCTATGAACCTTAAATCTGCACTTAACAAATGAAGGATCTGAATCAGGTCAACCTGTCCCATTATAGGTGACACACTTTCTACCTCCAACACTATGGCAGAGCGGGGAGAGACAGAGAGACAGAGAGGAAAAAGTGGGGAGGAGGACAAGGAGTCAAGCAGTGGTCTAGCAACTCTAGTTTTCAAGAAGAGTGAGCAAGGAGGAAAAAATAACCACACTTTCCCTAAAATGTCCTGGCCTCATGTATAGGAAGGGCCGGAGAAGATGTTTACAGTTCACACACACCAAAAGGATTCCAAAGACAAGGGTAGCTAGGTTTTGCTCAGTCTATGGGCCCGCCTTCGTCTGTTTAGGGTTAGTACTTCACACACCCGGTCCCACGGAGGGCAAGAGGAATCCAATCACTTCAAGTGTACAGAACACATATTTTCTTAAATTTATTTATGCATACAAGAGCTGGGGTACAGGCCAGAGTCACGGGAGGTGAGAGGATTCACCAGAGACAGAGTGGGGAGCAGAATAGGCAGATTGACTGAAATACACTGCTGAGGGGAGCAGCGGGCAAGGCAGGAGAGGTCTGCCTCGCCATGTGGGTGCCCTCCCTGGCCGGGGATTGAACTCACACTGCTGTGCTGCAGATGCTTTGCAGTGTGGTGCTCAACCCGCTGCGACACCAGGGAGGTCCCAGAACACTTGTTTTTAACATTGATGGAAGGGTAAAGTGTCTGGAAAGTCCCTACTTGAGTTCTCACTGCCTCTTACTACTGGCAATTGCTGACTGAGTTTTGAGTGGGAGGGTATGAAGGAGAGAGAAGGGAGCAAGAGATTTATGAACAGACTAGGCTGAGAAGACTGCTTTAAAGGAGACTGGGTGAGTATAAGAAAGCACAGTTCCTGGACTGGAACCAGCAACGGAGCAGGGAGTGGAAGCTACAGACATTTTTCCCACGTGGATGATGGAGAAAAATTTGCAGTATTTTTTTTCTTGTTTTGTAATGCCCATAGTGACTATAGTAAAATGGCCACACAAACAGCCTACTCACTATGTAATAGCTGGTGGGGGGAGTGCCGAGAGGGAGTTTAGGGTTGTTTGGAAAGCCTGGGAGACCTCAGATTGGGTGTGAGAACTATGCTATATGTCATATGTAATTTTAATGTGATTATAACAAAAATATACAGCTATAGCTGTGTGGTTACCTATTCAACTAGCTTGTACTGCATTGGCAGCGCATCAATTAACCTGGATTTCCTGACCACTAATTGGGACCTAGCATCAGAACAAGGGGATTATAGTAAATACGAAGAGAGAGAGGCACAGTGCATGCTATCTAGTTGGGGATATAACATAGACCCTTGGGTTTCATTACAAAATGTCCTAAATGGCTAAATGAGTGGACTCAGAGACCCAAGGAAGGTAAAGATGTACTGAGCTGATGGTCCTTAAAAATAGCCATATTTATAAAGATTGTGAAAAGAAAAGCAGCAGGAATAGGAGAGAAGGCAATAGCCAAGGTAAGAGAACAACTTCAGGAAAGGCTTGGTGGTTTGAATAGGCATAACCTATTCCAGAGGTATGATTGCCATGCAGTGTAACACAACTCTTATGCAAGATACTTCCTATAGTCTGATCAAACAAAGATCTGGCTTGTAGATACATGGAGAGATGACAGATAAAAGGATGGTTGGATGGATAGGTAGATAGATGGTAGGAGAGAGAGAG
>JAGFMF010011487.1:718594-734968 GCA_019455555.1 Galemys pyrenaicus | reverse complement strand
CATATTCCTCCTAATAGTGAAGCCATCTGATATTTTTCTCTTGCCTTCTGACTTGTTTCACTGAGTATAATTCCTTCTAGTTCCATCCATGTTTCTATACCAGAGGTAGTATCTTTAACTTCTTCCATGGGACACAGAATAGCTAGGTATTTCCAGTGTTATTATTTGGAAGGTTGGTTTTTTTTTTGCCATTTGTCTAGGTGGTCTCGCATTGATGTCGAGCAGGAGAAAGAGAGCAGTTAGTACAGATAGCTGTGGCATGGCTCTAACTAGGCTAAGGGTAAATAATCTAGGGACCAGTGTGTTTCTGAGGATGGCCTACATAGCGAGGCAGGCAGAGACATTTTGAGCTAGGCAGATGCTGGGCTGAGAAGGATGACAGGCATTTGGGGGCTTGAAGAAAAAAAGTAACTTGTCAGAAGTGGAGCAGCTTGGAAGATAAAGGAGAGGGTAGACTTGTGACTTTACTTCTGCTCAACTTTGGTAGCTGAGTGTTATGGTTTGAAGAGCAGGAATTCAAGAGACCATTAGATGCTCTGCACAGACCTCAGAGCTGATATTCACTGATGTTGATTCTTATTCACAAAACCTCTCGAAAACTGCACTGTAAGTATTTTCTAAAGAAAACCTACAACTTTCTAGCAAGACAAGGGTATCTTTCTGAGCTAAAACCCTCAAGTATAGTTTGGATTTTTTCTCCAGAAGGAAACGTTAGGTCTCACTTCCATTTTTTCAGAGTTCATGTTGTTTTAATGAAGAGTAGAGTGTCTTCCTGGACTCCATTCTAATCCTGCCACTTAACACCTGTTACTTTGCCTTTCTGTGACTCAGTTTCCTCATTTGTAGAATGGTAATAAATGAGAGCATCTGCCTCTTAGAGTTATTGTGATGAATCACATTGAAAGTCATGTATAGAAGAGAGCTTAGCATGTAATAATAGTTCAGTAAATGTTGTGATTTGCATTCTGACTCATCCAATTTAGTCATAACCTTTCCTGCTTTGTGTAGTCTGCAAATGTCCCCAACTAAGTCACTGAAAAAATAATGTTGGTACAAAAAAGAATCTCCCTTTCCTTGCCTTGCAGTCCTCTGGTGGGTAGGTTTTCCAGCCTATCTGCCCAACTCCAGCACATGCATGTATATAGCTATAGTTACTGAACATCATTGTTCTAGGACCGCTCCTCACCTCCCCTATTCCTGTATATTACTACTGATTTCGTCTCTCATGAGTCTGGCTCCTTATGTCTTTCCTCCCTTCCTTTCTTCTTTCTTCTCCCTCTCCCTGTATTAGCCATCCATTCATCTAGTCATATACACCAGGCACCTAAGAGTCATTCTAAATCAGGGGTCAGCAAAAATTTTTTATAAAGAACCAGATAGTAAATATTTTTGGCTATGAAGGCCACGCATAGTCTCTTTCACAGCTACTTAACTATGCCATTATAATATAAAAGCAACCATGTTGAAATGGTAAACTTTACATTTTAGATATTTTTTAAAATTCCTTAGTCCTTCACAATCTGGGTCCGACATAATTCTGTGGGAGCACTGAGCTCTGAAAATCTCTCCAGGTGATTTTGATGCAAGCTAAGTTTGAGAACTTATATGGCCTATAAAATGTGGCTCAATTTCCTGGGGGCATGACCAGAGGTTTTGTGGCAGTCTCTGGTACCTTTATGTCAGGATTATTTGAGAATTCCAGAATAAGAGACCAGTGATCAGTTTACCTCCACTCATGTTCACTTTTCCTACTACTTCCAAATAGAAAAATCAATCATGACCACTCAACACTGGCCCACAATCCTCATGTAAAAGATGCTTACCTAGGTGAATAAAAATCTGAGTAAAACCAGGGAAACTGTTGCTGAACACATGAAATATTTCTAGGACTTGATCTGGGCATAAAAACCCATCCTAAAAAGCTGAGGGAAGATGGGAGCACGAGGGACTGAGGTGATGGTGCACTGGTGAGATGGTGATGGGGAATACATGGGGATTACAATTAATGGCAAGTATATGTAAATTTTAAAATATTTTAATAAAAAAAAGGAAAAAAAAGCTGGGTTACTGGTCTTGATAGCCGTGCAAAAGAACATAGACCCCAAACTGATAGACTGAAAGAAATTCAAGTGACTCTCAAATAAATGATGTTCTAAAGCAGTGGACATTGCTGAGCTTTCATATGGGGGGAACCTGGGTATTAGTTCTGTTTATAAATGGACAAGGTGAAATGAACGGAGGAATTTGTTATGAAACTACATCTGCATACTATTATTCATTAGATTGATTTATTTTCAGGGGGTTTCAGGAGTCACTAGTGGAATTGTGGGGCATTCAGAAGTGCTATTCCTGGGGCTTCCCTGGTGGCATAGGAGTTAAACCCTCAGTGCTATCAAGCTATCACCAGCCACTGCAGCATAAGTTCAATCCCTGGTCAGGGAGATGACCCACATGGCGCAGCAGACCTCTCCTGTCTCACTTGCTGCTCCCTTCAGCAGTGTATTTCAGTACACCTGTTCTGCTTCCCATTCTGTCTCTGGTGGTGAATCCCCTCAGCCCCTGCACCTCTGGCATAGACCCCAGTTCTTTTATGCATAAATAAATACAAATAAATATTTTCAAAAAGTTTCAGTACAGTAAGAATATAACAAACAAATAAATAAATATGAGTCCTACTCCTGCCCTGATGCAAAGCCATTAGACCCTGAATGGCCTTGATTTTTCTTGACAAATAATGACTAATCATCTGTAGAAATGGACTTGACAGGCAAAGGAATGCAGCAGTCTGATGAGACAGCAATCTTGTCCAGCCTCCTGTCTAAGGTAAGGGTAAGAGTAGAGATAAAAAAAAATACCCTAAGCTGGAGTCACCAGACTTGAAGGCATGTGCACCCCAACCCCCTGCACTCACATGCTCCACTGAGAGTCCACATACCACACCCCGCAAACATGCTGGGAGCCAAGACACAGCATGATTCTACTCTAAAACAACAACAACCAAGCATTTATTTCCCAAAAAAGGACAAGGTCACAAGAAAAATCTATAATAATTAACTTAGTCAATGGAAAACTCATTTTTAAAATACCCCCCATGGAGGTTTAGGACAAAACAACAACTTGGTGAACATTTGGTTATAGTTTATAGCTACTTCTTTTGCCCTTGATACACTACTGTGATTTTCAGCTTTCTCTGCCAATCTTGCTCAGCACTAGCGAGTCAAAAATTAAAGTCCAGGTATGTGAATGAAGTACTTATTTGCACCCTGAATATGTGAGCTCTTCAGAGTCAATGGCCCCCTGCGTTGACTTTTGCCAGTTGCTACCTTGGCAAAAAGAGTAGGAACTACACTAGTTAGAGTCTAATAAGAAAAACACAGACTGTATCAAGTGCTCAGAAGTTGAAATTTAATTGGCGGAATGAACGAACAAAAGAGCAAACAGGAGAAAGTGAGGCAACCCAGAGATTAAAATAGTAGAAACATGTTCACAATCCCTAGAACTGCAAGTGGACAGGGTCATCATGGAGAAAGTAGTGCTGCTGTAGCCCAGGGGCCCAGTTCATGATAAAGGTTACCAGGTAGAAGCTGTAATAATGGAAGGAAGACTCCTTGACAAGAAACTAGAACTTTGGAGAATACCCAGCTACAGCTAGAGATACTATTTGAATTAGAGCACATTATGCTAGGTACCTTTTGTTGTTGCTTAACCCATACTGACTTCCTATTTCTTCTGATATCTTCATTGTTTTTTCCTTCTAGGGAGCTCCTCTTCTTCCATTTGGTGCAGTTCTGATAATAGTGTCATGCAAGGTGCTGTCAGGTCATCGGTAAGCCTGTGATTTCTGTATGCCAGACACCCTCTCTTGAGAATTTAAATCTTGAGCACAAAAACAGAAAATAGTTGAAACTACATCAGCTTGGCACGGGGGACTGAGGTGATGGTGCACTGGTGATATGGTGATGGGGAATACAATTGATGTCAAATATATATAAATAAAAAATGTTAAAAAAACAAAAGTGCAAGAAGGCGAAAAAAAATAAATATTTATGATACATGAGAAAAAATAAAGAACACACAGCCATTCTTGCCTACCTAGGTTCCAAGAGACACTGTAATTCATATTTTGATTTATTCCCCCATAACTATTAATTTTTCCACTAAATTCCTTCATTTATTCAGGGCCTCCCTGGTGGCTAAGGGGTTAAGTGCCACACTGTGGAACTTCTGCAGCCACTGCAGTGAGAGTTTAATCTCCATCTGCCGGTCTAGGGAGGGGACCCTACGTTACAGTAGACCTATCCTGCCTCACCCGCTGCTGCTCCCCTCAGCAGTGTATTTCAGTCAATCTGCCTGTTCTGCTCCCCACTCTGTCTCTGGTGAATCCTCTGACCCCCTGTCTCTGGCCTGTATCCCAGCTCTTGCTTAAATAGATGAAATCTTTTAAAAAATAAATTCCTTCATTTATTCAAGTTTGCTTATGTGTGGAAATTTTTGAGTATGATAGTTGTCATTTCCCTATATATAAAGTCTTATTCTCCAATCCTCAAAATATTCTGCTCCTCCCTGGCCTGTAAGATGTCTACTTCTCCTTTAATTGCCAATCTGAACATTACTTCTTCTGTGAAACTTGCCTCAGACCCCACTTTATGTCAGAAACCATAACTGTTTACTTCTCCAGTTTCCCATAATACTCTAAGCATATATGTATCGGAACTATTATAGTCTGTTTCACTTGTCTGTCTCCCTTCTAGGCTGAGTTCTGGAGGACAGGGTCACGTCTTATTTTATCTCAGGAGTCTCAGTACTAAGCCGCTTGACACATAATAAATGCTTGATAAACTTTTCAGGAATGTATGAATAAATGAATGGATAATGTTGCCAACATATCTCCATTTGATTAAACTAGCAATCAGAGTTCTCTTTTTGCTGTTAAAAGGAATTGAGGTTCATGGCCTTAAGGGATTAAAGGGAAAAATCAATCCAATATGTGCTCTTAATAAAAGATATAAATACTTTTATAAAAAGAGGAAACAAATATGTGAGAGAATAAGAGTGAGAGAGAGGGTAAGAAAGAGTGAGAGGAGCAAGAATGAGAGAGAAATGTGAAGAGGATGGTGAGGAGTAGCAGTCAATTATGAGGCTATACAAGGAAACATTGTTTTAGGTACAGAGATTTTGAGAGGTCTCAGTGTTCCACTTGAGATGATGGTCATTAGGTTCCCTAGAGACTTAAGGGAGGCAAGTTCAATGGTATGCTGGTAAATATTTGTATGTGTGTGGGGGGGCATTTGCCAATTTCCTTCTTATAAATATTCCTACCGCAGCCAATTTCAAGCTACCAATGTGGCATCACGGAATGCAGAATTGAGGAGAGATGTTTTGTACCACATTATTGTATAAATTTTCATATATCTATAGCAGATAAAAATAACTTCAAAATCATCAATAATAGTAAGATAACAAATGGTTAGTATTCATCACCTTTATTTAAATGTAAGTTTATATAATTTAATTTTTAATGATGGATGTGTTTAACAAATATCCTGAATTTTCGTGAGCAGGTGTGAGTCAATAGCACACCACTGTAGATAACCCTATCCCTAAGCTACCTGGGAACTCCGAACAACATGAACAGACAAAGGTAGACCTAGGTGAGGTAAATAGTGTATGGCAGCTATCACTGTAATATGATTAAAAGGATCTGACCTGCTAGGTGTAAAAGGATGAACGAGCACACCAAGGCTCTGAGCACGTAAACACTGATTTCCTGGTACACTGGGAAGAAACTATTCTTGGTAGCTCCAAATATTAAATAGCTCTAAAAGAGAATACTTCTAGTTCTTTGTATAATCAGCTTTATCAGTACAAAATGTCTTTGTAACTGAGATTGAGTGGGTGAACAAAACAATCCACTATCGTCCTATGGTGAGAGCTATGCTTTCTGAAATTTGTGTAATAAACAGGTTGGCCTTCTAAAGAAGCCCATTCATAAAGACTTCCTTTTACTCAAATAGGGAAAATGTATTTGGAATACCCAGATACAAGTTCAGATTTTATGTATGCAAGAAAAATGTGGTACGAAGTATAGTCAGGAAGAAAGTCTAACTTTTACAAACTCGTGTTGTTTCTTTAGTGCATTGGGCATATTTGTGGTTTCTCAATTCAACACTGAATTTTTGGTCTTCTTTTATCTTGAGTCCACCTTCACAGAACATAATCTGTAAAAAGGACAGGGAAGAAATACTGCTCAATGTTAGGTATTGTAATTATAAAGGCACCTACTATGTGCTTAGGACACTATATCATCTCATTTAATCCTTAACAAAATCCACCAACATGTGACACTTTTATTTTCCCATTTTACACATGATTAAATTGCAAAAGAATAAGGTAAAGTATCTATCTCAAGGTCACACAGCTCATGAAAGTACACATGGCATCTGAAGTCAGGTATTTACAATGCCCAAATCTTACAAATTTTCCAACACACTCTTAGGAACTGACTCATCATTTGGAGAGGCTAGTCAGAGGATGGTCTGTGCACAGTGGCAAGGGATAAGTAGAAAGACATGTGTCTTTCTAGAGAATCACATGGGAATTCTGAACTCAGGTCCATAAGATTTAAAAGAACTATTAATTTATATGAAACATATGACTAATTTTAAAAGAACATTAAAAAATGCTTTTTGGACTGATGTCACCAACATGGTGGGCAGGGACACCAGGATTAAACTGTCCTGAACAAACAACCGATAACAGAGAAATTGCAACAAGTTCCTGGCAAAACCCAGATGTTTTGGATAATGCTGGGGACCCAACAGAAGCAGGAGAAAGGTGAGAGCAATGGGAGAAGGGAGGACAGAGAGGCATCTTCTCCCCTCCCCCACCACCAGTCCAGACCAATTCACCCAGGAAAAGAAAAAGAAAAGGAGGAGATAAAGTTTGGAGGTTATGAGGAAACCAAAAGTCATCTGAGAGCTTTGGAAGTGACAGACAGACAGGGAATGGGGCAGGCACAGCACCAAGCAGGAGCCCCTGCCTTGGGAGACTTCGTCCCCAACCCCTCAATTTCCTGGAGCCCTGCCAGGAAGGCCAGCTTTGAAAGGTTACTGGGAGACACCTCTGCCACCACTCAGTGATCAGAATAAAATCACCACCTACCAGATAGTTGAAAATCAGGATCATCCTCAGACTCTGACATAGGGTGGGCTGCACAAATGGGAGTGAGAAGGGAAACAAGCGCACGGAGCAAAATCGATAGAGGTCTCATGCACTGCCTGAATTTTAGAACTGAGAGATGAACATGGGACCAACCAGATTTGTGGGCACGGCACCAGGAAAGGCTGCGGCAAGCACAGCACCAAGCACCAACACCAGCACCAGCTCCAGCCCGCGGTAAGGGCACCCCTCCGACCCTTCCATTTCCTGCGGGCCTATGGGGAAAAAGCATAAGTCTGAAAGACTACTAGGAGACATCTCTGGTGCAACCTAGTGGTTGGAAGACAGGGATTCCAAGATCTTCTGGAACTGAGTAAATACAGAGGGAGGGAACATTATGTGCCCATCAACATAGCGGCAGCTTCAATACACTTGTGGAGTTTTGGAATAACAGTGCTGGACTCGATCTGGTAAACAGTTCCCAACACCTAAAGCAGCACTCCAAAGAGATGCTTACAAGCACCTGTGGCATAATGCCCCAATATATAGAAAAAATTAGAAAAGAACTGACAGGGAGAAGGAAAAGTACAATTAACTGAGCAAATCCTCAGGGGAAAGACACACCACAAAAAGAAAATCAACCACCAGAACTCAACAACAATGACATGGAAGAACTTCTGTTCTTCCTGACTGCCAAACAGAGCATTCAATATTACCATGATTAAAAGACATACAGAAAACTAAAGGAAAAGAATGAAATAAGAAAAGTAATTAATGAACCAAAGAATGAAATTGAGTCCCTAAAGGAGTTCAGGAGATCAAAAGATTAAGGGAGGAGCTAAAGAACTCTGGGAAAAGCAATGAAAACAGAATTGATGAAATGGAAGAACAGATCAGTACTCTTGAAGATACAGAAATTTAAAAAAAGTAAAGGAAAGAGAAGTACAAAGGAAAAATAATTAAGAAACACTTTGAGATCTATCTGAAACTCTGAGGAAAGTAAATATAAGAATTATAAGAATCCTGGGTCTCCTTGGTGGCGCAAGGGGTTGAGCCCTGTTCTGTGGGGCTTCTGCAACCACTGCAGCATGGGTTCGATCCCTGGCCAGGAAGGGGACCCACATGGTGCAGCAGACGTTACCTACCTCGCCCGCTGCTCCCCTCAGCAGTGTATTTCAGTCAGTCTACCTGTTCTAATCCACACTCTGTCTCTGGTGAATCCTATCAACATCCCCCTCCCCCATGCCTCTGACCTGTGGCCCAGCTCTTGTATGCACATGTTTAAAAAAAATAAAAGGAGTTGTTGGAATCCCAGGAGATGAGGAGAGAAAGAGAAGGAGATAATTGAAGAAAACTTCCAAAGTGTGAAAAAGGAGATGAATATAGACATACAAGAAGCAAGAAGAACACAAAGCTACTACAATGAAAAGAAAACTACAGCAAGACACATAATAGTAAAGCTTTCAAGAGTCCATGACAAGGAAAGAATAATGAAGCTGACAAGGGGGAAGAAACAAATAACCTATAAAGGAAAATCAATCAGGCTCACGTCAGACTTTTCTGAAGAAACACTACAGGCAAGAAAAGAATGGAGTAATATATTCAACAAACTCCAAGACAACGAATAGCAAGCGAGAGTACTTTACCCTGCAAACCTCTCCTTTCTCTATGAAGAAAAAATAAGGACTTTTTCAGGCAAACACAAACTACAGAAATTCATTACTACTAAACACCCACTCCATAAAATACTACAAGAAGTCCTAAAGCCAAAACCAACAGAGGGATAAATACAAAGAACAGAATAAAGCAAGGAATAAAATTCACTATAAGATAAACAAAAATGGCAAAAATAGATGCCAACATATCATTATCAACCCGAAATGTAAATGGACTAAACTCAGAAATGAATTAGTGCCTATCAACACACTCTTCCAAAAATTGAAAAAGAAGGAATACTACCAAATATGTTCTATGAAGCCAACATTATACTAATACCAAAACCAAAAAAGACAACACAAAGAGGAAAACTACAGGCCAGTGTTCCTAATGAACACTGATGTAAATATCCTCAACAAAATCTTTGTCAACAGAATCCAACAATGCATCAAAGGGATAATACACCACGATCAAGTGGGATTTGTCCCAGGGGCACAAGGATGGTTCAACATATGAAAATAGATTAATGTAATCCAACACATCAACAAAAAGAAAAATAAAAACCATATGATCATATCAATAGATGCTGAGAAAGCATTTGACAAAGTTCAACATCCATTTATGTTGAAGGCCCTTGAAATTCTCGCGATAGAAGGATCATATCTTAACATGATAAAAGCTATATATGACAAACCCACAGCCAATATTATTCTCAATGATGAAAAGCTGAAGGCCTTTCCTCTAAGATAAGGAACAAGACAAGGATGTCCACTCTTGCCACTGCTCTTCAATATAATACTAGAAGTCTTAGCCAGAGCAATAAGACAAGAGAAAGACATACAAGGAATTCAAATAGGGAAAGAAGAAGTAAAACTATCACTATTTGTAGATAATTTGCTAATATACATAGAGGACCCTAAAAACTCCACAGAAAAACTAATCAAAATAATCAATCAGGGCCTCCCTGGTGGTACAAGGGGTTAAGCACCATACTATGAAGCATCCAGTCACTACAGCTAGTTCAGTCCCCAGCCAGGGAGGGGACCCATATGGTATGGAAGACCTCTTCTGCCTCACCCACTGCTCCCCTCAGCAGTGTTTTTCAGTCTATCTGCCTGTTCTGTTCCCCACTCTGTCTCTGGTGGATCCTCTCACCCCACCCCAGCCCACACCTCTGGCCTGTATCCCAATGCAAAATTAAATAAATCTTTAAAAAATCAACCAGTGTAGTAAAGTATCTGGATACAAAATCAACACACAAAAATCAGTAGTCTTTCTGTATATGATCAATCTGAAGAAGAAGAAGAAATCAAGAAAGTCATCCTTGTTATAATTGAAAGGGAAAAAAATCAAATACTTGGAAGTAGACCTAAAAAAAGAGGTGAAAGATGTCTACAAAGAAAGTTATTAAAAACTATTGAAAGAAATAGAAGAAAACACAAAGAAATGAAAAGACACCCCCTGCTTATGTATTGGAAGAATTAACACTATTTTTGTGGTAGGCCATCATACCAAAAGCAATTTACAGATTCAATGTTATTCCTATAAAAATCTCAATGAGGGGCCTCCCTGGTGGCACAAGGGGTTAAGCACAGCACTATGAAACTATCTTCAGCCACTACAGTATGAGTTTGATCCCTGGCCAAGGAAGTGACCCACATGGGACAGCAGACCTCTCCCATCTTGCCCACTGTTCCCCTCAGCGGTGTATTTCAGTAGATCTACCTGATCTGCTCCCCACTCTGTCTCTGGTGACTCCTCTCACAGCATGCACCTCTGGCCTGTACCCTGGTTCTTATATGCATAAATAAATAAATATTTTTTAAAAATCTCAATGACATACTTCAAAGAAATAAAAACAAATGGTGATAAACTTCATATGGAGTCACAAAAAACCTCAAATAGCCAAAGCCCTCCTGAAGAAAACAAAGGACAATGAAAGTATCACACCCAGATTTCAACTATACTACAAAGCCATAAAAATTAAAACAGCATGGCACTGGAACAAAAACAAGCACACAGACCAAAGGAATTGAATAGAAAGCCCAAAAAACATTCCATAGTTTATTTCAGCACTATTCATAATAGGTAAAATATAGAAAACCCAAATGCCCCAAAACAGACGACAGGATCAAGAAGATGTGTTATCTACACAATGGAATACTATTCAGCAATCAAAATGATAAACTAATGCCATTCACAGCAAAATGGATGGAGCTGGGATTATGCTCAGTGAAATAAGTCAGAAGGATAAGGGAATATATTGAATGGTTTCACTTATAGGAGCAATATAGGGGAACCAAGCAAGGGATCAAGGAAAAATAATAACAACAAAAAACACAACACAACACAACAAAAATAAGCAGACAACCATAAATCAGAGACATTCTCCAGGGGAAGAGAAGGGAGAGGGATCAGAAACAGGGAGGGAATATCACATGGGACTGTGGTATTTGTACATGGGTGAATTGGTGGTGGAAACTCTATAGGGACTACACCTGAGAAAAGAGAGTAAACATTGTTAAAAAGTGAACAATGATGTAAAAGATATATAAATAAGAAACATTTCCTTTTAAAATCTGATACTTTAGAGCAGCCTCTGAAGAAAGTTCTTAAAGCTAGACCTTTTCTCCATTTCTCTTATTCTAAATTCCTTTCCCTTGCCATACTTTGAAAAGAAAGATTCTCCTGGCAATTTAATTTGCATCTCTTATTCAGCATGAAAAATCTCTCCATTCTTCATCTCAGTTGTCAGATCAATTTGCCTTCCTATTTTGTCTCTCCCTTTTCTCAGTCTGAAAGAATACCTTAAGTGGAAGCAATTGGGTAGGAGAGAGAGATTCCTGGTGCTCTATCTCCTGGGATATTTCTCCTTTCTTATTTTCTGTAACACCAAATGCCTCAATCACTAGGTTTACCCCAATCAGACAAAATTGTATAGACATTTCCCCCAGGCAGTTTTTTTTCTTGTGTGTGTCTGTGTGTTTCCTTCTTCCCTGCTAGAGTTCTCTCCAGTTCATTCCATCCTTTCACAAGAGTATCTCAAGCAGAGTGTTGCTTACATACATTTATGAGGCTATTGCTATATTTCTCAGTTATCATCCATCCCTAGAAGCCCCTTAACCATGGACCTATTTACAAAGTGCTCCGGAAAATTGGGAGACTTTATGCAGTCCCTCTTAACTATAATAAATAATTTGTATGCAAAATTAAACCAATTTACTCCTGTTCCTCTCTTTTTATTCGTGCTCTATTCTCTTCCCAGCATCTCCCCTTCTCTGCTGCTCAGCATCCTTCCCTTTTGCAACCCTGTCAGGACCTCTGGACCCACTCCCTCCCTCCCAACCACCAGTGAAACAAAACTGCATGGTTGCATGTAGATCAGTGGTTCTCAACCCTCCTTGAATGGTGGAATCATCTGGGAACATTTTATTTGAGCTAACATTGGTTTGTAACAATGTATATGATGTAGAGGTATAGGATTACACCTCCTCAGATACTCCACACCCGCCACCAAGGCACCCGTTGTCCTCCACCACAGTACATTTCTCTTAACCCTCCCCCTCCCCTTTTCTCTCTGGTAGCCTCATATTTCTCCCGTATGTTTTTAGTTTGGTTTGTCTGACCCTTTGTTTTAGGTGTCTATATTCTACATATAAATAAAACCATCTGGTCTTTTCTTTCTCTCTCTGGCATATTTCACTTAGCGTAATCCCTTCCAATTCCATCCCTGTTGTCACAAATGACATGAGTTCATTTCTTTATGACTGAATGGTATTTCAGTGTGTGTATATACCACATCTTTTTGATCCACTCATCTGTTGTTGGGCACTTAGGTTGTTTCCTTAACTTGGCTTTCGTAGATAGTGATGCAATGAACATAAGGGTGCATATATCCCTTTGAATTAATGATTTTGTGTTCTTTAGGTGGGTACCTATGAGTGGAACTTGCAGGTCATTGGTAAATCTATTTTTTTTAATATGAGAAACCTCCAAACTGTTTCCCACAGGGGCTGGGAAACATTCCTAACAACAGAGTTGTAAGAGGTTTCCTTTTTCTTCACATCCACACCAACATCTGTTGTTTCTGGCCATTTTGATATGGGCCATTCTCACAGGTGTGAGGTAGTAGTTCATTATGCTTTTCTTTGCATTTCTTCAATCATGAGTGATGGTGAGCATTTTTCATGTGCCTGTTGACTATGTGTCTATCTTTGGAGAAGTGCCTGTTTAGCTCTTCCCCATTTTAAAATTAAATCTTTGTTGAATTGAATGAATTCTTGTCAAATACATGGTGTGCAAATATTTTCTGCCATTCAGCCAGCTATATTTTCATTTAATGATAGCTTTTATTGCTGTGCATAAACTTTTTTAGTTTGATGTGGTCCCATTTGTTCATTTTTGCTTTTGTTTCACTTTCTGTTGGATTCAAGTCCCCTAAAATACCCCTGAATTCAATGTCATGGAGTGTTTTGCCTATGTTTTCTTCCATGTGTTTAATGCATTCAAGTTTTACATCAAAGTTTTTAATCCATTTTGAGTTAATTTTTGTATATGATATGAGTATGTTCCAGTTCCATTCTTGAGCATGTAAATGTCTAGTTTTCACAACACAATGTGTGGAAGAAACTATCTTTTCTCCAATGTATACTTTTGGTTCCTTTATTATAAATTGACAGTCTATATAGATGTGAGTTTATACCTTGCTTCTCAATTCTATTCCATTAGTGTGTGTATTTTTGTTTGCATATCAAACTTGTGATTTTTATAACTTTGTAGTATAGTCTGAGGGCTTCCTCTTTATTTTGCCAAGGTTACTTTGGTTATTCAACTATTTGGCTATTCTTTTGTAGTTCTGTATGAATTTCAAGTATATTTGTTCTATTTCTTTGAAGAATGCCATAGAGTATTTGATTGGGATTGCACTGAATCGATATATTGAATTTTCTAAGATAATAATAATTTTAATAATGTTAATTTTTCCAGTCTTCTAACAGAAAATACCTTTCTATTTCTTTGTGTCATCTATTTCTTTTTTTTTTAGCCTTGTATAATTAAGGAGTTTATTTTATTTTTTTAATTTTAATTTTATTTTTTTATTAAAATATTTTAAAATTTACATATACTTGCCATTAATTGTAATCCCCATGTATTCCCCATCACCATCTCACCAGTGCACCATCACCTCAGTCCCTCGTGTTCCCATCTATTTCTTTTAACAATGTCACATGTCACATAATTTTCATTGTGCAGGTGCTTCACCTCTTTAAAGTTTACTCCTAGATATTACTCCTAGATGAGATAGTAAAAGAAAGATTGTTTCCTTGATTTCTTTCTCTTCTAGTGTGTTGTTAGCATATAGGAACAAACTGATTTTTGTAGATTAATTTTGTAACTTGTCACTTTAATGTACTGGCTTGTTTTAATAGTTTTTAGTGTAGTCCTTAGAGTTTTCTATGTTTATAATAATTTTGTCTACAAATAGTGATAGTTTTACTACTTATTTTGCAATTTGTATTTCTTTCATATCTCTATTTTGTTTAATTATTCAAGATAAGTTTTCCAATAATATGTTGAACAGTAGTGGGGATAGTGGACATCTTTGTCTTGTACACGATCTTATAGGAAAAGCTTTCAATTTTTCACAATTGAATATGAAGTTAGCTGTGGGTTTGTCATATATGCCCTTTATTATTTGGGCATTATTTATAGTTTGGATATGTTTCTTCTACCCCCATATTTTGAGGGTTTTTTTATCATAAATGGACATTGAAACTTATCAAATACTTTCTTCATCTCTATTGTGATGATCATATGTCATTTATCTTGCCTTTTGTCGATGTGAAGAACTATATTGATCAATTTTCAGGTGTTGAACCATCCTTGCATCCCTGGAGTAAATCTCATTTGGTCATGTTGTATAATACTTTTAACATGTTAAATTCAGTTTGCTAAGATGTGTTGAGGAATTTTTGATAGATCTGTATATATCAAGGATATTGATCTGTAATTTTCTCTTTTTCTGTGATGTCCTTGTCTGCTTTTGAGTAATGTTGACCTCATAAAATCTGTCTGGAAGCATTTCCTTAATTTTTGGAAGAGTTTGAAAGGATAGTTGTTAGTTTACTTTGAAGATTTAGTAGCACTTACTAGTAAAACCTTCTGATCTTGGGCCTTTGGGCATTTTGGGTGGGGGAGTTTTGATTATTGTTTCAATTTCCTTGCTTGAGGTTGGATCTCTTTAAGTTTTCTATTTCTTCCTGATTCATTTTTGAAAGGTTATATGTTTCTAAGAATTTGTCCATTTCATCTGGTTATTTAACTACTGCCAAACAGATGTTCATGGCAATTTCTTATGATCTGTTGCTATTTTGGGATGTTTGTTTTAACTTCTTTCAGTTTTGATTCAATTTATTAGAGTGTTCTCCCTTATTTCTTTGTTAATCTACTTTGTTTTTCAAAGAACCATCTTTTGGTTTCATCAATCATTTGAGCACTCTATATTATTTCTGCTTCATTTATTTCTGTTCTAATTTTTATTATTTCCTTTTTTCTACTATTTATTTTTGTTCTTATTTCCTAAGGTAAGAGCTAAGATAATTTATTTGAGCTCTCTTTTGTTTCTTAGCATTGCCCTATTTTATTACATACCTCCCTCTTTTAAAATTAATTTAAAAATCAATTTGAAGAAACATTGGTTTACATCACTGCATATGATTCAGAGAAATAGATTCACACATTCTCATATGTACATCTCCAGCAACACCCACCCCAGAGCACCCATATCCCTTTAATGTATACTATTCAGTCCCCTTCCTATATTGTTTCTACTTTCCCCCTCTAGCGGCCTCAATTCTGTAGTCATTTCTAGACTTCTCTTTGGTTTTAGTTCTGTCAGTTTCTTTGCTTTATTTCTCTATATTCCACATATGAGTGAAATCATCTGGCATATATTTTCCTCTCAGTAGTGCTTTTGCTGTGTTCCAGAGGTTCTGATTGGTTGAATTCACTTTTGTTTGTCCCCAGTTAGTTTTATTTTTTATTTTTTTTTGTAGTCAACTGTTGGACTACTCCTTTTATTTATTTATTTTGATTTATTTATTTATTTATTTTTATTGATAGTGCCCTTTATTTAAAAGTTCATCTTGCAGTCACTGTCATGCATCAAGTTTCCATATTTATAGCTCTTTCTGCATGCTCTATACCAGTACCATATCTGGCCTTAACATCCAATTATATATAATTGTATAGTCATATAGAGTAAGTATTATTTTCTGGTGGCACCAGCACCATTGTTTTTTGTTTGTTTGTTTTAATTTTTTAATTTTTTTAAAAATGAATTTTTAATTTACATATATTTGACATCAATTGTAATCCCCATGTATTCCCCATCACCATAACACCAATGCAGCATCACCTCAGTCCCCCATGCTCCCATCTGCCCTCAAACCTTCCCCTCTTCCCTCCGCACCAAATGTCCCCAATTTGTCCTTGTCTTTTCATTTTTGGTTTTTGTTTCTTTCTTGTTGTTATTATGATTATTATAGTTCTTATTCCTTT
>JAGFMF010011487.1:679053-714039 GCA_019455555.1 Galemys pyrenaicus | reverse complement strand
GACAAGAGAAGTGGAGCATATTTTCATATGCCTGTTGGCCATTTGCATGTCCTCTTTGGAGAATTGCCTTTTTAGTTCTTTTGCCCATTTTTGGACTGGATTGTTTACTTTGTTTTAGTTTAGTCTGGTGAGCTCTTTGTGGATCTGTGTGATAAGTCCCTTGTCAGTAGTGTTGTGTGCAAAGCTTTTCTCCCAATTGGTAGGGTATCGCTTTGTTTTGGTTAGCGTATCTTTTGCTATACAGAAGCTTTTAATTTTCATGTAGTCCCAGCTATTTATCTTTTCCTTCAGTATCTTTGCTTTGAATACTGTGTCTCAAAATAATACCTGCACCCCTATTTTTATTGCAGCACTATTTACAATAGATAAAACCTGAAAACAACCTAAATGCCCTAAAACAGATGATTGGAATCAAGAAGATGTGGTACATATACATGATGGAATACTATTCAGCAATAAAAAAAGATAAAGTAGAGTCACTCATGGAAACATAGATGGAGCTGGAAGGGATTATGCTCAGCGAAATAAGTCAGAATGCAAAAGGAAAATACTGGATGGTTTACCCCCAGGAGGAATATAAGGGAACCAAATAAGTGATCGAGGAAGAGAATAACAACAACAACAATAATAATAAAAGCACAACAAAAACAAAAAGACAAGGACACATCAGGGACATTTGGTGTAGAGTCGGGGAGGGAGTGGGTTGAGGGCAGAAAGGGCACAAGGGGCTGAGGTGATGGTGCACTGATGAAATGGTGGTGGTGGGAAATCCATGGGGACTATAATGGATGTTCAAATATATATAAATTAAGAAGAAGAGAAAAAATAAATTATAGCGCTGAAGCTCTAATAAAAAATTACTGTGGATGGGCCTCCCTGATGGCACAAGGGATTAAGTCACAGCACTGTGAAGCTATGTCCAGCCACTGCAGCATGAGTTTGATCCCCTGCCATGGAGATGACCCAGACCTCTCCTATCTCACTCACTGCTCCCCTCAACAATATATTTCAGTAGATCCGCCTGTTCTGTTCCCCACTGTGGTCTCTGATGTATCTTCTCTCTCTCTCTCTCTTACACACACACACAGCTGTGGCCTGTACCCCAGCTCATGTATGCATAAATAAATGAAGCTGGAAGGGATTATGCTCAGCAAAATAAGGCAAAAGAAAAATACCAGATGGTTCCTCACCTAGGAAGAATATAAAGGAACCAAATAAGGATCAAGGAAAAGAATAATAATAACAACAACAATAATAATAAAAACACAACAAAAATAATAGACAAGGCAAATTGGGGACACTTGGCGAGGAGGGGGGAAGAAGAGGGTTAAGGGCAGAAAGAGCACAAGGGACTGAGGTGATGGTGTACTGGTGAAATGGTGATGGGGAATACATGGGGATTACAATTAATGGCAAGTATATATAAATAAAGAAAAAAATTACTGTGGAATGATAGACTTGTATCTGCTGGCTATTTCTTTATTTAGCATCATGAAAATATGAACACTAAATAGGATTGTTGTAGGATTATGTTATATATATGGTATGTTATCCCAATCTTGACTTTTCTCTTCAACACTGAATCAATATCAAGAGACATATCATTGACCACAAATATTTTTTTACCACATTTAAGTATGAATTGACATTCAAGTACAACTTCTTATTCATATGGCTGCAGCATCCTTGTTGCATGCATAACTGCAGCTTTGTCAATGATTTTTGTTCAGATTTTTTCATTCTCTATCACACATCACAAAATAATCTCTAAATAAAGGAACACTATCTTCTCATAAAGGCTAGCTTTTCAGTGACAAATGGAAAAAAAATACTAGCACTTTTCTTGAATATGTATATTAGTATGCCAACTGAAAATATCCCATAATGTTTGCATACTAGAAATTGTTCTTTTACTGTGTAATCCATTAATATTATGTAAAATGTGAATCATGATAAAGAAATTTGTGCCAATAATTTATTCTGAATTTTTAATGAATGCAGTAGTCGTCACAAACTTTGTAGTTAGTGTTATAACCGAAGCACTATTTCTTAGAAATAATATTAGAAGTAGTGTATATATACTAAGCAGTGCAATTTTGTTGATACCATTGTAGTTTGGGCTTCCAATCTGTTGCTGGTGATGATAATTTTCCTCAACTTAATATTAGACAACATGATTTCCTTCTTTTTCTGGAGACCTTTGAGTGTTACCATAAGGGCCCCATGCTTTCTTTTAAAATATTATGAAAGCTGTGGTGTTATCATTAGATAAAGTTTCATAACAGATTATCATCTCCACACAATAAAAGTCAGTGCTCAGATATTCATTGTTTTAATTCCTCTTTACTGATTTCTGTTATTACAGTAGCAGAAATTGTTCTTTTTATAATAGAAAAGGCACATATTAATCCTATTAACCATGGACAAGTAGAATTTTAAATTAACAGGTTTTTGCTTGCTATATTAAATCATATTTTCATGAGTAGTTATCCTAATGCATATATTTTAACAGTCTATATCTTGAAGTCAAGTTCATTATTTATGTTCTTACTGTCATCTTGAGTTGCTATCATTTTTCATCATGCTTTTGTGCTTGAACGGACCACTGCTGAGTCATTTTGGGAATAAGAGATAAAATGCAAAACAATTGTAACCATGAAATATGCTGAATATAGGCAATGACATGACAAATACCATCTTTTTTCCATAAATGTCAGCCAAAATAAACTAATCATTGCATTCTTTATGTATATGCACAGCTTCACCTATTAATGCCACATTAAGATTTCTTGAAAAAAAATCATGCATAGTCAGGTATAACCCTGCCACTATGACCCACACCCTCTGGAATATGATGTAAATACGTGCTTTACTAGAAAGAAAACTATTATATACATGGGAAGACCAAGTTGTAGAGAGGCAAAGTGACACCCAAACTTTCACAAGTATAAAACAAACACAAGTTGCCTGAATTGGGCAATTAACTGCCTCATTTGGCCATCACGATAAGCATCATCTCCTTTGGCATGGATAAGGAGTGACTAAAAGAGATGAAGTATGTAGCTTGGGAAAGAGAAACCTGGCTAGGGGGCAAGAATGGTGGAGGTAGCTGTGTTCAAATATGTGAAGGACATTCCTGAAAATAAGGAGCAGTCCTGTCTGGTCGGTTGTCCTGAGGGCAGAACTGGGGCATGCAAGAGGAAGTCACAGGGGAGCAGGGCTAGCTCCCCAGCAGCAAGAACATTCTGTCAAGTAGAGTCCTGGGCCTGCTGAGACAGGGAACTTCCAGGTCTGTCCCAGTTCACTTGGAAAGTGGGAGTCTTGGCAGCAAGGCTGAGGAGGGGAGCCCCACACCATCAGGGGGTTGGGAACAGGTGAGCTGAAAGATTTTCTAGCCTGAGTCTGATAAGGATCTGGACGGAGAAGCGCTGGTGGAGTGGGACAGATGGATTCTAGACCCCACTGCACGTGACATTCAGGTGTGCTGGGTCAGCCTCCTGTGTTGGCCGTCCAACTTCAGCTGCACCTGTTTCCTGAGTGGCAAAGGGGAGCCTGTGAGGTTCAAGATGGGAGGCTGATGCCCCCCCCCACACACACAATGATACACATGTTGTGTTTTTCTGAAGCAGTCTAAGTCCCAACTCCACATGGGGTCCCTTGTCTTGCCCAGCTCCCTGAGTCTAAAGTTTAATCCTGGGAGCAGGAAAATAGAAGGGATTTGGGGTACTCTCTGCACTTGGCAGCCAATGTTGCAGAAATGTGAACAGTGGAGAGGACTCACCTTAACCTTTGGTCATTCTCAGACCACAGGAAACCCACTTTCAAAATAGTGTTAGAGACTCTCTAGCTTAACTCCACCATACTGACAAATTGTAATCCCTGTATCCAATAATAACTACCTTGGCTTTGCTTATAACTGAAGCAAAAATAGAACAGCATGACTTAGGACAAGGCCAAGATACAAGTACTACCTAGTTTGCAATTTGGTCGATTGTGTTATTGATGTCATTAGCACATTTTTTTAAAAGATTAATGGTGAAAGAATTTAGAGACTTATTTAAACGACCTCTTTGTAATGCTATAGTATTTGTTTCATTCTCAGTTATGCATGACAAAAGATTTCAAGGAATTCAACAACTCTCTATGGTAGTGTTAGCCCTAGATACTGAATAGATGTCTAAGAATGCTCTCCATAGCTGAGGACTGATAAACTGTTGGTATGCACTATGATTAAAATTCTGGGTTTAAAATATTAACATACTTCTGTACTGGTTTGTAAATAGCCACTACCCCAAGCCTCTCATGTACTCTTGTGGATTTGGCCACTCTATCCTCCCTCTCTCTAGGCTCCTACCATACCTCCTTATGGTCCAGCAACTACAGAGCACTGACTGACACACAGCGGGCCTTCTAGACCCAGTTCCTGCTGAGAACAAAGGTAGGTAAATATTTTTGATCTGGAACAGGGTTATGAGACTTGGGGTCAAGCACTTCAATGATGAGAGCCAAATTTGGTATTTTAATGTTCTATATATTAAGAAAAATGTAGTAGGTCAGGAAGAAGACTCAGTGAAGGACAGAGTTCTAATTCTCAACATCGGAGCCTGAGATAAGACACTCCAGCTCTTTTTAACAAAGTATATTTTGTTGTATAAATCTTAATAATATGTTCCAAGAGCTTCTGATGAAGGACAAGAAATTTTGTCTTTAAATCTATAAGTTGGAATTAATAAATTGCTATTATTTTCCTCTGATATTTCTAAGTACAATAGAATCTCTCTCTCTTTTTTTCAAAATTCAATGATTTTCCTTGAAAAACCTGTCACATTTAATAATATAAGTAAGTGCTCACCCCTACTCTTCTAAACTTGTTATATGTAGTGTATACTTTAGTACAACTGTTAAGGTTGATGTCACTTTCATCACTATTCGATGTTGAAGAAACTGAAACCCAAAGATTATCTAATTTATAGAAAGTCACTAGGCTGGTAATGGTTCAATGAGGTGGGTTTTTTAAAAAAAATTATTTGTGTAGAAGTATTGGGGTGTAGACAAGAGGTACAGGGGGTGAGAGTATTCACCAGAGACAGAGTGGGGAGCGGAACAGGCAGATTTACTGAAATACACTGTTGAGGAGAGCAGTGGGTGAGGCAGGAGTGATCTGCTGTGTGTTAGTCAGCTCCTTGGCTGGGATTGAATTCTGGCCATAGCAGTGACAGCACAAAAACTCAACCCCTGAGGCCCCAGGGAAGTCCTGTTGAGAAAGGTTTTGAACTGAGGTAGTCTGACTTCAGAGCCCATAAGTTCACCCCTATCCTACATGTCCTACTGTTTATTGAAAACTTTCTATATGTCAGGGACATCCATATAAATTATCTCATTCGATCTTTCAACATCTCTTTATGGCAGGCATTATCACCTTCATTTTACAGACAAGGAAGGTGAAGCCCAGAGTATAAGCCACTAACTCAAGGTTACCCCCATTCAATAATAATCAGAATTACATCTCTAACCCATGTCTTTTCTACCAAAGACTGCTTTCTTGCTTTGCAAGTTTCCCAACTCCCAAATAATTTCCTTTCTTCTAGTACCTTTATTCTTCCTTATCTGTATGTCCTCATGGTCATCTTCAACTTTCCAGATTTGTAATTTCTTTCCTGGAACCCCTGATAATATTCATCTTTTGATATTGCCCCTCTAACCAGCCTGTAACCTGCTCCTCATTGAAATGTCCTCCAGTTTTAGTGTTCATTGATCTTTGCTGGAACCATCTTCACCATGAGGTTGCTAAATGATCATTTTTCAACTCTAGTATACCCATCTTCCAAATCCTGCACAACTGAAATAACAAAGTTGCCTTTATATCTATTTCTTGAGCCAGTCAGCAAACTTACTGAAGACTACTGTACCAGTTACAGTGCTTTGGGCTGAGGCCACAGATATCTGATTAATTCTCATTTAGACAATAAAGATGTTTCATGGTCTCTCCCATGACAAGCACATAACAAGATGCATGGAAGCAAGTCAGTTCTAGCGTTGCTTAAATTAAGCAGTTCAATAATGTCATTAAAGAACCAGGCTCTTTCCCTCTTTATGTTCTACCATAAAATTGAATCAATATCATGACACTAGGTAGGGATACTGTTGTCCCTGAATGAAGAGACCAAAATTCATGCTTCATGCCATTGTTTTCCCTCAAATAAATGATTTTTAATTGAGCTTCCCCTGATAACCTTATTAAAATGTTCAACCTCCTCCTCTGGCATTCTCTTTCTTCCTTCACTGTTTCATTTTTATCCATATCACTATCACCATTGGGTATATCTGCTGGTATATAAAAAACATGTTTTATTTGTTTCCTCTCTACCCCATTAAAATAGAAGTTCCATGAAAGCAGAGATTTTAGCCTGTTTTGGTTATTGCTGTATCCTTAGTACTTGGGACATAGGCTATACTCAATAAATGCTTACTGAATTGATGAAAGGTCACAGGATGACTGCTACAACACTAAACATCACATCCTCAAGCAATAACTTTCTAAGCAGCATGAAAGAGGCATGGGACAAAGAGATTCTTTTCTTCCAAAGCTTTCAACTTTTATCAGAGTACATTCTTTCTCAGAAACCCCACAACAGACTTTCTCTAAAGTCTTATTAACCAGAACACATGCTGAGGTGGTCACATGCTCACCAGTAGGCCCACTAGGCAAATGGGAATGGGAGAACCATGATTGGTTTAGAATAACACTGATTCATCTCCTAGCGCTAGGCTAAGAAAAAACGTAGTTTTTTTTTTTTTATTGCATAAAGGGTGAACACGTGAGATCATCATGAGAGCACTTTGCATAGTAGCTGAGCATACTCTTAAGAATACCTTCTAAAAGAAAAATGCCGGATAGTTTCCCCCCCAGGAGGAATATAAGGGAACCAAATACGGATCAAGGAAAGGAATAACAACAACAACAACAATAATAAAAACACAACAAGAACAAAAAGACAAGGACAAATTGGGGACACATCATGGTAGGGAGGGGTAGGGAGAGGGTTGAGGGCAGATGGGAGCACGGGGGACTGAGGTGATGGTGCACTGGTGAAATGGTGATGGGGAATACATGAGGATTACAATTGATGTCAAATATATATAAATAAAGGAAAAAAAAACCATTACCTTCTAACACCAGTGCTTCTCTCTTTCCTCCATGGCTATGACAGTCCTCATCTTTCTGGCCAACTCTGATGGGGACTTTCTGTCACTGCTTAACATACCTGGTGCCTCTAATAGTCTCTAATACTATTTCCTGTTAAAAGAAGTCAGAGTCTATAGAATTGGAGCTGGGTACTTATGAAATGAATCTAGGACATCTCATTATGTCAGAAAATAAAAAAGTATTCAAGAAATGACATAGTCCAAGGACTAGGAACCAGATTGAGGGGATTTTCACTATTCATATATGAAACCATTTGAATATCATAATAATTAAGGACAGTTATGAATTATAAACCATCAACAAAAAAATGGGAGCACATGAGCCCATAGTTGTGATAGATAAAGGAAGAAAAGAAACGACTCAGGCTTACCGTACAATACTGGGAAATGACTGACAAATGTAGAGGTAGTGCTAGAGTTGAAAAAACATATTTTTATAGCCATCATGGTATTAGTTTGGGTAATGATCATTACTAAGTCCAGGGACATTTTAATGAAAAGCAGGTTCTTCCCACAGATTGCAAGAGGTAAAACAGTAACTACACAGTGTGATGAGTGGGCACCATCTTGGCTGGATGATGAAAATTAATATGACCCATGAAGGGGAACATGAACATTATATGGCTCTATACATAATTCCTAAGAACACATAGCATCACCTAAGTGACATTCCAGTCTGAAATAGATAATTGGCATCTAAATGTGAGGAAACATCAGGCAAGCACAATGAAGGCATTATATATTATATAAAAAGGACAAGGTGAAGTGGACTATCGTCTTCAAAATGCCAATGACAGAAAATACAAAGGAATGGTGTCGAAATGTTCAAGATAAAAAAGAGAAAAGATAAATAACAATTACGTCTAATACTTGATGCTAAACTGGATCTTATACCAGTAGAAACAAACAAAAAGTGATATATAAAGGACAGACAAATACCACAATTAAAATATGGATTATTCCATATATGAAATATGGAAGGAAGATAATATTAAAGTACCACATCAATGTTAAAGTTATGATGCTGATACTGTACTGTGGTTATGTAAGATAATACTGAAATATTTTTAAAGATTTATTTATGCATACAAGAACTGGGGTACAGCCCAGAGGTGTGGGGGTGTGGGTGAGAGAAGTCACCAGAGACAGAGTGGGGAGCAGAACAGGTGCATCTCCTGAAATACACTGCTGGGGGGGGCAGTGGGCAAGGCAGGAGAGGTCCACTGTGTCATGTGGGTCACCTCCTTGGCCTGGGATCGAACTTGTGTTGTAGTGGCTGCAGATAGCTTCATAGTGCTGTGCCTGAACCCCTTGCACCACCAGGGAGATCTGAATACTGAAGTATTTATGAGCAAAATGGCCATGATATATGCAACATGTTGTCAAATAATTTAGAAAAAATGAACTATTGATATATATGTTTATGTATGTAGAAGTAGATAGATAGGTAATTAGGTATGTAGGTAAGTAGGTAGATAATTTGATAAAGCAAATAGGGGAAAATATTGGCAGTACTGAATCTGAATAAAGGGTATATGGATCTTTTTTTGTGAAATTCTTATTCTTACAACATTTTCATAGCTTTAAAAACATATTCAAATACAACACTTTTGAAAACACAGCTGATGATCTATTCTGTTCTGTTTAGAAGTCTTCCCTGCTAAGTTTTGTGGAGACTCTCAGGACTCCAGAATACTAAATGATGTCACCTGTAGATTTGCATATTTTGACAAATAGGAACTCATCCCAGTTATTCATGGGATACCCCCAGGAGAAGAATAGTTACTCCACATACATTTACTATGTGCCAGGCACTGTGTTACATACATCCTGGGATAAAAGGTGACTAAGGCAAGCTTCTTGACTGCAAGAAGTTCATGAATAGACATGTAAGCTATGTGTCAAGTGCTATAATTTGAGGAATGCACAGGCTTTAGGAGAAGCCAGAAAAGCAATATCTTATTCAGCTGGGGGTGGGGATCAGAGGTAGCAAAGGAATGTGGAGAGGCCAGGGAACATTTCCCAGAGAAGATTCTTAAGTTAAGCCTTTAAGAGGTTAGCCTGGTGGACAATGAGAAGGGAGGAAGGACATTCTTGGCAGATAGAAAGGAATGAAAGAGGGAGGGTAGTAGCTAAGAAAAGACACTGGAACCAGACTGCCTGGGCTGAACTCCTGTCTACCACTTATTAACTGCATGGCCCTGGATAGGTTAGTTAGCTTTTCTCTGTCTCAGTTTCCTCAGCTGTCACATGGGGATGATGACATTATCTTCCACACTGGGTAGTTGGTAGTTATTTTAGTGTAAGAGATCATATGTTTGGGCCATTTCCTGGCACCGAAAGATGCTCAATGAGTTCTGTTCATGTCCTTTTCAAGAAACTAAGAGTTTCAGTTAGTACAGTGCAGGGCACTAACTGTATGTCAGGAAATACAGGGGAAAAAGAGGAAGACGTGATGCCAATCTAAGGAATTCATTCTTTAGCCTAAAGGCAAGGGAAGTTAGTGAAGAGTTTTAATGACTTGATGTAATTAGAAAGATCCTTTTGGCTTAGAGAATGAAGTACGGTAAGAATGGAGGTACAAAAGCCAGTGAAGAAGTCATTGTATCAATTCAGAGGAGATGAGATGTAAGTCTGAGATAAGGCAGCGAGACAGGATATTACTGAGGAGGGAATGTATTGAAGAGACATTAGCACCGTAGAAGTAAGGGTTCACTCCTAGGGGCCTGAACCAGGATGGATAACGACTCCAAACCTTGGTGTGCAAAGTTTGACATAAGCAACTGAAGTGAGAACAGGTACTCCTAGAACCAATTCAGTGTTGTAGAGACTAGTGTTACCTCAATAAAAATAAATTTTAAAAAGAAAGTAAAAGAAAACGCATTGTGCTGGTTGTAGTTTATAGCTTTGATTACAAGGAAATCAAAACAGGAGGCAGAAAACACAAATAGGATACTAATAGATTGTCCACATGGAGAGCGTGAGAGCAAGAGATACAGAGGAAAAGATAGCTGTAAGAAATAAAATTAGAAGGCCTTGGTGACTGATTCAATTCAAGATGAAAAATAAAAAATGACTCCAATGTTTCTGGCTTGCGTGGATGGTAAGGTATGCTGGGAAGTACAGAAGAAGGGGTGGACTCCCTGGGAAAAGCTGTTGAACTCAGTCTCAGATACTCTAAACCTGATTTTGTGGCTTATTTCCAGGAGAAATTCTTTTGGGTCTTATACTTTAAGGATTTGGAGTCAGGCAAACCTGGGTCCAGACAACAACATGGGAGTAATAATAAAAAGTTATCTCATGCGATGATAAAGAAAATAAAATGATATTGAATAAACACAAAGAAAATAAAATGTTTTGGAATAAGCATATGGATTGCTTAGCATGATGCTTGACACAGTAAATTTTAAGTATAGATTAGATTTTGGCTATTATTATTATTAGCCTCTTTCTTTTCTGGGCTCTGAACACACCTCCTACTTCTCAACTCTCTTAAGTTGGCTCTCAATGTTTTCTAGCTGAATTACCTCTTCACATACTCCTTTGGGAGCTGCCCCATGAATTTCTACAATCTGCATTAATCATCCTGTTTACTTTCTAGTTTCTTCATGGTTCTGAAAAGAGCTCCATCTTTATTCTGCACATGTTTTCCCTGCTGAGTCACCAACTCAGACTCCGCTTGACCTTCAGATCACCAAATTCATACTGCTTGCTTAGAAAGAATTTTTAACAGGTATATCTCTCAAGGTCCCAATCTACTTGTTATCAGCATGTGCCTTAAATAAATGCCCCTTCAATCATTAGATACTTTTGTTACTGGATGAAAGTACCCTGTGCATCAATTTCGATGATGAAAGCTACCATATATTTAGTAACTATTAGGCCAGGGGCTTAACATTTACCTTCCCATGCTTATAAACTTCCTGAGGTAGGTACCAGTAATATCCCATTTTGTAGCCAGAAATTAATATTTATTGAGCATTTACATGATACCAGGTATTGCATTCAGCATTTTGCATACTTTATTTAATTCTCACACCATCCCAAAATATAAGTACCATTGTTAGTCCCATTATTCAAATGAACAAACTAAGCCTTGGGCAAATTAGAGTAACATACTTATGGTCACACATTTAATTGTGGGAGATTGGAATGGAAAAAAGAGTATTTGCTCCTGTGCTCTGTTGTGTGTCACACCCAGGCAAGAAAAGGAAGGGCTCGAGATAGGATTCTGAGGGAGAATGTATATCTGATGAGTGGGTGTGGCTACTGTATATCTTTGTATTGAAAGAGAAAAATTAAGTCTAATAGTCCTGAGGTAATGATTGGGAAATAGAGTTAAGGGGGCTGGTATTTGAAATGATGTCTCCAACTCTTTCCCACTCCTCACCCCCTACACAAACACACATTAAGACTTATAAAGTCAATAATCAAAGATGTTGAAGTGAGGAGGAAGAAACAATAGCTTTACCCACCATCCTAATGCAAGAGTTTTCATTTTCTACAATCTTTTCCAGGGAAAATAAGGTAATTTTACATGGTTATAACTATTTTGTAATTTGCTTCACTCATTAAACACTATAAAGTAGAGCTTATCTTATTCCTATTTCATTTACTTATGGTCCCCAATACACATTAAGTTGTTCAGAATTAAGATCATTTCTACTTTCTCAGTAGTGAATATAATACTGCACTTACAATATTTGTACCTGTAGACTTTTGTTTTCCTTCTGCTGAAGGCTGTCCTTGGGATAGACTCCCCAGAGAGGGATTGCAGTGTTAAAGGGTAGGAACATAATTAGGGCTCTTGATGCAAATTACCAAATTACCAATGTTTTCTGGAAGAGTCAGAGGTATTTGCATTATGGTTGTGAGAATGCAAGTTCATCGATGGTGAATGGGTTTTTCAGTTGTTATTTTTCGTTCTGTGTCTTTAGTTTAGTCTTAAACTTCATTGTTTGTGTGATTAGGTACATGCACAAAGTAGTGTGAAGGTGGCAGGAAAATAAAAATTACCAACAGGGAATGAAATCATTGGCGATGATTTAAAGTCCCTTGAAGGTGTATTTGTGTCCATGAGGGTCACTCAGCAGGCTGGTGTTCAGTCCCTTTCAGATCAATTTTTCCATAATGATATGACAGGTGGAAACATGGCCAGCCCGGCAGGAGCCCCAGTTTGAAAGTCTATATGGAGCATGAGGTGAGACATAAGCCACTATTCGGGGACCTAGTGAGGAACACATGTAACCAGGACACAGGATGCAAAATCAGACTGAGGACGGACCAAGAAAGATCATTAGCATCCAAGTTTCTTCCATTCTGTAATTAACCCAGTAGTACCTCCCTCATACAGAACCTAATTTGTAATCAGGCTAATTAAAATCAAGAAGTGGCACTGGCAACAAGAAGGGAAAGTCCTGCTGTTTTTAGGAACAACTGAGAGATAGAATAATAACAGCTCTGATTCAGAGAGCTCATGCCAAGTGTCCGGTATTGTGTTAACTGAGTCTCCTAGCTTATCTCTAATACTCACGGCAACCCTATTAAGTGGGTACGATTAAGCTGATTGTACAGATGAGGCATCTGAGGCTTGGAGAGGTTGCACTGGCAAACACCCAGAAGGGTAATTAATAGCATGAATTCTAGAACTGGAATGCCTGGATGAGAAACCTGGCTTCCCCATTTACAATGTGGTCTTAGGCAAATTACTTAACTTGTCTGCCCTTCAGCTTCTTCAATGTACTTAATAAGAAGATAATAATAAATGAACCAATCGTATAAGTTTGTTTGCAAGGATTGAAAGAAACAATGTATGTGAAGTGCTTTGAATAGTGACTGGCTCATAATAAGCACTCAAAAGGTCTGAGCTATAATCATTATTACCCAACAGGCCACAGTCAGTAGAGGAAGGTTTGCATCCCAGCCCAGGTTTGCGGGTCTCCAGTGTCATCCTCACATCATTAAATCAAAGCTTCTATTCTGTTTTATTTTCTGTCCTTGGACCCCAGAAGTTGTATCTAAGCTCAATTTTAAATCCTTAACATAGACCTTACCTCAAATGAAGTATAATGCATAAAGTGTTGTTTAGGTAGAGAGGAGTTTCTGTAGCAAATCTTAAGAGTTACCACTTACAAATCATTTTAAAATGTTCCTGGCATTATTATCTATATTTCCCATCTATTTCTGCATTTAATCTTTATATCAACCTTCTATGGCAAGCACTATTCCTATATGATTTAAAAACACAGTGGTTAAGTAACTGGTCAAAGTTAACTTAACTAGTAAATGAAGATACTAGGATTTTAATCCAGGGCCCTAGAGCTCACGTATGCAGCCGTTGTACACAACTGACTCTCATTAATGCTAAAGAGCTAATTAATAGGCAGAGGCTAATCTAAATCTCCATCATAGTGTGTGACATACAGAAGAAAGGCATGCATTATGTAATTTTGGAATGTTGAATGAACTGTTCACTATGCCTCTTTACCAAGCTACCCTGTAATAATTGTGCATTTAATCAAATAAATTAGAGCCATGATATTAATTTGCCTAATTATCAAATTAAGCTCTTTAACTGGACTAACAATCAGTATGGCTCCATATAATTAAATATTCTAAATGCACTATTCATTCATCATTTATTGACTGAGAATACCTACTAGAAATCAAGTCCCTATATTACATCTAGGGATTCAGAGATAGATGAAGGAACTCACAGTCCAGTGGATGGACAGACGTGCATAGCTTTCTAATCAGAGGCATGGAAAGGGGGAGGGACATGGGAGAACAGAAAAGGACGGCTAATGTGAACATACAGTGTTTTTGCTGCTCAATATGTCTTCTACTATCAGATCTCACCCCACCTAGTGGGTACATCACCCAATTCTGTTATGCTGATTGGTTTTATGTGTTAACTTGACTGGGCTAAGGGATGCCAGATAGCTGATGAAACTCTATGTTGGGTGTGTCTGTACGGGTGACTCAAGAAGAGATTAGAACAACACTCTATGCTTTCACTCAGATGTGATCCATACAGACACAAACAAATGAACTAAATAAAATAAAAATAAACTTTTTAACAATAAGAACTAATTATTGGTTACCAGAAGGGAAGGGAGGAGAGGTAAGGAAATTAGGCACAAGGGTTCAATTATATGGTGAAGTTTAGAATTTAACTTTTAGTGGTGAATTTAAATGTTGATTTATAATGATGCACACTTGAAACTTGTATGATGTTAGGATGTAGAGTTGCCTCAATTAGAAAATTACAAAAATAGTCAATCAATTAGTACACCCAATAAAGCAGATTACCTTCATCAATGCTGATGGATATCATCTACCCCACTGAGGCCTTGAATTGACAGAAACGCAGAGGAAGGAAAAATTTGCTATTTGCTTAAACTGGGATGTCCATGTCCCCATGTCCTTAGTTATTGGCCTTCCTGGTTCTCAGATTATTGTACTCAGACTAAATTATACCACCAGGTGCTCTCTACCTAGCACGGAGGAAATTGTGGGAGTTTTCAGCCTCTATAATTGCCTGACTACTATCATAAATAAATACACAAGTAATGAATAAGTAAGTAAGTAAATATTACAACTAGCTTTTGTCCTAACCTTTTCTCTGGAGAACCCATAGATTAACCAATAGATCTGGTTAATCAGAGAACTCCATTTTTCTGTCCATTGCTATTAGTTCAAGGATAGACTCAAACCTAGAACTTTTGTTGGGGCTATTGAAAAAATAGATGTATGTTTTCACTGAGATTACTAAGTAGGAAGATGTAAATGCATAGCTCTCGGTGGCTATCTTGGCCATAACATAGGAAAAGCCTGTTTGAGAACTGGATAAACATGGAGGAGATCAGAGCCAAAAGATAGACACAGATTGCTGACAGTATCATATGGGCACCCATATCTAAGTCTGTCTAAAATTACCACTTAGTATCAATAACCTAGCTCTTCTGGATTAAGCTTATTCATATTGTATTTATGTCACTTGCAATCAAGATTTCTGATTTATACAGACATCTAAACTCTGTGTGTATGTGTGTACATGTGTGCATTGTCGTTAGTTAAGGAAGGGTTCCTGCAATAAATGAGGTCTGAACTTTAAACTGTTGTTAGGGAAAGGTACTGTAGGCAGAGATACAGTACAAGTAAAAGCACAGTGGTAGGCACTACCAGGAAATGGTGTATCTGTAATGTTTGGTGTAGCCATAGGGTAAAGTGAGAGCTGGAGAAAGGAGACACAAAGCTGGAGAGCAGAGCAGGGGCCAGTTGGAGGAGCATCTAGAATGCTAAGTAGATGGCAATCAGTATTTCTTATGTTCCTCTTCTATAGTTCAGACAGATTTTTACATTTTGCTTTATTTTTGATACTAGTTCTCCAATAACATATACTAATAAACAGTGTCAAAGTAGAAAGCTTTTTAGGCTTGGAGTCTGTCCTTTGGGGTTCTAAATCACTAGAGGAGTCTCTATATGGGGTCATATTTGCTGGCTGCTCTAGGTAGGCAATCATCTTCCATTTCATGATTAAGAGACATAGCAAGCCACAGGCCAGAAAATTCCTTTGTTCCTCCAAGCCCAGGGTCAAGTGTTCAGTGATGATTGAGCATCAACTATGTCCAGGCCCTGTGCTAGATGCTGCAGAGCGCACTAGAAAATCCAACATGGTTTCTGTCCTTGACGGACATTCGAATTTCAATGTTGAAATTGATCAGGGTCACAATGGAGAGGTGTAAAGGGAGAAGTGAGAACATCAAGAAAGAACAATTTAGAGGCAACAAGGAAGATTTGTTCTACAAGTGTGATTGTTGAACTGACTTGAAGAAGGAATAGGATTTGCCAGATGATACAAGGATGAATTGGAGGGCATACCAGGTTGTGCTTGGGGTAACTGCCTATAATTTCATACTTCTGGAGAGCCAAGTGTGTGGGGATACTGGACAGGGTTGGTAGTGTTGTATAGTAAAAATGTTGACTATATAGCAGGTGCTACATAATAAGGATCCTAGTCAAGGGGACCTAGATTTTATTCAGAAAAAAATGGGGAACCATTGGCAATTGAACAAAAGAGTGATGTATAGTTTATGTGTTAGAAAGAGGATCCCAGATGCAAAATGCTACAAAGTGGATAATGGATTCGAGGTACCTTGGCAGAACTATAGGTATCAGGGAGTTCAGTTCAGAAATTTTCACTGGTCTATGAAATGGAGATAGAGTAGTATTGGACATGCATGGAGTTGAGACCTATTTTAGGACTAGCAATGACAAAACTCAGTGAGCAGATGTCAGCACAACTTCCAGTTTTCTGAAGTTTCATCTAAGTCAGTGAAAGAAAACAACTTTCCTTTAGCCCTATGAGCTACCAGGCCCTCAGAGAAGAGTCAGGTATTCCCAAATATGAACCCAGTCTTCATGTGTGGGTTTATTTAGTGTGTGTGTATATGTTAGAGATATATATATATATGTATATATATATACACACACACATATATATATACACACTGTACATATATAAATGGAAGGGTGTATGTATACACATCTAGGCCCATGTACATATACCTAGGATCCCTTCCCCCAAAAGAAAATATTTAGAAACTGTAATTATTTTCAGAAGTCCATCTGGCACTCCTGGACAAAAGGTAACTGGCTACACTTTCCTATAGGGGCTAGGTCATTCTGGATTCAAGGCAAAAAAAAATGGTTTTCTCTTTAGCCAGTATTTTATAGGATCATAAGTAAGAGTCTATGCAGTACAAAGTAAAAGTAAATTATCAAAGGAAGATAAAAAGGATAAAGCTATATGTTGACTGTTGGTGTGTACTTCTCCAGAGCGTCATCAAAACTATAGTGGGGACTTTGTGTTGTTCAGATGCCCAGTGCATAGGTATATCTGCTCTGACACTACAGAAGGGCAAATGATGGAAACTCTTTAAAAGGAAAAGGGCTGGATTTTGTGTTCATGTGTGACTTTTTTCTTTCTGTGGTTGGAGACACTGGGATAAGGAATATGCACCAAGAATTTGTTTCATTAATGACCATGGAGCAATTAATATCTCACAGTAAAGAGCACTTCAGAAATAGAACAAATTGTCTAACACACAGCTTAAGGTAAGAAGTGGGTTTTGCCTGAGTGAGGTACCAACGAACTGCCACCTTCAAGTGCACATTTTGGATTTGAGTGGTTCTTTTGAGTTCCACATCTTTGATATGAAGGAGGAATCAATCCCTGGCTGAAACTCCTCTAAAACAATAGCAAACATTCATCACAACCCAGCTGACCCTGTACCAGATGACTAATTTCCCTGAAGGGTTCCAAGTGGGCTGACACTAGTGTGCGCTTAAAACACAAACCAACCAAACCAACCAATTCCTAATCCAACAAGAGGAACCAACCACCATATATGGCAGGCACACACACACACTTTTCTGCACATACACAAGCCATCTAAGTTTGTCAGCTCAAGTCTCAAACACTAATGCAAAATACTGAAGTTCCATGACAATTGATACTGTTTCATGAAAGGATGATACAGGTATATCATCCTGAATACTTATAGAATGATCCAAATGGGATATCTATGCAACAGAAGGGCTGTTTATAAAGTTACACAAGGAATAATTTAAATTATTTTTTTAAAATTTATGCATTCAAGAGCAGGGGCACAGGCCAGAAGTGTGGGAGGTGAGAATATTCACCAGAGACAGAGTGGGGAGCAGAACAGGCAGATCGACAGAAATACACTGCTGAGGGGAGCAGTGGGCAAGTCAGGAGAGGTCTGCTGCGCCATGTGGGTCCCCTCCCTGGCCGGGGATGGAACTCACACTGCTGTGCAGCGGATGCTTCACAGTGTGGCACTCAACCCACTGCGCCACCAGGGAGACCCCGAATAATTTAAATTCTATATTTTTTCATTAGTGTGTAGTTATAAAGATCTCTTTAACTGAAATTGCATCCCAAATATAGTACTTTGTATATTAATGTTATCCTTACTAGTTTTAACTCAAAGGAAACAGGCCTCAATCATAAAAATCTTTCCTTAGCTCTAGGCAAAATTCCCCAGGAATTTAGACTCTTTAGTAGGATAGCCTACTTAAAATTGTCCATTGCTGCACACCTCACCCACCACACACCCTTAGATGTATGGCTGGTTGGAGGGAGGAGTCTTCAGTTATTTTCATATACTCTGTATATGAGTAACACTTGGAACATTTGACATTTTCCCTCTCTGCCAATAATTATCACTGCCCCAGATTCTCCCTTGTTAGAAACAACCAGATGAACCAGGTAATTTTTAGGTAAGGTAGAGATAAATGGGGAAGAGAGAAACATGGTTGTTGAAATCCAAGTAGAATAGTATAATAGATCCAATTGATAAGATTAAAAATGAACACCTTTGGATGTTAGTTATGACAAAAGATGCTCATTTAAAAATACTCTGGGTCTCCTTTGCCTATGAGTCACCTGCCCTCAGTATATTCTGGGCTCACCAAAACTTGATATTCTGAGGCAAACCAGAGGGATGATTAGTAAAGCAATGAAGTCATCCTGCTTCTGTAACACGGTGACTCTGATTCTATTTCTTTTCTTGCTTTTCCCAAGGGCGTGATGGAATTAAGATGACTTGATAAAGTTCACCAAATATCATACAAGTATAAGCTATAGAACACTAGATAATAATCTCAAGACACAGTTTAGAACTCTGTAATATGATAATTTGCCTGTAACAAATGATAACCTCCCTGGTCTGTGAACAACCTGTAAATAATCTTCAAGCCAACACAGAAAAGGTTTCTCAAATGATAACAAATAGTACACTGACAGGAAGAGGGAAGTCTGTGGCTCCAGAATGGGGAACGAAATGGGACTAAGCAGTTTTTGAAGTCAGAGGGGAGAACAGGCTTGTAGGGGAGAACAGCAAGACTTATTATAACTGGAAGTAGTTCTTATGGAAAGGAGGGCCTCAAAACCAAGTTCAACCAAGTTCAGGGAACATATCTTTATTCTCTTTCTCCATTCCTCTCTCCTGCACACACTCAGATAAATCCTCCTTGAGAACCATGTGGACTTTGGGTCTAATACCCTACACACAGTTCATGCTATTCAGGTGCACACACACAGAGGAACCTAGGCAATCAGAGTACCATACAGAAATGACATAGCTATTCAGACAACAGTATGCGCTAGATAAGTGGAAGAAGGCATACAAACAGGAGAAATGGGCTGGGTAGATATTTTTTGGAGCATAGTGGTACATAATAACAGCATCTCCAACACTCCACGTTCAAAACAGATTGAGAGACACAGAAAGCAGGAGGCAGAGATTTTAACTATCAGGATTTTTACTGTTGAAGCTCAATGGGAGGTCAGGGATATATAGGCAGCCATCACAACCTTTCTAGTATCCTTCCCATTTAGCTAGACAAAATCATCAACTCACCCAGGAATGGGAAAAGAGAATAAGAGAGTTATTTTAATTGAAATATACCTAAATAGAAACATGAAGAGAGCAGAATTGAGTACTCGACTCCCTTCTGATCTCACGTGTCTTTCATTCAGAAAGGAGCCAGAAGTACTGTTATGTGGAAATGTGTTCAAATTTGACTTTCGAGAAAGTTTCTAGAAAGCTCAGCTAAGAAAGTTTTAAAAAGGGGGCCTCACTGGTGGCCTACGGATTAAGTCTCAGGGCTATGACTACGGCAGCCTGAGTTTGATCACAGGCCAGGAAGGGGACTCACATAGCACAGCAGACCACTCCTGCCTTGCCTGCTGCTTTCAGTCAATCTGCCTATTCTGTTCCCCACTCTGTCTATGGTGAATCTTCTCACCCCTGCACCTCTGGCCTACACCCCAGTTCCTGTACTCATAAATAAATAAAAAAAAACCTTTTTTCAAAAAAAGAAAGTTTTAAAAAAATCCAGAGAATGATTGCTATTTAAGTCTTTTTCCTTCCCAACAGGTAAACTGGCCACTAGAGTGCTAATGAAGAATAAATAGTCTCTGTTGAGGATTTTTTTAAAATGAGGTGGAAGTACAAAACCCATTTTAAATTTCTTGCTCTCTGATTCTGATGTTTGGCCTTTGCCCACCTCCTCTGTCTGTCACTTCTTTGTAATCCTTCTTGACTTTTAAATAGTACCATAATATTTTAAGTATTAGTGTAATCCCAATTTCCTCTAAATCCTCTTTACCAATCTGATATCCCTGGGTGAGATTATCCACTAAAATGACTTCAACTTCAATCCAAATATGTATTATCAGTGACTGCATTTTTTTGAAATTTCTACCTGCCCCCCCCCCAATTTCACGTACTTTAGAGTGAATTCATTATTTGTTTCTTGGCTGTGCATGTGCATATGTATATGTGTATATGTATATGTGTATGTGTATATGTGTGTGCTGCGCATACATTCATGTACATACACACATAAACAAATATATCACTGGACTCGTTTCCTTGCTTTATTTTCACTTGGTTCATCTCCATCATCAAGTTCTTGTTTGCACATATACTATGTCTATCCATTTGTAAGGAAGTAGTCACAGAATTTCCAAACTCCTCACAGAGGAGGAGTGACCTGGTTAATATCATACAATTATTAAATGGCAACTCCAGTTTAGAATCCAGGCACCTCAAGTTCTACTTTTCCACTATATGTACTTCTAATCACACTGCCATTAACTGTACTTCTAAGAAGGAATGAGAGACCCGCTACCATCAATTTTTTAATCAGTAAAGAAGCAAGACTATCTATCTAGTTATCCTATGTTCAAAATGTGCATTTATATTCTGTTTGCACCGGATTGTAATTCATGTTTTTCTGCTATAATGATGGGAAGGATAATATAAAGGAGTGCAATAAGATGTCACTGTGGAGTAACGCGTGGAATGAAAATAGATTAGCTAAGGCTGAACTCTGAACTTGCTTTCACAATATGGTTCTGAGCCTTTTTTACTTTTTCCTTACCAAAGTATTTTCATATGTATTATTTCATTTTAGTCCTCCATAGGCCTGGGAGCTAGGGAGGTCAGAGTTTATTAACTGAAGTTTAGAGATGAAGAAAATGAGACTGAAAACAGTTCAGTGATTTGCCCAAGGTCACCCATCTAGTTAGTGACAAGGCCAGGGCTCACACACGTCTCCTGCATCCAAATCTCTTTCCTCTAGTCTAGACACATAATTCTAGTAGTCCTTGAGTGCTGACTGCATATCCTGTGAACTGAACTTTGCAGATTTCAATGTGTTGAAACTGAAACATGTTGAGTTCTACTGAATGACAGTCATGGAGACATGAGTCTTATCCCAAAAAGAAAAAAAAAATGTTGCTCAGTTTCAAGGTGGAAAGAGCAAATGACTGTTATGTCATAGGTTGACACACAAGTGATTTTTAATGGTGCAGAATCTGAAAGTTATATCATGTTATAAGGCAATGCTATTTCACTTCAAAAAACACAAATATCAACAAACAGAAAAAAGTTTCTTTCTCGTAGAGGAAATGCAAAACTATGAACATGATCAAAGTGATCTTTGCAAATCTAAAAGGCTGAAGGTGTCTCAGGTGAATCATCTCTGAGGAACTTCAAAAGGTGGGCTATAAACAGCCAAACTGTAGTATTTATTAAATAAAGTCAGCTTAGCATCATGCAATGCACACAGATCAGGAGGATGAGAGGAAAGGATTGGGAGAAGAGGGGGGGCCTGAGAGTAAAGTTTCAGGAGACTGGTGGGGCACAGGTCAAGTTCAGCTTTGTTGAAGTGGTATCAACAGGTGAGAATATGGAAGCAGAAAGTGAAAACATTGGCCACAATAGACTCCCTGACAATGAGGTAAAACTGTGGAATAAGAGGGCAAGAGACTGAACAGGCCAGAGAGAGGGGCATGTCCTGTTGAGTCAGAACTGAGCCCTGGAGGCTTTCTCTGCTGGTGTGAAGCCCTTTAAAAAATCACTGTCTGTATATGTGTCTCCCAAGGAAATAGGGGTAGGGGGTAGAAGGGAGGTAACCTGTCCAGATGAGGACTAAGAGATCAGCACACGATTTAGAACCAAATTTATTCTCAAGATGATTACTGTGGGTATTTCTTTGATCTGTTCTAAAAGCCCAGCTCAGAAACCACAGCCTCAAGCACAAACGGATGAGCAGAGATGTTCTGGACCTTGTCTCATAGCTGATACTTCAAAAGGCGCAACATTGTTAATTGACCAGCTTATCAATGGATGCTCTTCCTGTAGGTTTGTTTAGGAGTGGAAACAATAAGGCTAGTCATAAAGTTTGCTGATTCCTGGCTTGGTCATCTCAGTGGGGCAAGTGCAAGGCCGTGCCAGGAACTCCAGATGACTGGAACATACACAAATACAGTGCTACCCATAGAAGTCAGCACTGAGCCCGGGTTAAGCTGAGCCTGGGCAGGGGGCATCCTCAAAGTGCTTCTTTATGTAAACTATGCTCGGGGCAATGTTTCATAATGACCCCACACACCTAGCGCACACAGCGGACTATGCACACAGCCCCACTGTGTTCTCTGGCCTGCTTACTTTACTTTCCATCCCTCTAGGCAAGGTCCACAAATTAGCAGTCTCCTAGCTCTCCTAGGACCGGGTTCTCTGGACCTTCAGAAGAAAAGGGCAGTCAGAGAAACAGGAACTCTCGAATCTCTAACAGGGAAGCCAGCTTTTCAGCCCATTGGGCCACGCGGGCCATCCACACTAAACTTTCACCTCCCCTCGCCTAGGCTGGCTGGAGAGGCGGGGAACCCGGCAGTAAGGAGGAGGACCAAAGAGGGGGCCTGCTTGAATGAAACAATGTAACAATTGATGTGAGGCCTCGCCTGGTTCCCACTTCCCAGTGATCCTATAGGCGAGGTCCTAGTGACTGCCCCTCCCCATTGCTCCGTTTTCTTGTCCGTTAGCGCTATCCCTCCGCCTCTCCTTCTTTCTTTTCTTTTCTTTTTTTCCTTCTCCTTTCCCCCCTCTCTCCCCCTTTCTCCTGCTCCGTGTCATTTCCTCCTTGTGCTAGCTCGCTGCCAGAGAGTCTCCAGCCTGGAGAGTAGGCGGAGCAGGGCGGTGCGGGGTGGCGCAGCGCTGGAGGGCAATGGTGGGGGAGCCGCTGGGGGCGGAGGCAACGTAGCCCCCGCGGAAAAGGAGCCCCGCGGCGCCTCAGCCAAGCGGAGGATGGAGAACCGGCCTGGGTCCTTCCAGTACGTCCCTGTGCAGCTGCAAGGGGGAGCGCCCTGGGGCTTCACCCTGAAGGGGGGTCTCGAACACTGCGAACCGCTCACGGTGTCTAAGGTAAGAAGTGGCGGCTCTGTCCCCGGAGTGCCCAACTTTGAATGGACAAGTGGTGAGCGGGCTGCAGCGCAGCAGGGCCCTCAGACAAACTTTGAAGTGCAGTCTTGGCTGCGCGTGAACGCCCCCCCAGGAAGCATTCGCTGCACAGAGGGTCTTGCCACCAGCCTTGGCGCAGACACCTTCTGAGGGTGGCAGGAGCACAGGAGGAGAGTGTGGCTGGCCCTGGGGTAAAGCCCTGCGCACAGACACCCTCGGGGAGGGATCTGGGGCAGACATTGCTCCCCCACGTCGGGGCGGCTGCTCCCCTCAATTTGAGCTGGAAGAAGGGGTGGCTGTTGGGGGTTTCTCCTTGGAAGGTTCCGCGTCCCAGCGGGACAGGGAGGGGTTGAAGGGACAGGCAACCCAACTTGGCAGCTTTCTTAGCAGCACTGGTTCCTCTAGGGACTCCTGGGATGTCTGGGGGCAGGTTGCAGGGTGAGGGACTGGTGAGGAACTGAGATGAGACTGTGGTGGCTTTGGGGCAGCCTCACTTCCCACGCGCACATCCATTCAGCTGGCAGGGCGTAGCTGCTGCCGGTTCAGCTCGGCCTTTCCCTCCCTCCGGAGTCCTGCCCCAGCGCCGGCGAGATTTCCTGCACGTTGAGAAGTGTGGAGGAAACTTTTGCGCCATGGAGCGCAGCTGTGCTGGAGCTGCCTTCTCCGCCGCCAGGGTTTGTTTGTTTTAGGAGACTCTGATCTGCTGGAAGCCAAGTTGCCGCTCAGGACAGGGGCTAGGCGCTCTCCCCAGTGCTCCAGAGCCCCCCAAAGCCGGCGGCCCACGGTAGGGGTGAGGATTGGTGCTGGGGGCCACTGGGGCAGTTACAGGGAAGAAACTCTTGGAAGACTCACCTTGAGGCGTCAGATTGCCAAGTGAAAGAACGTGAACTTTTTCCCTTTTGTTGTTGTTGTTGTTTGTTTTTGTTTCCCTTAAATTCACATCTGAGAAGCTCTCCCCCTTCCAACCCCCTCAAAATGCAGTTGAGATCATAGAGGTGGGCTTGGGCCAAAGATGGAAAGATAGGGCTTCTCTGCAAGGGAACAATTGTCACTTTATTGGTGGGGGGGGGAAATGTCAGTACTGTCTTAGCAGGGGGTAGAGAGTGCCCCCCAACACACACACACCTGTACTGCTTTGGCCTTGCATTGGAGCAGCTGGCTAACTTGTAGTATAGGGGTCTTTTAGGTCTGAGGGCCCACACATGGCAACCTTGGGCTGTTGCCATGGGGTGCACCAGTCAGCCTCAGCAGTGTACAGTGTGCTTAGGGGCTGTCAGGAATACCTGGGATCTTTAACCTCCCCAAGTACCAGTAGCCAACCCAGGATCTTCATCCAGTACCCCCTTTCCCCCTGCTAGTCATGAATTTGTAGCCATCGTGAGGTGGTTTTGTCACCCACACACCATTACAACCCCCTCTAAGACACTCTCCACCAGTGTTCTGTGGAGGGAGTAATAAAGTTTAAAACAAATATTCCACACTCTCAACCTCTTTTGGGAGGGGATCCTGGTCTGAAATTTTTCTAATCAGACTCCTCTCCCCTAGATGTCTACCAAGATTACGACTGGCTATGCAGCCCTCCATGGTCTAGCATTTCCCCCCCTTTCTTACTCTCCTTACATACCCACAGAATTTCCACTTAGCCTAGACAACCTGCAGGGAGAGGCTGACCCATTGTGAGTGACACCCCAGAGTGCTCGCTGCTGTGGTCTCAGATTGTTCTGAAAGGCAGTGCAGGCATGGCAGGGGTGTTACTAAGTACTGGGCAGCCAGCAATTTGTGGTCTGGCTGGGGGATTATTTGAGGGTAGATGAGGGTTTCCTTGGCCAAGCCTTTGAGGAAGTGACTGGTGTGTTGAGAGGCAGGGTGCCTTTTAATGATTCCCTTTCCACTGAATGTACAGTTGACCTCTATTACATGAGGGCTCATTATTACTACACTCATTTGGATATGCAGGGAGTAAAATAATTTCTCTCATTCCTCCCAAATAGCTTCACTCCTTACAGTAATCATCAGCTATATATTACTCAGCTAGCCCCAACATTATAATATTTTTTTAGTGCGATAGTTGCCTGTATGTTTTTTTACTTACCAAGACACTCTGCACCATATTTAATTAGTTCCTTTTTCATTTGCTACCTTTTTGAAAATAACTCCAATCTGCACACACTGGTGGGGAAAGGGTTGATGGAAGTGGAACTGGAGCAACAGATCATTGCAAACATGGGTTTAGTTTGTGGGCCACTCACTAGCTCTGGGATCCTGCTTATACTGCCTGCCCTCTGTTAGGTGCTAAACGCATGCAGCGAGGTTCTAGGTGGGCTTTAACTGAGATTGTGACAGTATAGCTGACAATCTTTCCTATTACTTCTGGTCCTTTTCCCTTCATGAGGGTTGTGGACTGAGGAAGGTGGCATTTTGTTCACTGGTATGCAGTAGTGCTGTTTGTTGTATTTCCACATTCCTGATTTTAGTTAGCCTCTATCAGCCAGCCATCCTGCCAGGCAGTCAGGGAAGGTTGTGGAGGGACCGTTGGACAAACTGATGCTGTGATCCTTGAATGGCTTGCCTTGGTCTGTCATTAGGTGAGTCAATGGTAACTTCAAGTTCATTGTATTTTCTGTTACTTGCAGAGTTGTTTGATTTTTCTTGTAGTGTTGCAGCTTGTGAAAAGGCTGGGGGCAATACCTTTTGGCGTATATTCATTCTTGGTAGCCTCCTACCACAGTGGCCCTTTCCATGGCAGCCTGTGGTTCTGCAGGAGATGAGGACTTGGCTGTAGGGACTCCCTGTCAGAATCTGAACTCACACAGTAGGGGACTGTTTTGTGAGTCCAGATCACCTGGGATGACCTTGGGTGAGGCAGAGACAAATTATGGTGGGAAGAAGCCATGAGGGCTGCAAGAAGCATGGTGGGAAATGTTGGAGAACCTCCTTTGGGGTTATGGTGAGAAAACAAAAGAGATATGGCTCTGGCTGGTCTAACTACATGCTTGGCGATAACTTGTAGAACAGATGGAGACATCTTGAGAGTAGAAAATTGGGGGAAAAGTGATTAGTGGGAAAACAGGGCCTGGAGTGTGAAAGTTCATTTTGTCTTTGTCATGGGAGAGCATTTGGAACAGAAGATCATGTTGGGGAAGTGATCATTTCCTATGTAGGGGGTTCAGCAACCCCAATTTTGAAGACTAGTATTATTTTTCCTGGAAATCAAGTGACAAAGAAAGGGAACATGTGTTTTAAAAACCTGCTATTGATCATCCCAGCTTTAAGGTATTGTTTATGACCCCCCCAATATATTTTGATGTTTCCAAAGAAATGTGACCTATGAGAGGATTGTGCCCACAATCTGGGTGTTATTAAAGCATTTGATTAGTATCTTAGACTGCCTCATTAACCCAGGGAGTCTGTCTGGAAGGAGATTTTTTTCTAATCATGTATGTCTGTTTTGCTACCTAAGGGTCCGACTCTACAGTGTAGACAGTCATCTGTGAAGTTGGCTCCCTCACTGGAAAAGATTCTCTTTGGGAATGGGTCACCTTTTCATGCTTAATTGATGACACTGATGATTCTGCATCCAATAAGACCTCGCATAGACCTCAGAAATTCAGATTGTATCTTTCTGTTCCGTGTTTGTGTGTGTGTGTGTGTGTGTGAGAGAGAGAGAGAGAGAGAGAGAGAGAGAGAGAGAGAGAGAGAGAGAGTTTTAGAGCTGTAGCATAAGTTTCCTACACTCTCATTTGAGTTCTTGGAAATGTGCCCTGAGGTTGGCTGAGGGTGGAGAAACGAAAAGGTGGAGACCAGTGTGGGGATGCAGGAAAAGGAGGAGGAAACTTGGGGAGGAGGATAAGACAGGGCAAAACACAGGCGCATGTATTTGTCCTTTCCACAGCCCATTTTTGGAGGCAGTCTCTAGCTGGCACAGTGAAGGAAGTGGGGTCTAGTTACTGCCCTGGAACAAAGTAGGGTGGGATGGGTCAGTAGCCTGGAGGAAGCCTCACCTGCTCATCTCCCCTACTTAGGTGCACTAATGTTGCTGTATCATTTACCCTCATTAGACCCAAGACTCTATTTGCAAAATGGGGGTAGGCATACCTGCCCACTCTTTATTGTCACAGACGATGTGAGAATGAATTCAGTAAGCTCTACTACTTGCTGTCCTTAGCCTAGGAACAAGGCTTGTCATGCTCCTTAAATTATTGTCAACCCCTCCCCGAGCCCCAATGTGACCTTATTTCTAGAAGAAGCAGTTGAGATTTCAGGAGAACCGGGGAAAGTCAGATTGAGGCTATCCTGTGGGTAGTGATAAATCTGGCTGCAATTTTTAGTTCTGATAGGATGCAGTGGTAGAGTTATATGAGAAAACGTAGTTCCTGTGACACATTCTTAGCTGTGTTACAAGCCAGGCCCAACCCCAGACCCCCAGACCAGGGCTTGGCATTCACAAAAGGATCTTTATGGGTGTGCTTCTTGGGAGCTTGGTCAGCCTGGTTACTTAGAAGAATCCCCTCCTCGTTTCTGCCTGTACAATCAGCACAGATCTCTACTGTCTCAGTTCCCCAATTGACACCCTCCCCCCAAAAATAGAAGCCTTTTGGGGACATGGGATAGGAATGCATCCAGGGAGATACAAAGAAGGTTGGAGGGAAGTAGAGCAAGAATGGTGGTGAGTGGTATGTCTGGTAACCCTTGGCTGAACTTCGGGTACACACTACTTTGGGGCCTGCTGAGCTGTCATAATACACCTGGTACCCTATTGAGATCCATGTGTGAGCTCTCTGAAGGGAAGAAGGTCAAGCCCTCTCCATAGGCATTGAAAGAATTCAACCCCAGTTGGAAGACACTTGAGCGTTGTCCCTTTAAAAGAAAATTTAAATGATGTCCCCTCTCAATCCAGTTTCCTCCCTGGAATTTTCCTAAAGAGAAAAAAAAGAGACCAAACTTGGGGTGGGGATTTATGGAGTGATTCTCTGGAAAGAGGAGCTGATTTTTATAGGCTTCTCTAGAACCAGGGTGGGGGGTGGTGGAGAAGGTGCTAACCCAACTGAGAAAATATAATGAAGAACAAGAGATTATGCGAAGGGCTGCTTTCACCATTCACTGCACCCTCTGACATACACCCCCACCCCTAGCACCAAAGTGCAGACTCAACTCAGAGCTGCTGATCTAAAGGTGTGCCTGGAGCAGATGGAGAATCACAGATTCTCAGAGTGAAGAGGGCCTTTTGGAATTCACCTGGTCTCGAACTTAACCAATACATGAACCTCTAGTGCAGTAGCCCTGAGCTTGCTCCTCTGTGGTCAGGGGGCAGCTCACCCCCCTCTTAGCCATTGTTGGAAATGTTTGAGTGTGGACAGCTTTTTTTTTTCTGTTGAGCTGCAGTCATTCTCCTTCTATCTAGCATCCATGGGTCCTGACTACCTTCTTGGGGCAATTTAGAACAGTGTGCTCTGTCTGCCTCTGGACAGTCTTTGGGAGGGAGGAAGACAAGGAGGATGTTGCCTCTCACTTTTCTAGGCTAAGGAGCTCTGACTCTTACAGCTGTTCCTGTCACAGGGTCTGAAATCCAGTCTCTCCTGTTCCCTTGCCCACTCTGGAGGCACTGACCCTGCCCATGTTCCTCTGTGCTGTGGAGCTCACAGCTAATCACAGCACCTGAGGAGACTGTCACCAAAGTGGGTTGGACCAAAAATATAGCCGAAGACCACTTTGGCACTTTTTGATGACTCTACCACACTAAGGCCCTCAGCACAAAGCCTTCTAGTGGAAACACCGTGTTGCTAAGTCATACCTCCCCAAGGCCTCTCTGTAGGCTTCTGGGACAGACACATAATAGATTTGAGAGGGACACATTTAATTCTTTGCTATTGTCCAATCTTAGGAAAAGAGTTTTATGGGAGATGGCAGAGAATCCCTGACTTCAAGGGCACATATACTTCTGTATGGAGTAAAAGAGAAGAAATTTGTATAACAGAAGAAGGAAATAGCATTTTATAAATGCTGCCAAAGTCAGAATTCAGAATAGCAGGTGTACATTATTTTATTTATATCTTATCAACTACTGGCTTAGAATTTCTAGGAGTAAGCTCCCTGAACTTGATTTTCTCCCTCTGGGAAAAATAGGTGTCTCTAAGATAAAAGATGCTGACCATACATGACATGCAAACTTCAACACCCCCATGTAAGAAAGTGGACACAGTCTCTGTCCCTGTTCATTCTCGCTTGAGGGGACAGTAAAAGCTCCTGCTGTTGTTTCCATCTCTCAGTGTTGAAGTCTTCTGTTTGTGCCTGCAATACCCCCAAGAGTCACTCTTGCTGGAGGACTTTTTATCCCAGTCTCATCCCCCATCCCCTCATATCCACCAGTTTTCACCTCAGCAGGGAAAGTACATTTTGCTGTCACTAAGCCCCTGATCAGGTTGGGTATTGGCATGGAATGTGATCCTCATTATTACTGAAGGACCAGCAGCCTGAAGAAGAGAAGGCTGAAGTTCCAGGTAACATGTCCCACTCACACAAAATTATTGACAGTGACTATAGGTTCAAACAGTTCTGGAGAGGCCCATTTAATCCATAGTGTATGACTGATGACATCATATGTATAATATTTATAAATATTTATGATATCCTATCTGTAGGAAACTGTATTTATAGTTCAGGCTACTTATTTGAAAGGGATATACTGGTGATTGGAAAGCAGTCCATATGTAAGAATAAGTGTTGAGATATCTGAGTTACATGGAGCTGGGGGAGTTGAGGGGGACAGTTCCTGCTATCAGTACTCAAGGTGCTCATGTGCTTGATGCTGGTGCCAGATGTGTGGGTGTGCACAGTGTATGTGTGGTTCAGTTTCTCCTGAAGCCAAACTCCAGGCTTGCCTGAATTATCTTGTAAGAAGTAAGTGACCCTAATATCCTGCTGATGTTGTTACCTACATCACTCTGACTCAACTTCTGAGGAGTCAATATTTTGTCTCTTGGTGTTACCCAGAAACACTGAAATACTCCCTTCAACAGACTTCAATTAAATTGCTAATGAATGAGGGGACTCCCTGGTGGCCCAGAGGTTAAAGTCAGTGCTATCAAGCAGTCACCAGTCACTGCGACATGAGCTCCATCCCTGGCCAGGGAGGTGACCCACATGGCTCAGCATATGTCTCCTGTCTCACCCGCTGCTCCCATCAGCAGTGTATTTCAGTCAGTCTGCCTGTTCTGCTCCCCACTCTGTCTCTGGTGGATCCTCTCACCACCCACACCTCTGGCCTACACCACAGTTCTTGTATGCATTAATAATAAATCTTTTTAAAAATTTAAAAAATCATTAATGAATGAGTTGAGATATTATTTTTCCTGGCTAAAGATTCTGTTCTAAGGACTGGGATGGCATCGATGTTTATGTCGATGTTTGTATCCTTCTACCTCTTTGCCCCCATCCAGTGTAAATAAGTCCGAGTGGAAAGATTGTTTCAGGCATTTGTTTTGCAAGGGATGACCCGTTCTTCTTCACCTCACACTGGCATGTTTACTTGGGCACATCGCCATTCTGGCTGCCATTGAATTTGAGAGGATCGAGATGTCTTGGTTTTCCAAAGTGACTAACCTTTGATTTCACCTCCATTCCCTCCTCTGTCCATGTGGATCTGTGATCTGTGACGATGCAATGTCACAGAGCGAGCATTGGCTAGTAGCAGCAGAGACATGCATACAAGCCGCCTTTCTTTCATGTCCAGCCTTTGGTTCCCAGCCCCCACCCCTTAGCACCAGGCACTGGAGGCCTGCATTTTGGACAGTCTCATTCAAGTGCCACTGCCTCTTTGTTCATTCATCGTCCGCCTGGTCCTGTGTTGAAACCCAACTTGTTTTTTTCTTCTTTGGTCACAGTGCACCATTCTAGTGTACTGTACGAACAACTTTGTCTCCCTCTTGGCTCAGCCAGGCCTCCGATGGGAGGTGAGAGAAGCTCACAGTGTTAAGACTGATAAAGTTTGAAAACACTCAGCAAACGGATAGCCAGATCGGGGTGTCTTCTCAGACCATCTCTCGGTCTACCCTATTTCAGTGGAGGACAGGCCTTGGTCATATAGTGAGACTCTCTATTAGCCTGTTACTTCTCCTCTTGGTACCCTCATGTTTCTTCTCAGACTCTCCATGGGGCAAGCTTCTGCTTATTAAAGAGTTGCTGAGGGCTCTGGGGACCCTTGCTTGGTTTGGGCTGAAGAAGTGTGAAGGCTGACTGACAGCAAGCTGTTCTTACAGTGAGTGCATTGCTTTTCTCCACACTGCTACTTCCTATCTCTCCTGAAGTGGCTGTTTCCTGGTATGTTCTCAGGGATGCCATGTGGCATGGTCTGTTAACTTTCACTCAAATCTTTTAATGTTACATCTGCAAGGAATGCAGGAGGGATGTGGGACTAATTTGACAGGATCAAGGGTTAAGCCCAGTGACTGGCAGACCCTTTGTGGTGTCTCCTGGCCCCCACCCTAATGCCACTCAGCAGATTCCCAGCTGTATGGTTGTCTCTCTTCCTCAGCCTCTGGCAGGGAAGATTTGAATGGTTCTCCTATACTGCCTTTCACGGTCCATCAGAAATTGATTTTACTTTTGGGGGAGGGGGCTGGAGTGAGATGTGGTAGAACTGGGAGTAAAGCTGGTTCAACTAGTTCTGCTAGAAAGGGGCTCCAGGCTCATGACTGCAGCCCCATCTTTGCTTATGAGATGACAAGTTAAAGCCATGTCTTTGTTGAGCTGCCTTGCTGTTTTCTATTTCTTTTTGTTTGTGTTTGATGTAAGTAAAAGCTATTGTGAAAACTTCTGCAGGTAGGCAGCTTTTGATGGCATCTTATCTGCCCCAAAGGGTGAGTGATGAAATCTGGGAGCCTCAGGGGGTGATCAAGTATCCGTTCTTACTTTCATGTTCTTTGGAGGACTTGAATGTGAGCTTGAAGCTCTGAGTTCATTTCAGTTTGCAGTCAGGGAATATCAAGAAATGAAAAAGACCAGGTGAGGATCTGGGCCTCCACTTATGTGGAGTGCCTCATTGGATGGAGGCCATTTTGTTTGCTTGTTGGTTGTTTCTCTCTCACAACCACTTGAACCCAAAGGATGGTCAAGAACTAGATGTGGTAGGGTAGGAGAGGGTTTAGGCCTGCTATGTGGCAGATACTCCTGCTTCGAGGAGTTTTATACCTAATCTCATTTAATTTGTAGAATCACTTTTTGAGGCAGATGTTGATGTCCCTATTGTGATGATGATGGGACTGGGGCTCAGAAGTTAAGTCACAGACTCTTAGTCACCCAGCCAGTAGAATAGCTGGCATTCACATTTATTTCTGTCTAAATCCCACGCTTTTTCTACAATACCATGTTTACATAGATAAAAGAAAGAAAGAGAAAGAAAAGAATTGGATAAGAATTTGAGGTCAGGGTGGGAGGAACAAATAGATAAATGAGAAGAATGTAATTTAGTGCAAAAACTGGTAATATTACCAGTACGTGCCCCTGAGGGGTCAGGATCAAAGGAAGGCTTTTGTTTTGTTTCAAGTCTCCAATCAGGGTCAAGGGGTATGAACTTGGAGTCGGGAGATCAGAAGTTCAGTCTTCCCTTTGCCACTCATTATTCTGAAGTCCTTGGGTAAATCATTTCCCTCTCTGTGTCTCGGTTTTCTCACTTACAAATGGAAACAATAAAACTTGCACTTTTCTTTTCAGTGGGGAGGCAGAATTTTTTCCCCTTTATTTCATAAAGACCTGATGTATAAATGATTCAAGAAAGAAATAAAAAGCATTACTCAGGTGTCCCTTATTAAACAGAAATTCTCTTAAGAAAACTTTGAACTTAAAAAATGAAGTGCGTGAAGCTACAAAATCACTGGGAGTTGTAGGAAACGTCAGGACACTCTTTACATGAATCTGCTGCTGCCAAATTTGGAAGATTAGACATGATTTCTGACTAAAGCATGAATTACCCAGCAACTTGAAGGGTGATGCTAAACCTTGTTTGGCTCCTACCTGAGAGCTATCAGTTGTCGTCAGCCAGCCGACCCATCCATCAGTTGACCCACCCGCGGATATATTTTTGTGGAGCATTTTGTAAAGCACCCAGCCCTAAGCTATACAAGAGAGAGCCAACATAAAACACCTATTCCTGGGAAGTGACCATGTGCTGAAAGCAGGAACTACAGCAAGTTCAGGAAACAACCTATAAATGCTGAAACCATGGGGTCGGATCTATAGTAGCAACGTTTATTCTGTGGAAAGAAGGTTGATGTGGTCGGGAAGTTTTGTGGAAAAAAGGACAAAAATTGGAGCTAGGTCTTGTGGGCTACAGAGGATTTGGGTAGAATAGGGAGGAAGAAAGACATTCATTCCAGTTAGTGCAAACACTGCATGTCCTAAAGACACAGACAAGATTGAAGCCAGTTTGTTCACCTCACCACAGACTGAGTAACAACTTGAACTTCCCAAGGTCAGGGTTGGGTTGTTTGTTTATTTCTCCACTAATTCATTCATTAAATGTATTGAGTGTGTGATCTTGGTTTGAGCTATTCTTCCTGAGCCTAGAAAACCACATAGAGCTCCCCAAATGTCAATTTGTTTTCTAAAAAATATTTTCATAGTGTGTGACCTGAGTCAGGCACTAGTTTTGTAATCTGACACATATTAACTCATTTATTTATTTTTTAACATTTATTTATGCATACAAGAATTGGGGTACAGGCCAGAGGTGTGGGGGGTGAGAGGATTCACCAGAGATAGAATGGGGAGCAGAACAGGCGGATGGACTAAAACACACTGCTGAGGGGAGCAGCAGCGGGCAAGGCAGGAGAGGTCTGCTGCTCCATGTGGGTCTCCTCCCTCACCGGGGATGCTTCACAGTGCAGAGCTCAACCCGCTGCACCACCAGGGAGGCCCCATATTAACTCATTCATTAACTCCATTTAACAGATAAGGAAATTGAGGCATAGCGAGATTAGGTAATTTCTCAATATCATATGAGTGTGGCTGCATACATGAGTCAGTGGAGATCTGCCTGATTGCTGCAGAGGAATGGGATATAAAGGTAAATGTGTTTGAACCAGTTATTCTGAAAACCGCAGAAAACTGGGTTATAGTATAGAAGCAGGTTGAAATTGGGTAGCCATTTTTTGGTTTGTTTTAGAAAATTAGAATTAATGTATTAAAAAATAAATTCTGACAACAAAATGATGATTACCGGAGGGGAAGGAGGGGGCAGGGAATAGCTCAGTGGTGATAATGACTAGACATTTGGTGGTGAGTATGGGATAATATACAGTTGCTGAGGTTAGAAGCTGTACACCTTAAACCATTGCAGTGTTGTAAACTAATGTTACGTCAATAAAAAGGAAAAAAAGAACTCTTACATACACTCATACATGTATTGGTAGGGTGTGGAGGGGCTCAGAAGACTATGGTAGAGGACTATGGG
>JAGFMF010011487.1:667900-678517 GCA_019455555.1 Galemys pyrenaicus | reverse complement strand
GGAGGGAGGGAGGGAGGGAGGGAACTAGTACAGTTCCAGGCACATAATTGCTCCATGGGAAAGACCTGAACTGAAAAATAGGGACATTTGGAGGGAATCTGTCATCTTGGCAATATGCTAACTATTGTTATACATCAGCCACTTGCTGAAGGTTTGTGATAATCCACACTATTTGGAGCTGAAGAAGTGAAGAAGTGGGCGTTATAGAAGTATCCAGTGTCTATCTCTAAGACTCTTAAGTGGTGATGGGAATTGGGAGGGCTAAACAGCTAAGCTTAGTTTTGGGTCTTCTGAGACCTAGGTGTTTGTGGGGCAGTCAAGTTAAGAAGTCTTATAGGTCACTAAAAAAAAAGGATTTGTTTACTTAAGGCCACTGATGGGTTAAAACAACAAATCATTATTTTAGGAGCATAATGGTTAAACACAGACAATTTGCTAATCTGCTGATTGTTGTGGAAATTAGTTAATTGCCAGACAATCTCATGCCCAGACAGACATCAGAACAGGCCTACATTCTTATTTAATGGGCTTTCAGGCCCTGGTTCTGTTGTGTAACTCCTCCAATCTGTGGGATACCTAGTCAACTGAGGTGTGAGTTACTGGCTGAAGTTCTTTTGGCCTCAATTAGTACTTTCAAGTGATGGGGAATATCCAAAAATCAAGCAAATAGAACATAGAAGAAAGTGTCAAAGCACTAAACTTCAGACGTGAAGTTTGAAATGTTAAAATATTCAAGGCCTTTAAATATATATATATTGACTTGCCAAGATGATTAAGTGTTGTTTTCTGTATAGGAAAAATAAACTATTGAGGGTTGATAAATATACCTCCCACCATTGGGCTATAAAGCCTGTATTTGCCATTTTGTTAGTAGGATCCTATTCTCCACACAGTATTTTTTATCTGTGAATATTACTGTTAATATTTGTAGACTAGAATTGGGTCTTCTGTGTTATCTTTGAAAAAGTCTTGTTAAACTTGCAAGTATGATATAATTGCCTTTAGTGGTGTCTTCACCATACTCTTGTCCTGATTTTTATTGTACAGTAAGGGATCTTCTTCACAAACTCATTTCCTACAATTCTGACTGCAACATGTCACCTTATTACAAGAATTTTCCAAGTTTTGGGAGATTGTCTGACATCTAGCCCTGCTGCCCTGTATTACTTAGATAAAATTCCCAGGAAAGGGGAATGTTGTGTGGAGATGGGCCTGCCCATCCCCCACCTACCCCCATCCTTCTTAGACATGCTTTCTAGATCTAGTACTTATTTTTTAAATGTCAACTTGTATTCACTTGCTTTTTGTTTACAGAACTAGATACTCATGAAAACATGACTTCATCCCTTACATCTTTTAGTGAAGATGCTGTGGAACATGGTCTACTCTACTCTCTTCCTTCCTCCCCTTGTAGACAGAACTTACTTCCTGCTAATGGGCCCATGGTTTCCTTTACCGGGCTCTTCTCTGTGTCAAAGTGAAATAGCAGGTACTTTATACTTCAAATATATTTTGATGTCCACCTACTGGGGGTATTTTTGTGAAAAAGAGCCCTGAGTGTTCTTGCCTTTACAAGAGTCAGCTTGCTGACTGCCCTCTGCTTTGTGAGCCTGGTGGGGGAATGATACTCCTCCCCTCTGGATGTAAAGGGTTAAAAAGAAAATATTTGTTTTTGTGCCTTTGCATGAAGAAATGTACAGTGTTCTGAAGCGTGTCCAGGTCCTGAGCATACTGTATCTGCTTAAGGAAGGTTTTGGCTCTTAGCCCTTCTCAGATGCATTAAGGTTCGGGTTACATCTCCCTCCTTCCAGCCACTAATAAAAGTCAAAAGAATTAAGATCAGGGAGAGTTCATTTTCACTGCTAAGATCCAGGTGGGGCTTCACCTCCCATCCTGGTTTCTAGGTCAGAGCCCTAATTTAGAGCTGAGTTCTAGTTCAAGCCTGTAAATGACCGTGATCTGGAACAGGCCCCAGAAAAGCACTTGACAATCAGGTTTCTCCCTGTGCTGTAAGTTCTCCTCCTTCTGTCTTCTCTTCCTCTTTTCTCCTCCTGATTCTTGGTTGGAATCTGTGAAGAAACCAATGATCCCAGGGGCCAAACCAACAGATGCCGTTGCACAAATGGAAATGCTGTATCATCGCTCCTTTCATCTAAATTGGGAGATTTGGATGAGGCTTCTGTTTTTTGAAGTCACTGACCTAACTTCAGTACAACATTCAGTTTCATTCAGAATAAGAAATGCCATTGATATCTCACCCAACTCAAAAGAGAGGCATAGTAATGAGCTCTGAGATAGTGAGCTCAGACAGAAGAGGGCAGCTTTGAAGGAAGATCTGGCAAGAGCTGGGACACACAGGAAGGAGCCTCTTTCTGGAACAAGTGCACTACTGTAGTGGCCTGCTCAATGGTTTTCCTCCCTCTGTTCATCCCTTCCCCTCATTTAAAATATTTGATGATTCTGTGCTACCTGTAGAATAGAGCCCAAACTGCTCGCATCTGGTGCATGAACCTCGTGTGTGGATTCATTTCGCTTTGGTCTTACTTTCTAACACTTCTTTTAGGCCCCACATTTCAAGAAGAATGGTATCCACTCTGCCCTCTCCCCTCCCCCCCACCATGGCTAGGAAATTCTGGCCTCCGAACTTCTATTATGATGGTCTTTGAGTGGCTTGGCTTCCCGCTGCATACTTGGGAACCTTTCGTTCTGTGCCTCTCCTAGTTTGGACCTAACCCTGAAGACCTTAGTCAAGCCTCAAGGGCATCATCTCAGGTTGCTCCTGCTGGAAGTAATCTCTCCGCTTGTGGAAGGCTGGAGTTCTGATTCTGCAGTACAGATTTTTGGGTGTTTTGGCTGCCTTGTGTCTGGCCTGCTTCATCTATCTCATAGAGGATAGTGCCTATGTCTTCTGTCTCTTTACCATTGTCAGTTCAGAGCACAGAATAGATTCTCCATAATAGCATGTTGATAGAGATAATTTGTAGACGGAGTTGAACAAACATTCTGTACTCAATAATTAGCCATCCCCCCCTTTTCCATTCCCAACCCCAAATTAAAAAATGGCTGTAACTTGAAGAGTTGGATAGACTCTCCAAGATCTCCAGTCTTTCCATGACACCTCATAAGTGGGGTGAAGCTTGAATGACACTCGTACATGTGAGCTAGGGACAGAGGGAGCACCAGGAAGGAAACAGCTGTGAGAATGGAAGCTGAGAGGAATGCCAGTGGTGACCCTGGGTGAAAGGGGAGACAGCAGCCGTGGAGGATGGGGGGTTGCCTGCTTGGCCCTAGCTCCTTGGGGTTCACTTTGCCACAGTTGGGTTTTTTGTTGCTACAGATCCTGTGTGCAAACTGTGTTCCTGAGGCTCGCATGTGGGAGAGGCCTGTGGGCTGATGATTACAGCATTCCCCTTGCTGTTGAGAAGTGTTGCTGTGAGGCTCTTAAAACAGCAGCCATCCCTCTTGTTGCTATGTGCTCAGGGAGGGTGTACTTTGGGTCTCCTGCTTGACTCAAGCACTTCACTGCTTCAGCAGAAAGGAGGTAGCTTTATGTGAACATACTCTGTGTGTGTGTGTGTGTTTTCACTTTTGCTTAAGCAAGCCCTAATGTGTTCCGTCTGACTGGCCTTGTATGTGAGTCACCGTCTGGTATTTACACCCAGTGCCTTAACTGCCCTTCTTACTTGACCATGATATTTCTTTTCTCACAAAGCTGAGAACGCTGAGCAAGGCCCCGAGAACTGTTCTGCCCTGCTTCCTACTGGGGTCTGATCTCGGTGGTGGCTGACTGCCTCTGTGGCAGGCAATTAGGTGATGTCCCGGAACTGAGGGGAACAGGCTGAAACTCACGGGATAGTTTAAATATCACACTTATGGGGGATTCTTTCAGAGTGCTGCTGGAGAGTTTGTCTCACTAGCAGAGTTTAAAACAGCCTTGAAAGGGGCCCCAAGACATGTTTGTCTTCATCAGGATTGCATAGTATGAAAGGAGCACGATCTCAGAAAGTCTTAGAGAAGATGATTCAGCCTTTACAGCACCGGCGCAGGAGGCAGAGAATGTTAGCTTACTCCTTTCTTACTGCTGTTCTCATTAATGTTGTCCTTCCGATGTTGAAAATTTTGTCTTAGAAGCACACACCTAGAGTGTGGGAATGGTAAACCTCATCAGGGGCGCTGCTGTTATCAAAGGGACAGAGCCTCAGAGAGGAAGGACATGGTTGCTAGCGTGGTCATTTGGAGGCCAGGCAGCCAGTAAATCATTTGAGAATGAATTAAAAGTTCAAAGGGCAGGAGGGAATTCTTTGGGTGACCTCATAGGTGCTTGAAAAATCAAAGGGATAGCTGATGGGCTTTTATTTTTGGAGGGCTATTTGGAAGGGGCAAAGGAGTGAAAGTGCACAGTAGGAAATTGGCATTGTTGTTTTCTTGTGCTTGAGGGCCTTAACTCTGGGCTGGAGATGATCAAAGTTACCGTTAATTAAATGCCAGTCATGTTCTGGGAGTTTATGTGTACAATCTCTAATCTTCTCATCACTACTGTAAAAGCGGTGATAGCGTGCCCATTTTACAGATTAAACAAATGAGGCCCACAGTGGCCAAACAACCATCTCAAAGTAACTGCCCAGAAAGTGGTAGAGCTGTGACTTTTGCCCAGCTCTTCTTGACTCCAGATTCAATGTTTGTCACACTCATCTTTGGAATCTTATTTCAAAGACCCCTTTTTTGTGTCTGATGTTATCTTTCACTATTCCTGTGGCTATGTTCTGCAGACCATAACATTAGAGAAAAGTGGGTCACACATACCTGTCTTTTCGAGGCTCTCCTGGGAAGCTACTAAATACATAAATTAGTCTCTTAGAATTAAATAATATAAATCACAAGAGGCACTTAGTAGCAGCCCTAGTCTAAGGTGCAGGTATTGAAACTAAGAACAGTAACTTTCCAAAATTCATTCAACCAGCAAGTGGTAAAACTGATGTTCAAACTGGTGCCTTAACTTCAACATACGGACTTTAAAGGACCTGTTCTTTCCAACGTCCTGTTGTCTGTCAAACTGACTTGGGCTGAAGCAATAAACAAAGAAACCGACTTGACCTTCTTGGACCCTGCAGACCTCCCCTCCCATCTGTCTTCTTTGCCACCATGTTTTGTTAAGCAAAGATGGGTCTCCCTTCCTCGCTCTGTCCTTCTCTCTCCCTTCTCTTCTTCCTAACACAATTTATTTGTTTAAATTGTTATTTGGGGGATAGGTGACACACTTTCATGAAACAAAATTAAAATTATAAAACGGGTGTTTCTTTAACCCTGTCCTCAAACCACCTAATTTCTTTTCCCACAGACAATCACTGCTTCCAGTTCCTCATGTATCCTTCCTGGGACCCTGCCTGCTTCCCATCTAGGTCATAACACAGATTCGTGTGTATCTGTGCTCAGTGGTCCTGTTTCCTCACTGTTTATATATTCTTGGATCCTCTCCAATCTGGCTTCCACCAGATGGGACATCTTCCTAAACGCCATATTTCCAGGCCTTTTCACTATTGGCATTCTCTTCGTCTTCTTCACACAACTGTTTTATATTTTAAAAAATCTATATAATAGGCAATATATCACATGGTTCAAAAGCCACATAGGATGAAAAGGTAGAACAGTTTCTGCTCATCCTTATCCCTCATCTGCCCAGGTTACCACTGCCCAGTGCACTTACTTTATTTTTAACTGAGGTGGCATTGGTCTACAACACCGTGTGTGATTCAGAGGGACAGAGTCACACCCTCTGGGTGTAAGTTACCATGCCACACCCACCACCCAGGCTCCTGTCCTCCCTCTGGAATTACTTTCTTAAGTGTACTTTTGCAGAGTATCTCTGTACACACACAAGCAGATGTGACTAGACTGTTCTCATTTTGCCTTTTGCACATATTAAAACAATCTTCTGCAGCTTATTTCATTCACATATGCTGGAGGTCTTTCTCCGTCAGCATATACAGTGCTGCTTCATTTTTTTTAAAAAACAGCTATATCGTATTTAATGATTTAACCAGTCCTTAGATGGTCATGGACATGGTTTCTAATAGTTCATTCTGATTTTCTCAACACCCTGCTGCCAGCATGGCTGTGTGACACTGAGCTATCTTGTTTCTCCTCCCTTGTGCGCTCTTTCTTCATTCTCCTTTGTGAGTCAACTGCCCTTTCCATCCCTATCCTGTGACTCTCAGGGCTCAGAGCTCAGGGCTTCCCTTCTGCTGTCTCCTTTGCCTCTCTTTTTCCTCTCTCCCATCCCCTTTGCTGCCTTTCCCCCAACTTCTTTCCTTTAAGAAAGTGCAATGATGAGATCTCATAACTCCCAAATCTCTTGCCTTGGTCTTTTTTATACAAGCTTTAGGCTCTTCAGCTCTAATGGGGAATGTCTAATTGAATCACCTTTTTTTTTTTTAACCTCAAACCCCAATATGTCTACAGCAGCACTTTTTATCTTTCTCTTTCCAAATAGGCTCTGTCTGTGGCCTTCTTCCTCCTCCTTCCTAGCACTAGATATCTCAGAGTCATTGCTTATTCATCCCCTCTATCTCTATCAATAACCACGTCCTGTCAGTCTTTCTTCCTTCAAAGTAGTTCTCATATCTACAGCCGTCTGATATCTACAGCCAATTCTGACTATTCCCACCCTCTTCAAATCCCTTATTACTTTATTTCTGGATCCTTGAATGTCTTTCCTGCCTCTAAGTTTACACCTTTTAAATTTACCCTATATGTTACCTCCCCTATCTGAGAATTTTCATTTCCCCGTCTGTACAATGAGGAAGCTGGACTGACTGCTCCATCTCTAAGATGCTTTTCAGCTCTGATGTTCTAGAACCATCAAGCTTCCTAAACAACGGATCCCCATGTCTCACTCCTGCCCCCCTCTATATTGTCCTCTTTCTCTTGAATAGTTGCTATGGCTCCTCATTCTTAAATAAGTAGCTCCGTGCACAAATCTTTACCCTATATTGTTCCTAGAGTTTATGTCCTAAATCAGTTTACAATTGAAAGAAATTTTAGAGGTCATTCAAGTTGGTCAACATTGAGATTCACTATGTGACTGCCATTTACATCCTGGAATTTGGTTCACCAAGCTGTGCTGGAAGCCTCCCTGAGGTCTTTAATGTCAGGTAACTAGAGCTGTTACAAATCACCTACCACAAACTTAACACCAGTTGGTCTGCCTTCATGATAGTTATTCACAAACTCCCTCATTTTGATTAGGTACCAACCCCTCAAGTCTGGCATCCCAAGTTCTACATAATATGGCTCCTACCTGTCTTCCATTTTTAAGTCCTGGCTATTTCCTTTGCACTTCGGCCAAATTAAATAGCTAAGATTTAGTGAGCACTTACTGCATTTCAGTCACTGTTCCAAGTCACTTTACTTCATTTAATCTACACAGCAACAATATAAATTTCTATTGTTCTTTCCATTTCATAGATGAGGAAAATGAGGCAAATGGAAATCCAGATGATATACTCAGATTCTCATAGCTAGTTAATGATTGAGCTAGGATTTTAGTCCAGAAAGGCTGTCTCAGGATCCTATGCCCATAACTACTGCCATATATAGCAATCCCCAATTGTGATAATTGCCAATTTCATAAATATGCCCAGGGCTGTGTTCATCGTGTTCTCTCAGCACCTTTCTAGTCCTATCTACTTGACTAAATCCTGCCTGTTCTTTGAACCTGGTTTCATTCTGTCTCTCTTCCACCCCTCCATTTTTCTTCCATTTCTATGTCACAAAATCCTTACAGCTTTCTCTACCTCTCTTCTCAAGCTCACCGGGTTCTTTCTAATAGCATGAGCTTCTTTTATATCCATTATGAAGATTCTTTCCATATTTTAAGTTTTCAGGAATCTTTTCTTTCTGATATGATTTACTTCTCTCTGAATTTCATTTATGTCATTACCCTATTGTTAGTGCATTTGTTCCCAGGTACATCAGTAATGGAGCAAAATAAACAGTTTAACCATTGCCATCCATAATAATGAAATGCACACACACACAAACACACACACATTCATCCCCCACATCCAGTATATATAGACTCAAATATAAAAATATATCTTTAAACTTGGAGTGGAGTGAGGAACAACTTAATAATGAAGGAGAAATTTTATTAGTCTCCGTCCCCAAACTCACTTCCTTCATAGTCATTACTTGTTATCTTCCTTTTCCCTTACCCTTAACATTTATTGCTATGCTGTCTACATACCAATATGAATTTTGCTTTTTTACATGAATGGATGGATGGATGGATGGATGGGTGGATGGATGGATGGATGGATATATAGATTCTTCACCACTTGATGTAGAGATTGTGAATTTATTTGCAGTAGATGGTGATAATGATGGTGGTGGTAGTAATGGTGGTTGGATGGTGGGGGGTGGGTCTTTTGAATAGAAATGTTCTCTGTCTTATTGAGGTGTAACTGACATGTAAAATTGTATATATTTAAAGTATACAATGTGATGATTTATATATATATATATATACTTTTTGGTGAGAACCTTAAGATCTTCTCTCTTAGCGAATTAAATTTCAAGTATAGAATACACTATTATTTATTACAGTCACCATGCTTTATAGTAGATCTTCAGAACTTATTCATCTTATAACTGAAAGTTTGAACCCTTTGACTAGCATCTCCCCCTTTCCTCCACCCATGCCTCCGTCATCCTGTGCCATTGTTCTCTCAGTTTTTTTTAAAAATTCCACTAGTAAGTCATGCCACACACTATTTTTCTTTTTGTCTGGCTTATTTAACTTAGCACAGTGCCCTTCGGTTTCACCCATGTTGTCACAAATGGCAGGATTTCCTCTTTTTATAGCTGAATAATAGTCTTGTGTGTGATGTGTGTGTGTGTCTGTGTATCACCTTTTCTTTATCCATTCAGTTGTCAATGGAAACTAGGTTGTTTCTACATCTTACTATTGTAAACAGTGCTGTGGCAAGCCTGTGAGTGCAGTTATCACTCTGAGATATTGATTTCATTTCTTTTGGATATATTCCCAGAAGTGCAATCATGGATCTTGGTAATTCTATTTGTACCTTTTTTGAGGAACTTCCATACTGCTTTCTATAATGAATGCTCAAGTTTACATTTCCACCACTAGTGTTCAAGGGTTCCCTTTCCCCCACATCCTTGCCGACATTTGTTATCTCTTGTTTTCTTGATAATAGACATTCTAACTGGTGTGAGGTGATATTTTGTTGTGGTTTTGACTAGCATTTCCCTAATAATAAGGGATCTAAAACATTTCTCAATGTGTTTGTTGATCATTTGTATATACAGGTCCTTTGCCTATTTTCAATTGGATTGTTTGTCATTTTGCTATTGAGTTCTATGAGTTCCTTATTTTGAATTTTAACATGTGAAATTTTAACATTTATCAGATATGTGGTTTGCAAGTATTTTCTCCCTTTCTGTAGGTTGCCTATTGACACCATCAATTTTTTCCTTTGCTGTGCAGAAGCTTTTTAGCTTGATCTATTAATACTGGTTTAGTTTTGTTTTTGGTGTCATGCCCAAGAAATCATGGCCAAAACCAATGTCATGAAGCTAAACTGACAATATTTTCTTCTAGGAGTTTTATGATTCCACGTAGTTTTACATTTATTTTTTTACACCATTTTAAGTTAATTTTTGTGAGTGATGTAAGATAGGGGTCCAGGTTTATTTTCTGCAGTGGATATCCATTTTCCCCAACAGCATTTATTGAAAGGGCTATCCTCTCTTCATTGTGTTTTCTTGGCTACCCTTGTCAAAGATTAGTTGACTTTATATGCTTGAGTTTATTTCTGGACCCTCTGTTTTATTGACTTATGTTTTTATGCCACTATTATCTTATTTTGATTACTATAGCTTTGTTATATAGTTTGAAATAGGGGGTGTGGTGCTTCTTTGTCAGAATTGCTTTGGTTATTCAGTGTCCTGTGCTTCCATATGAATTTTTAATATCTTTTTCTATTTTTGTGAAAAATGCCATTGGAATTTTGATAGATATTGCATTGAATATGTAGATGGCTGGGTAGTATGATGATTTTAACAAAATTAATTCTTATAATCCAAGGTCACAGAATACCTTTCTATTTATTTGTGTGTTCAATGTCTTTAATCATCATCTTAATATTTTCAGTATATGTCTTTCACCTTTTTGATTAAATTTATTCCTAAATATTTTATTGTTTTAGATGTTACTTTCAGGGGGATTGCTTTCTTAATTTCTCTTTGAGATTGTTTTTTGTTAGTGACTACAAATTTAACTGGTTTTGTATACTGCAGCTACACTGAGTTTATTTATTAGTTCTAACAGCTTTGGGGTAGAATCTTTAAGGATTTCTCTATATTAGATTACATTTTATGCACAGATAAATTTACTTTTTTCCATCCCACTTGGTTGCCTTTTTATTTCTTTTCCTTACTCAATTGCTCTGTCTCCAACTCCTAGCATCATGTTGAATAGGAGTCTTAAGAGTGGGCTTCCTTTTAAGTTCTTCTGCCCATTTTTTGATTGGGTTTCTTACTTTATTTTTCTTGAGTCTTATGAGTTCTTTGTATATCTTTGTGATCAGACCCTTGTCT
>JAGFMF010011487.1:657119-667713 GCA_019455555.1 Galemys pyrenaicus | reverse complement strand
ACATACACATGGCCAACAGGCACATGAGAAAATACTCAGCACCCCTCATAATCAGGGAAATGCAAATCAAGACCACAATGAGGTACCACCTCACACCAGTAAGAATGGCACACATCAAAAAAATCAACAACAACAAATGCTGGCGAGGATGTGGAGAAAAAGGAACTCTAGTACACTCATGGTGGGAATGCAAGCTAATCCAACCATTATGGAAGACCGTATGGAGGTTCCTCAGTCTACTAGAAATGGAACCACCATGTGATCCAGCAATCCCACTCCTAGGAATCTACCCAAAGAACACAAAAACACCAATCCAAAAGAGTACCTGTACTCCTATGTTCATTGCAGCACTATTTGTAATTGGTAAGACCTGGAAACAACACAAATGCCCAAAAGTAGAGGACTGGATCAAGAAGAAGTGGTACATATACACAATGGAATACTGTTCAGCAATCAAAAATGAGAAACTAGGGACATTCATAGAAACATGGATGGAACTGGAAGGAATGATACTCAGTGAAACAAGTCAGAAGGCAAGAGAAAAATATTGGATGGCTTCACTATTAGGAGGAATATGAAAGAGCAACAACAACAACAACAAAAGAAGAATAAGTTCAAGGAAATGGGCAATTATAACTGAAAGCAAACAAAAAACTCAACAAGACCAAAAAACCAAGATAAACCAAAGGGACCATGGTGGGGGGAAGGAAAGAGGGGAGGGCAAAGACAGTGATGAGAGCAGACAGAGCACAAGGGACGGAGGTGATGGTGCACGGGTGGAATGGTGGGATTATATGTCAAATTTAATTAATTAATTAATTAATTAATCTTGTTTCTGATCTTAATATCAGTTTAATGTATATTACTTCTCATCTTTCCTCTCCCTTGCCATTTAACATCTATTGCTACACTACCTAAAAATGGATATGAGTTTTGTTTTATTGTGTAAATAGAAAATTAGATACTTAACCAATCTAGAGATTGTGAATTATGTATGTGTATAAGGAAGGGCAGAGTTAGAGGGAAAGAAGGACATATAGAAGGGGAAGGAGGAAGAAGAAGGTGGTGGTAGTGATGAAAGGATGGTTGGGTGGGGTGGTCCTTTTGTAGTAGAAGGCTCCTTGATTTCTTTTTTTATATTTTTTTATTAATATAAATTTTTAAAAAAATTTACATATACTTGCCCTCAATTGTAATCCCCATGTATTCCCCATCACCATCTCACCAGTACACCATCACCTCAGTCCCTCATGCTCCCATCTTCCCTCAACCCTCCCCCTCCCCACCAAGTGTCCCCAGTCTTTCCATTTAAAATACTATATCCTATATAGCTTCTTCATCTCGTTCCTCTCCTGCCCTCCCCTTTCCTTTATTCCTTTTTTATTTTCTCCTTTCTTTTGGTAGTGATTACAGTTTCCACTTTGTATTTTGTAAATGATTTCCATCTGATGTTTTCTGAACTCTCTGGTTGAATGAGATATGCTTATCTAACATGTTAGACAAGAATATGATTTACTACTCAGACAGACAGATTAATTCAATGGGTAACACATCGTTCTTTAAAGGATCATGATACTGTTGCTAATTCTCTGTGTGTACCAATTTAATTACATTTCAGAAGTCAGAAAAATTTAAGTAGTTCCAGTTGCAGTGTTTGAGTTCATTAAGATTTAACTATAAATCACTATTGAGTACTTAAAAAATTATGTTGATGGATTAACTGGTATTTTACATGAGTGTAAGCCACCTACCTAAGGGTCTTTAAGTTTGTTTTGCAAAGTAAAAATGTGCTCTTGATTCTCTCTCTGGCCCCATAATATCTTTGTCAAGTCCATCCTGTCCCATACACTTTTCATAGGGCCCCCTTTTCTTTTCCTTTCATATATTTCATCAGACTCTTTAAGGGAATCATTGACTGGTTGTGATTGTCACTGAACCATGTGGTAACCACACGTCTTATTTTTCTTCTTTCTTGAATAATGGTTGTATCTTCTTAAATTAATGTGTGGAAAAAAGCCCTCTAATTTTTAACTATTGAAAAACTTAGTACAAGTAGCCTTAATTTAATTATCAAATAACCCCTCTTTTTTCTTTCAGCTAATACCTGAAATCTGTTCTACAGGAAGGTGATACTAGTTACTGTAGTATACATTAGTGTGCAGCTTTAATGATCCCTTTTATTTTTATTAACAATTTTCTGAATTGTAGGGTCTGGGAGTCATTTACTCTCTTTTTCCATAATGAATTATGCATACTGTACAACGTTTGACTGCAAAATAAGGATACTGATTTTTGTTTAGGAAATTAGTCCTTATTTTACAAGTCTGTTGACTATAGTGTTAAGGCAAAGTTGTCTTAATTTATTTTGCAGCTTTCTTAAGTATGAGTGATATGTAATAAATTATACATGTATAAATGCATATATAATTTGTTAAGTTTGAACAATGAAACCATCACCGCAATGAAAATAATGAACATATAACATATCCATTACCCCCCAAAGTTTCTTTCTATCCCTTTTTAACTCATCTCCATAACTCCCAGGCAATAATTAATTTTCTATCACTATAGATTAGTGTGCATTTTCTAGAATTGTATATTAGTAGAACCATATAGCATGTATATTTTGTCTGCTTTCTTTGACTCACCCTAAATAATTTTACATTTGTCCATATTCTTGCACGTATCAACAGCTTGATCATTTTTATTACTGAGTATCATTCCATTGCATGGATGTTGTTCTTAGACCATAAAAGTCAGTATTGCTAAGGTGTTAATTCTCCCCAAATGGATCAATAGATAGTGTAATCCCAATCAAAAATCCCAGCAGGCTTTTAAAATAGAAATTGACAGTTACTTCTAAATTTTATATGGAAAATCAAACAACTGGGATAGTTTATCCTACTGTTTACTTATCTATTCACTTGTGTTGAATATTTGAATTGTTTCCAGCTATTACAAATAGTTTTGGTTATTATAAAGGCTGCTATGAACTTTCACATATAAATTTTTATAGGAACATATACTTTCATTTTACTTAAGTCTAAAAGTGGAGTGACTGGGTCATATAGTAGGTGTATCATTTTTAAAAGCTGCCATATTATTTTCCTAAGTGCTTGTAAATATTTTATACCAACAGTGTCAGAGAGTCCATTCTTCCATATCCTCCCCAACACGTACTATGATCAATATTTTTTTTGCCATCCGTGTAATTTTTTAGTTGCCTATTTAAATCATAGTCCATTTTTTCTTTGTTTTTTTTTTTCTCTTTCTAATATTGAGTTATTAGATTTCTTTATATATTTTACTCCAGGTCCTTTGCTGGCTATATGTAATTTGCAGATATTTTCTCCCAGCTCATGACCTTCTTTTCTATTTCTTAATAGTGTCTTTAGAAAAAGTTTTGATTTTGATGAAGTAGTCTAGTTTAATATTTTTTTTTCTTTTATAGCATCTGCACCAGGTGTCCGATTTAAGAGATTTTTGCTTTACCCAAGGCAATTAGGATTTTTTTTGCCTATATTTTCTTCTAGATATTATATAGCTGTGGCTCTTGCACTTGGATCTAGGATCCATCGGGGTTAATTTTTGTATGTTGTATGAGGTAAGGGTGGGGAGAGGTTTTTTGTTTGTTTGTTTTGCTTATGGTCATCCAATTGGTACAGCATCATTTGTTGAGAAGATTGTTCTTTTCACATTTGATTACTTTGGCACCTTTGTCAAAAATCAATTGACCCTATACAAGTGGGTCTATTTTGGGGTACTCTTGTTATGTACCATCGAGCGATGTGTTTATCCTAATACCAAAACCACATTGTGTTGATTACTGTATTTTTTAATGTCTGGAAATCAATTACATAAGCCCTCCAACTGTGTTCTTTTTCAAAAGTGTTTTGGCTATTCCAGTTGTTTGATTTTCCATATAAAATTTAGAAGCAACTTGTCAATTTCTATTTTAAAAGCCTGCTGGGATTTTGATTGGTTACACTTCATCTATTGATCAATTTTGGGGGAATTATCACTTTAACAATTCTGACTCTTACCTTCTTAGAACAAAGCATATCTCTCTATTTATTTAGATCTTCTTTAGCTTACCTCAGCCAGTTTCTGTGGTTTCAGTCACAGGTCTTGAATATCTTTTTCCAAATGTAGCCCCTAAGTATTTTTTGGAGGTAACATTGGTTTACAACACTTATATGATGCAGAGGTATAAGGTCACACTTCTTTAGATGTATGTTATCACACCACACCCACCACCAAGACTCCCGTAGTCCTCAACCACAGCCCATTGGGCCCTTCCTTATCCACTGTGTTTGATGCTATTATCTATAAATGGTTTATATTTTAAAATTTCGTTTCTGATTGTTAATTACTAGTATATAGAAATATATATGCATATAGATTTTATGTCCTGTCATCATATTAATCTCACTTATTAATTCTAGTCACATTTTTGTGTAGACTTGTTAGAATTTTCTACCTCGCTGATAATATCATCTATGAATAGAGATGATTTCACTTCCTTTCCGCTCCATATCCAAACCTGGTTTTAACCAGCAGTGTGAGAGTTGAATGTGTTGTGCAACTTCTCATAAATTTTGGTTTTCATACCAGTAGTATGGTGATTGTAATAGTGCCTACTCATAGCTACTTTTTGTGAGTATTAATTGAGATAATATGGGTAATGTTACTAGTACAGGATCTGGTAGAATATATGATCCCTAAGTGTTCATCTTTTGCCCCCCCCCAATAGTTCACGAAGTCACATCCATTGTAAGGGATGCCCTCCAAGCATTAATTTTCACTTTATTGTCTGTCATTAATAAATTTATGGAACCTAATAAAAATATGTATGTTGTCAGGCTGTCCTAAGTTTTAGGAATGATGTGTTTTCCAAATATACTCATTGTATTAGGTTGGACTTCATTTTATTTGTTCAAATTTTGCACTTTTATGCCTCATTTTGGACCTTCTACAGCTTGGTAGTATTGTCCTTGAGATATTGTGACCATATCTGCACACAGTATGTCAGGTGAGGGCAAATTATGAAGAAGGAATTGGGGGCAGGGTGAGGTGAGAGCATCAGAGAAGGGAGCGCCTTCGCTTCCTTTTCTGTTTTTGCCATGCCTGCACCAATGATTATTTGACCAAAACAACAAATTAGTCTGTGTTTTCAGGAAATAGACTATGTGATTTTTAGGTCCCTTTCCTTATTCAAAACTGAGAGCTTAGAGTCCACATTACTAGAGGCAGAATTGGCCCCTCCCCTTAAAAAAGGGCATTAATTTCCTTCTATGTGTCCCTGATAAGCCTCTGAGACTGTATCTGGAGTAGCTAGGAGACCTCACATATACCTGCAAGTAGCCAGGTTCAGGCAAAAGCCTCCTTGGATGTGTTCAACCACCCTCACCCATTGTACTCCAGCTCTGCCCTGTAACCAAGAACACTCACTGGAAATATTTGCATATTTATATAGCTTCTGCCAAGCCTCCCTGGCCACCACTAACTTCCAGTGAACTTCATCTCTATGTGTATGACCAGTGTGAAGCAAAATAAGAATTCCGGTTTAGAAAAAGGAAAATAAATGACTATACTGATTGCCTTTTCATGTTAATCTCCTGTTATCATCCTAATCTATCTTAGACATTAAAAGAGCAGAGTGATGGGAATTTAACTTGGTGCTGTTTGGTGATCCTTGAGTTGGATAAGACAATGTGCCCAGGTGATCTCACATTAACCCTGATACTTGGAGAGACAGGGCTGGGTGGGGGAGTGGATATAGGAGAAGGATTGTGTCCAGGCATAAGATAATTTTGATTTCAATGTCAAATGATATTTTACTGTGAGGAGAACAAGAGGAATCTCAGTAGCCTGGCTATTTAAACAGCTTCTGCACATACATAGGCAGGCCCCCTGCCATCTCCCAACTTATTTTTCCCCAAACTATGTATGGGGCAAACAACCTGGAGGGTTCACTGTTAATTTGGGCAAACAGAAAAGAATCTTGGAGCCCTTGATAGATTTGACAGGGCACCAGGTACACCAACAATAGGCAAGGAAGCATGAGGGCAGGGAGGCCTGAAGGCAGGCATCAAGTAAGACTCCCAGCCTCTGTCATCGCTGCACTCCCCCCTCCATACCCCACCACCACTTCTCTCCCCTCCCCCATCCCCCCTCTCCCCTCCCCCTCCCCCCTCTTCCCCTCCCTTCTCCTCCCCTCTCCTCCCCTCCCCTCCCCTCTCCTCCCCTCCCTCCTCCCCTCTCCCCTCCCCTCCCCTCACCTCCCCTCTCCTCCCCTCCCCCTCCCCTCAGATGTCCTCCCCTCTCCTGTCCTCTTCTTCCCCTCTCCTGTCCTTTGCTCTCATCTCTTCCTTCCTGCCCTAGGTGTCCATATTTACATATTCGTAGTCCACCCATGCTTTCTTGCTTCTCAGTCCAGGTGTCAGTATTCAGATGTTTTCTTACAATAACATGCTATCATGTCTGGGCAACAAAACCTGGGACTAAAACAAAGCCACAGGTGGCTATAGAGGCTGGTGGCAGGAGGCAAAAAAGAGCCTGAGTTACTCCATTTTCTGTACACTGTGTTTGTATTCAGTAAACATAGTTGGGCATCTATTATGTATAAGCCTTCTATTTCTGAAACATTCATTCTTTCTCTGCCTATATTTTTTTCTTTTTCTTTCAGCATGGCAAAGTGGCTATTTGAGATGATTATTAATCATCTCAAGTATAAAATGGGAAATGGAGAACATATACAGTTTCTGTTTAAAGGAACCCATCCACCCCACCCTCATCAGATTTTTAATTTATGTAAAGCAAAATACCCCACAGGCTACAGTTGAGATTGTCTCTTACATGATCTTACATTGTTACTTACCTTGGCAAATTATTACCATTCTTCCCTCATTCCCTCATCTGGCAAGTTAGTTTAAACTAAGACTGAAGAAAACTAAGAAACTAAGTTTCTGATCCCAACTTTTTACTTCCCTGCATGAGTGCATTATTGTGCATAGTAAATTGTGTAGAATGGTTTTTAAACTATGCTTTTAAAGTTATCCTTTTCACACTTGGCAAATGTCCATTTTTACAAATGTGCATGTTACAATTCTTGTGCATTATATATTCTTCAAAATAAAGTTAAACTTTTTTTAATTGTGTAAAATGGTGGCCATGACGGTTTATTTTCACATCAAAAAAATTGTATCTGCCATTTGAATCTTTCTTTGGGGATTTCACTTCAGGCAATCAAGTAAAACTCATAATATCCAGCTGCATGTTCTTGAAAAGTGACAGAGGTAGAGATGAAATAGCTGGATTTATTTGAAGTCAGTAGTTTAATATTGTCTCAATAGTCATAGTTTTTATCAATATGGAACCCTCTAAGGACACAGATTCCTGAGCTGCCATTAACCTGTATGGTGCCTTCATGCCAATTTCAAAATGACTTTCCTTTCTTCAGGTGCATTCAACCTTGTATAGAGCCACCAGGCTTGGCAAGTGGAGCCAGGTTTCCATCTAATTGCTGAGCCTGGGTATCTTATGCAGTGGTTATATGCTATTTGATTTCATTAATAGAACTTTCCAGAAATGACTGATTTTTTTCTAACTCTTTAAATTTGAATTTTCTAATTGGATCTTATTGCCATTACTGACTCACTTTCAGCTGCTGCATTCTTTTGCGGTTGCAATGAATGTTTCTTCCTCCTTTCTTTCTTATCCTTTACTTGCTATTCCATATTGCGATTCTAGATCCCATGATCTCTGAATCTTTTGATTGACTTTTAAAAATGAACTCATTCATTTAAGCAAATAAGATCTCTCACCAGTATAGACAATTCAGTGACTGTTTTCCTGACTTTGGTATATATGGGGTTTTCTCAAGGTTTTTTGCACACTTCCTTACCCAAGGGATTTATTAGTAGTTACACAAAGAGGTCATCACCGACATGTTCAGTAGCATACTAGGAGCTCCACAGCTATTCTTCTGACCCCAAGGCCTTTTCTCTTTACATGATGCTGCCACTGCTTGTTATGAATTTGGAAGACTCTCCAAAGCCACCACTTGCCTCACCCCCTTCTAATCTTTTCAACAGGGAGGTAACATTATACTACTTTCCTAGGTCTGACCCAGTGTTGTACAAGCATGCACAGGGAAGGTTCATTATCAGTTTGGACAGATGGATAAAGAGAGTCCCAGAGCCCTCAGTGGAATTTTCCAGACTTTAATGCTCTCAGGGAACCAGGTATATAGGCACACCAAACAGGGAAACTTGCATGCAGGGAGGCAGGCACAGAATGGGCAGGGAGGATGGCAGGCAACTGAGCCTCCCAGTTCCCCATGAATCTTTACACTCTTTCTCTGGGCTCTCTCTCACACATCCTCTTCTTTTCATACCTCTTCTGGAATTACACTGCTGGTCCTCTCATACGTTGTTCATCTCTGAGTGACGCTGTCATTTAATCCCTGGCCTCTAGGGTCAGGTGTTCACACTTGTGCATGCCCACATCGATGCTCCAGGTGTCCACAATCAGGCACGTGTGCCCTGCACCCACATTCCCAAGCCCCTTCTGCATTAACACAATGAAGACTATAGGTGATAGCCACAGAGGCCAGTGGTGTAGAAAGCCTGATTAATTCAATTTCCCTATACCCAGGTATTATCTTCCTCTGACTTCAAGAGCAGCATGTGACTTGCCTTAGCTGGTACTTACAGTGTTGATGGTGCCTGGGTACATCCCTAGGGCAGGAAAGGAGAACAAGACGAAGTAATGTCCAGGACAGGAGTGTTGCAGGTGCATTGTGGGCCTCACTCTTCTTCCTGTGTCTTCCAGACTCCCTTATTCTAGCATAGAAATACCTGTGCCTAATTCCCCTCCAGGTGCAGTCAAGGTAGCTAGAGATTCAGGCAAATCTCCATTAACCATTTCTTGGCCTGGATTCCTGGAGGAGAAAGTTCATAGAGACCCAGATGATTGCACGTGGCTTACGCTCTACCTGTTTGCTCAAGTTTTGATCACTAAATGCAATATGCTCAATTAGTGTTAGTAAACTTGTAAGCTCTTTTTCAAAATCATAGTACCCCAAATAATCAAACCATTGACTCTTCCTCATCCTGTAGTATTTTTTGAACCATCAGCTACTCCGTTTCTCTATCACCTTTCAAACCCCAGGCTTCTAAACATTAGAGGATGTGAACACTGAAGTTACTGAAGATCTGAATTCAATTCTAGCTGTGTTAAGTTAGCCTTTTATAAAATTAGGCTACCATCTGTTTCATTGAAGAATTGTGAGAATTTAATGACTCGGGTTAAAAACAGTACACAGTCCATTGTGGAAATAATTCTGTAGTGATAGTTATGATTATTAATGATCTTAATTTTGAAATACTTAGTTATCTATGAAGGAAATGTTTATGATACCTAAAACCTATATAGTGGCAATTATGGCAGATGCCATTTAAGAATTTCCCATTTCTTCACTCATTTAACTCTCATAACATTTTGAGTATCTTTCTCCCTTTCAGATAAGGAAATTGAGGCACATAGATGTTAACAAACGTGTCTATAGTGCCAGCCAGGCACAGAGCAGGTTTTCTAGCCATTTAGGAGACAGGTAAAGGAGAATACTGGAGACCTCAGTAGCTTTTTCAGGCTTTGAGTGATCTTTCTACATCATTTGTAGTGAGGCAACCAGGTGCAGGGTGGGCAGGGAGGCCTGGGGCCAGGAGGCCAAAAAGCCTCCCTGTCTCTGCGCTGCTGGCGTTTTCTCGCTGTCTTTGCATTTCTCGCTGTCTCCACTGCATTCTGCTTCAAGGTCCTCTACTGCTGTGATTATATACTCGGTCCTATGGCACAGGTGCACCCACTCTCACCAACCCGCACCACACTCCAGGTACCTCCATCAGACATGCATGCAAGACCACAGATGTCGATCATAGATGCTAATGGAAAAAGCCTGCCAACTTCCATTTACTCTAGACTTTCTAGTTAAGTCATGTTGAAATTTTTAAGCTGACTTTGTGTGGATGGAGCTGAAAGTTTCAGAATGTCATAGGAGAATTGGTTTAAAAATTGGTGTGCTACTGGAAGTCCTGGCCAGAGCAATAAGGCCAGAAAAAGGTATACAAGGTATCCAAATAGGGAAAGAAGTAAAATTACCACTGTTTGCAGACGATATGGTATTATACATAGAGAACCCCAAAAGCTCTACAGAAAATCTAATCAAGCTAATCAGCCAGTTTAGCAAAGTAGCAGGATACAAAATCAACACACAAAAATCAGTAGCCTTCCTTTATAAAAACAACCAAGCTGAAGAAGAAATAAAAAAAATCCCCTTTATAATTGAAACCAAAAAATTTAAGTACTTGGGAACAAATCTAACAAGAGGTGAAGGACCTTTACAAAGAAAATTACAAAACATTGCTAAAAGAAATAGAAGAAGAGACAAAGAAATGGGAAAATATCCCTTGCTCATGGATTGGAAGAATTAATATCACCAAAATGGCCATCCTACCAAAAGCAATCTACAGATTCAATGCTATTCCAATAAAAATTTCAATGTCATTCTTCAAAGAAATAGAAAAAACATCAA
>JAGFMF010011487.1:612215-624097 GCA_019455555.1 Galemys pyrenaicus | reverse complement strand
AAATCAGTAGCCTTCCTCTACACAAACAACCAAGCTGAAGAAGAGGAAATAAAGAAAACCACCCCCTTTATAATTGAAACTAAAAAATTTAAACACTTATTAATTTTGACTATTTCTTGACCTTCTGTTTGGTTTCTTTATAGTCCATATGTAAGTAAGAACATTCAGTTATTTATCTTTTACTTCCTGACTGATTTTAGCTAGCATAATCCCTTCTATCTCCATCCATGTTGTCACAAATGGCTCGAGTTTATCTTTTTTGATTGCTGAGTAGTATTCCATTGTGATCTATACCACATCTTCTTTATCCACTGATCTTTTGGGGGAATTTAGGTTGTTTCCATATCTTGGTTATTGTAAATAGTGCTTCAATAAACATAGGAGTACAAGTATCCTTTCAAATTAGTGTTTTTGTGTTCTTTGGGTAGATTCCTAAGAATGTAGTTGCTGGATCACATGGTAGATCCATTTGCAATGTCCTGAGGAAACTCCATACAGTTTTCCACAGGTGAGATACATTTTAAAAACATATTTTATTTAACTTAATGTCTATAATTTGAGCACCCCCTTATGTGATGAATATTGAAAGTTATTAATGAGACACTTTGCATTCCCTTTTGCATGTTAAGTCCCAGAAATCTGGTATGTGTATTGAACTTAAAAGCACATTTCAGTCTAAACTAGTCACATTTAAGTACTCCAAAGTCATGTGGCATGTGGCTGGCTAGTTGGTAGCTACTCTACTGGACAGCTTAGTGCTAGGCCTTGTTCTCAGGGGTACTGAAATGGACTGGATACCTTTCTTTGAAGTGAAGAGGAAAGGCATATCATTTGGAATGAGTCTGATGATTTGTTTTGCAGAAAGATGTTCTTTCAATTATTACCATTATATGGGCTGCAAATCATGAGGTTAAAATCTCACGCAACATTAACAGTCCTTTAAGCTCCTGCAAAGTCTCCTCCACTGCTCTTGGGAGAGTTACTCTCTTAAATCAGGATATTATTTTGATTCTGCAAACATTCCCCAAGGCAGGAAAGTTACAGACCTCTGCGGAGTGGCCATAAGCAAGCAGAAAGTGATTTAAGGTGGGGACTACAGGGTCATCCAAGAAAAGGCCCAATGCAAGTGTTTCAAGTGATCAAGAGGAAAATCAAGAAAGAACAATTAGCCTGAGGATTCTTTATCTTTTCCTCTCTTTTATCCTTTCCTTGATTTCTTCTCCCCATCCCATCTCTCAGGGATTCTCTCTTCTTGGGGGCATGTGTAACTGTGTGTGTGTGCGTGTACAGAGTTGTGTGACTGCGTGTGTGCACTGTCATGGCTCAGCTGTGTCAGGGATGGATAGGCGAGTTTACAGCCACACAAGTCTAAGAATAACCAGATGAAAGACTCTTCTTAGTTTGTGTTCTCTCAGAAAGAGACAAATAAATAGAGCCTGAATTTAGGCCTGAGTTCTGACAATTTCCAGTGACAAACTGTCCCTGCATTGCAGGGGTTGTCTGGCACAAAGAAGGATTCAGAACTAGAGGTGGATGTTTTTCTCCTAGGAATCTTTTTCTCCTTTTAAATCTACATTCTCACTTTAAAAGGTTTTAGATTGTCTTAGGTTTTATGCAGTCTTCCTTGATTTGAGACTTAGAAGTGTGTTTTTAAGAGGGAAGGGGGGTAATTGGGAAAAAGGCAGCAATTGTTTGGTGATAGAAACTAGAATTTTGGTGGTGAACATAGTGTAATATATACAGATGTTGATATGTGTAAGTCTGTACACCTGAAACCTATAAAATGTTATAAACCAATATTAGTGAGAGAGAGCACTTGCAAAGAAGGGAAAGAGGGAGAGAAAGGCAGTAAGGAAAGGAGGGAGGCAGGAACCTTGCAGAAGGCAAGTTTCTTTTTTTTTAATTTTTCAGTGTAGAAAGGAAAGGAGGGATGGGAGAGTAGTTCTTTTCACAAGGAACCCTTTCCAGCAGCCCAGAATTCACTCCCTGTGTTCCCTCAAATTGCTTGTCAAAGCAATCTGCCTAATGGGGTTAATCATCTGAAAAGTAAGACAGGTGGCCATCTTGGTGCTCTGAAACAGACACAATCACAGATTGTCTGTTGTCTGTTTTCCCCAGAGAGAGGATGTGGCTCTAAGCCAGCATGTCAAAAGAGAAGGAAAAAAGGCACATTCCTTAGGATTAAGGTGTGGGTGAGACTTACCCTGTCTGCTCTATTAGAATAGGAAGTGCTTATGGACCACATTTTCCAAAGGGCTTTAGCCTGATGCTGTAGAACCATGTGCAGCCAGGAGTGACTAAACCTGGGTTTAAAGCTGGAGGAAGATCAGGACAAGGAATCCTTGTAATATGGGTCACAAAAAACATGGAACAAAATGTTTATCCTCTATATTTAGTCAAGATTCACTGAATACCTGATCAGAACATCCTGTGTTATCTTACCAGATGTAGGGATAGTAGAGAGGAAAAAAGGGTAACTGATTTACAGAAATGTGTCAAGCACTTTATATATTCTTAAGGCCATCCTGTGTGGTAGAAGACATCTTCCCCCACTTTATAGATGAGGTGTCTAATAAGATCCACAGGACTTATGCGACTAAAAGCTAATTAGGGGAGAATTCGAACTTGGATATGTCTTATTCCAAATCCCATTCTTTCCATTGCCTTAAACTGCTGTTTTAAATCTTACTGTTTAGCTAAGGAAACATAACTTCTATTTTCGAGAACCAATCAAAGAAAATAAAATACATATGTTAATTACAATTAAACACTAGTAGTGTGAAGTAGAGCCCACATATGTTTGACAGGACCAGAGCAGATGTTTTTACCTAGCTGTTATTGGGTCTCATGTTGGTTGGGTATTAGGAAAAGTGGGCAGGAAGCTGTCAACAATTCAGTACAATGTTGCCAAGGAAATAGCTATGGTCACCTTTCCCTTGAGCCACTGCAAAACTGGACTTGGGTGAAAATCTGACAGTGAACCTCAGCTCTTGTCGACATAGAGTATCATTAAGTCCTTGCTAACGTTATTTTGCCATGGAGATAGAGAGATACCCTTTGGCAAAGCTATGCCTGAGTTCTACTAGTGGGTGGAGAAATACTGTATCTCTAGTGTTCTTCCCAGGAGATATAGCTGAGGATTCACTGTCTGCTAGTTCTAGAAGATAAAAATTCCATTATTCTTTTGTTCTACTGTCACATCATCTTAAGGGTATCAGTTTCACCATTAATCAAAGTAGTGGTACCAAAGGGGTCCATCTTTATTCTGGACTATATTTATTTAGCATAGACTCCACGATTTCAATTAGAGTCAAAGAATTCTATTATTTCTCCAGAAGTCTTAACAAAACCAATTTTCTTGTTATAAATGAATTAAGTAGGTTCAATTAACAATGTTTCTAAAAATCCATTATTCTCTATGTATGGCTTTATGAAACCTTGGGTGAAGATAATGAAGGCAAGTCTTAAAATTTCATCTCATTTTTACTGAGCAGGGCAAACTTACAGCTGAATATGGGGAGACATATTAAAAATCTTAATGACTTGGCAAGTTTTAGTAGCTAGCCTCTTTTAGTAAACCATTTTAGGTTAATCTTTGCCAAGATATGGTTAAAGAGCTTCTATTAAATGTCCAACACTGTACTTCCACTCTCTACTGTTTTCCAACCTGTTCATTTACTTAAGAGTGATAAAAGAGGAAAATGAATAATATAGATACCGTTTCTTCCCTTATAATTCTTAAATCAACTGAGGTCAATGCAGGTAGAAATACTTCAGAGATATGACTGCTTTAGGAGAGGGATAGCAGTAGGAACTGGACCTCTTTGAACACTTTAAATAGGGGCTACCCACAAATTCAGAAGTTAATCTCTTTAGGAAGGGTCTGTAATAACAGCAGTAAGGATTCCTGACTGAAGCCCTTTGGCCTTTCCCTGCCCTGAAAAAGTATGGGTCCTTAGTGCTTGCCTTTGGCCAGGTGGGCTGGCACATGTGACACTCCTTTCTAGTCTCTCAGTATTAGGATCTCAGCACAAGCAGATGCGGGCATAAATTCTAGCATAGACCTCCATAACAATCATTCCATCCCTGAAAGTGCTCCCAAGAGGAGGCCAAAACAATGAAATGACTGTTTCCTCTTTGTTGATGGCTTATGATCAGCAAGAAGTTCTCAAGAAGCCTCTTTGTTGTCCCATACTGGTCACTGTGTTAATCCTCAAGAGATAGATAATTGGGGTCTTCTAACAACCAGATTTCTAGAGGCAAGGGAACAGCCCTGTTTGGGGTCAGCAACAGAAGCCAGTTCACAGTATCGGCAACTAGAAATCTTTCTGACCATCTAGTTCTAGAGAGATTGTCTCCATAGCAAGAATACAAAGAAGTTGATTCACCACTTCGTCACACAACTTATGTCCTAGTCATTCCATAAGTGACAAACTACCTTCTTTAACTAGGTCAAACTCTTTCTTATCACTTTGTCTGCATATATTGTGGCCTTTGCTAAAGTGTGCCCATCTATTTTCCTCATGATGAACTCAACCATTCTTCCAGGCTGAGCTTGAATATTTTTTACGTATCTTTCCCTCATTCCAACCCTACCCATTCTGTGATCACACAGTCTTTTGCATGGATCTCTGTTCTAGCCTCACTCATACTAGGGAATAAATTATCTACAAGAATATCTCTCTGTAAACTGTGATCCTTTTGAAGGTAGGAAATTGTTGTTATTATGTCTGTTATCTCCATTGACCAGAACACAGACTCACAGACAGCAGGATGAACCAGGCAAATGCCAATTAAGTTACTGAATTATCTATTTAGATGTGATTAGGGTTGTGTATTCATGGATTCCATCATTATTAGGGTTTATTTGGTATCATACCCTGTATATGTGTTTCAGGGACCTCTTGTTTAATGAGATGATTAAATTTTTTGACCTTTTTTGTTTCTTTGAGCAAAAGGTCCATTTGTAACCTTCAAGTAGATTGGTCCAATGCCCGGTTTCCAGTAAAACACCTCTGGCTTCCTCTTGTGAGGTGGTCTCAGAATTTCTTCTGTAATTAATGTCTTAGAAGATCTGTGGACAAGTTCCTCTTGAAAGAGTTCTTCTAATGGCCTAAATGTTTTGGCTCCTAAATGTTGTGAACTATTCAATTCTTTCTGGAATCTTTTAACGCTGTTCACTTGACAAAGGCCAAGAAGCCATTCTGGGAATCCTAACTCGGTTAAAATCTGAGCAACTCCTTCAACCTAGAGTTGAGGCTTCTAGAGTTCATATTTACAACCAAATCTCACAAAGCAACAGTTTGGGGCTTCTCTCTTCTAGAGGTTTCACTGTCTTTTAGATTGTTTATCTTAAGGAGCTAAAACCTGACCCAAGGCTTAAGCTTTTGCAGCCATACAAAACAACCTGTACCTTCTTAATAACAAACTACCCTTGGCATAAAGACAGTGTTGGGTCCTTAGGTTTTTTTTCAACATTTATGAGAACTTTCCTAGTCCAGGTACCCTGATCTATTCTTTAGGCCTATGTATCAGGTTTCCAGTCTTCTGAGCCACTTCTAGATCATCTCTATCTTGTCACTGGCTCCAAGGCATGTAACTTGTTACATGTTACCCTTGTTAAATTTTTCCCATTGTTCTAGCCAGTCCAGATCTTTATGAACCAGATCTTTATCATATGTGGAACCTAATATGTCCTGGATTGGCCTGCTCTTTAGTTTATTAGTATAAGCTCCCGGTTATAGAACTTTGGTATAAAACAGTGCTTCTTAGTAGACATAGACAGCATGGTGTGATTTCATTGGAAGGCACCAGATCTGTGTTTAATTCATTCAATCTCTTTGAGACGAAAATGGTGCTAATTATCCTTCCTTCATAGACTCATTATCAGGATTCATGAGATACTATCTATAAAGCATTATACTAAATGCTTGAGCACTTAGTGGGTGCTCCATAGATGTCAATGTCCCTCTCTTCCTGCCAGCCTTGCCCTGCCCACCACTGCCCTCTACTGAGGAAATTCAGTAACTGCTTTGAACTTGAATTTCTGGTTTGAGTCAAAGAGCTCTGTGTCATTTCATCACTTTGAAGCCCTTTAGAGAATCTTGCATGAAATATAATACAAACTGGCAGGCTGGCCTTAATTTTGTAAAGTGGTCCTTGTAAAAATATTACAGTAGTTATCTTCGCCAAATTCTGATACAGCATAATTGAATTAGAGGTCTAATCTTGAATGCTTGGGTTTCTGTTACTTGCTGTCACGTAAGTAGTCAAAACCATAGCGTAAATCTGAATTCTTTCAAAGGTTTTCTGATATAATTCCTGTGTTCTTTCTAAGGAATGTTTATATGATGTAGGTTTGTAAAAAAAAAAAAAAAGCAATAAAAATGCTGGGACCAAAGTGATATTTAGTGCCACACTGATGAAAGGCCATGTTGTTGGAATTCTCTATAAGAGGATTTGGGACTTGGCAATAAACATCATAGTAGATGGAGAGAGGGTAGTTCTGGTGTAAGATATAAGTTTGAATTCTACCTCTGCCATCCACTAGCTAGTTGATCTAGGATGATTCCTTTGATATTAACTGACCTCAGCTTTCTCTTGTGTAAAATGGGAAACAATTTTGCCAAAATTGTGGGCAATACTTTGAGTATTATAAATGAGGTTAACAAATCTGTGCCCAGTGCTTGGCACATGGAAGGCAAGCAATAGATCATTGCTCTTGGGATTAATTCCAGTTAATAGAAGCTAAGCCCAGTGGAGCTGTAGAATAATTTCCCTATTGGAAAGCTCAAGGAACAGTATCATGGACACGAACCCACTCCTAGGTTCATGCAGAAACTGGATCACCCGGGATCCTTCAGACTGTTAGAAGTTTATAATCGTCTGTTATTTCCCCCCTAGGAGGAATGTAAGGGAACCAAATAAGGATCAAGGAAAAGAATAATAACAATAATAATAAAAAAAACCACAGCAAAAACAAAAAGACAAGGACAATTTGGGGACCCTTGGTGACTTCGAGACAGAAAGAAAATCACTAAAATATTCTCAGAAAACAAGAACAATCTGGTTAAGGTTGGTTCTTTGGTGAAGGATAAGCTTGACCACCAACCAGTGTTGTAAATAAAAAACAGGCACAAAAAGCCCACTAATCTATAGTGACAGAAAGATGATTAATGGTTATTTGAAGAGTAGAGGAGGGAAGTGTGGGTGGCAGTACAAGAAGCAGAAGGAAACATTTGGAGTTAATGTATATGTTTACCATTTTGATTATGGTAATGATACAAACATATGTCAAGGCTCATCAAATTGTATCATTTAAATAGGTGCGTTTAAATGTATATTAACTGTGCTTTAATAAAACACTTAACTTTTAACAAACCCAGTGTACATAGCCACCTGTTACATAGTAGATGCTTGCTAAATATGTACTGACTTGAGATCAATAATTGCAACAGACCAACTTGTATAGTAGCTGTATGAGGAACTCTGCAGATCCACTTGCCAGTGATAAACCATAAAACCTATGGACAGTTGTCAAAAACACCATTAAAGTGTTTGAGAATCAGTTTCAGGACTTGCAACAAATCAGGAAGCATTTCAGAATATTTATGGAATCTTGGTCCTGTCCTCCTTTCCCTAGTTTTATATCAAAGATTTATTTTAGATGGGCACAGCCAAGAGATCAGGAATCTATTCTTGACCAGCTCCTGGTTGAAGGGTTATAGATTCAATTAAGGATGGGCAGGCTGCTAGTGAACCTTATTTCACTACTTAGTTCTTGGTTCTGGAAGATTTATTCCAGGTGCACATGATCGATCCACAAATTAAATGATGTCTTCCATCCCCTCCCTACCCCTACCCTACTCCCACTCCTAAGATGGAGCCTATCTCCTAGACAGATAAAACTGAATAGCAATTAGAGAAGACTGGGGACTTTTAGTTCCTCACTCCCAGGTCCAGCATACACATGTACTTGTCAGACAAGAACTTCAAGGGGATGTTGTGAGTGTGAATGGGGAGAAGTGCATGATATATTTCTGTATTATCTTTTCAACTTGTCTTTAAATCTAAAGCTATCATAAAGGTGCATTTAAAAAGCAGATATACTAACATTATTCTTAATGGTGAGATAAAACAATTTATAGATGACATGATCTTATGTAGAAAATTCTAGGAATGCTCTAAAAAATCTGAAACTAGTAAATGACAAGCAGCACAATAAAATACAAGGTAAATATACAAAACAAGAACAAATGTATTTCTATATGGTAGCAATGTATTGTGCAAAATAAAGTTAAGAAAATTCTATTTGTAGTAGCATCAAAAGCATAAAAACATATGTAAGAAAAGTAAGAAACTTCTATATTGAAAACTATAAAATCTTGACCTCCTCCAATTAAGGAAGACCTAAATAACTGGAAACATCCAATTTTTGTGGATCAGATACGTCAATGTCATTAAGATAACAACAGTCCAGTTTGGTCCACAGAGTCAATACTAACCACATCCAAATCCCAGTATTTTTTTTTTAGAAATTGAAAAGTTCAGTACTAAAATTCATATGAAAATTGAAAAGACACAAAATAATGAAAACAATCTTAATAAAGAAGATGAGAATTAGAGGACTTAAACTTAATGATTTCAAAACTTACTACAAACCCACTATAATCAAGACATTGAAATGCATACATAAGGACAGATATTTACATCACTAAAATGTATTTCAGATTCCAGAATTAAACTGTTACATTTATAGTGAATTGATATTTTGACCAGATGATATATGGAAGAAGAAATGGAGAAAACCAGACAGTTCCATTGATGCAGAAAGAGAATTTGAAAAAATGCAACAAATTCTTATAACTCTGAATAAACTAAGATTAAAAGGTACACCCTTCACCTGGTTAAGGGAATTTATGAAAAATCTGCAAATAATATCATTCCTAATAATGAAAGTCTGAAAGCTTTCTCTTATTTAAGAATAAGAAAAGATATCTACTTTTGTCACTTCCATTCAGCATTGTCCTAAAGAGGTTTTAGTCAGGGCAATTCGGTGAAAAAAGAAATAAAGATTATCCATTTATATCCATGACACAATCAAATATATGGAAAGTACTAAGGAATAAAATAATCTACTAGAGATGATAAACAAAACCAGATAGTTTTCAGAGTACAAAATCAGCAGATAAAAAAATCAATTGTATTTCTACATACAATGAACAATTACAAATGGAATTTAAAAAGCAATTGCTCTTCCAGTGCCATCAAAAAGAATATAATACTTAACGAAGGAAGTGTAAGACATATACACTATGAACTACAAAGCATTGTTGAAAAAATTTCAGGAAGACTTAAATAAATTGAGAGATATCCTCAATTTATTTGGATTGGAAGACTTAATATTGTTAATATAGCAATACTCCCTAATCTACAGACTCAGTGCAGTCCCTGTCAAAATCCCAAGGTCCTTATCAGAATTGCAGAAATTGACAAGCTGAATATTCATTCGTATTTATTTAATGTTAATTCTAAAATTCATCTTAAAGTACATGTACTCTGTTGATTAAAAATTATCTTGAAAAGGAAGAACGAAATTAGAAGACTCACATCTCTTAAGTTCAAAAAAAAAAGTATCAAGCTACAGTAATCGAGACAATGTGGTGCTAGCCTAAGCAAAGACATATATAGATAAGTGGAAAAGAATGGAAAGTTCAGCAATAAACCCATACATCTCTGGGAAATTACTACATGATCCAGTATTTCTACTTATAGATATCTACCCAAAAGAATGAAAACATTTGTCCACACACAAAAACTGTACACAAATGTCCATAGCAGCATCGTTCCTAAGAGCCAAAGTGTGAAAATGTCACAAATGTCCATTAACTGGTTAGTGCATAAACAAAATGGAATATATCCATGCAATGGCATACTTGTTGGCAATAAAGAGAACTGAAGTATTGTTATGTGCTACAACATGAATAAACTTTCATATACATGTGTGTGTTTTTCCCCATCACCACCCCTTAAGTCTTCTTTTCCATTTCCCTGTCCTCTTACTCTTAATCTCAGATCCCTCAGAATATTTATGGTTGTCCACTGGTTTTTGCAAGTGTTTTATGTTGTTAAGTTATCTGCTATGTAAATGTCCGCTATCTGTTTTTATCCAAAACATTGTGTTATGTGAAGGAAACTGGATACAAAAGACCCTATGTTTTATGGTTTCAGTTATAATAAAGGCAAATCTATACAGACAGGAAGTAATTTGTGGTGACCTAGGGGGTGGGGTGGGAGCTTGGACTGAATGTATAAGAGCTCAAATTTTCTTTTGGGGGGGGGGTGATGGACCTGTTATAAAATCAGATGCGGTAGTAGTTGCACAACTCTATAAATGTACTAAAAAACACAGAATTGTACTTAAAATGAATACATGTTTTGGTATTATAATTCAATGGTATGTAAATTTTATATCAATATACCTATTAATTTAAAAAATGATGTGTGATTGTCTCCCTAGATGCTACACATTTTCAGGAATCCTTAGTTGTATTTGTTATATGTAAATGATAGGAAGGGAGGAATAAAATAAAACCTGTTCCTCTCATCTGTTTTCTGCAGTTGGAATTTCAGAAATGAAATTGTCTTAAGTGGGAATATACTATTCTCAGATTGGGATAGACATACATCTGACCAGGTTTTTCATCTGGCTCGCTTTCAGATTTGCACAGATAAATAAAGAGGGAAGCCTGCAATGTTTTTGTGAGATTCCACTGTTCTTTGAGAGTGGAGGTGGGGGTGGGGTTTGCAAAAGTTGGCAGCCTTTACCTGTGAAGTGTTTTTGGTTCATTTCAGTGTTTTCATTGCCTTGATTAAGGAGGAGAGCTTGCACCTTGTAGTAGCATTGTATCAGCTGCTGATAACCAAAATCTGAGTTCTGAGTGCAGAGGAGCCAAAGGCTAGAGGTAGCCAGGGGGTTAGGACTCACTTCCCTGAGGTAGCCTGTTTGACTCCTCCAGATGCACTTGCTCAAGCTCAACTCCTATCCTCTATTCCCAACAACCACATTCCCTGGTCTTTCCTGAACATGACTATGAACCCCCCTCACTAGATTTCCCTCCCACCTCTGGAATCTTCCAGAAACATCTTTTCTACATTGTGCAAACTTTCATTTTCCCCCCATCTCAGTATTAGTAAACTCAAGGACAGAGGAAATAGCTGCAGCCCAGAAACACACTTAATAAAAAAAAAGTACAACAAAAAGAAAGGAAAGAAGCCCCAAACCCATCCAAATCTTGCAGAAAGCAATCCCATAGGATTTGGTTTTGAATTGCTATGCAATGTGGGGAATGTGAAACATGTTGAAGCCTACCTGACTTCTCTCTACCCTTGGAAGCCAGCTGGGCTGGGCTAGGCCCAGGGGAGCTACAAAGCTGCCAGCTTAGAAGATGGAGACAAATGGGGAGGCCCCAAAGGACGAAGTAAGACTTGTTACCAGTTTTGAGGCCAAAGCAACATACTCAGTGTTTAACGCTGTGGGGGTAGATGCTGCAAAGCCTGGAATCCCAGCTTTGGGTTTTTTTTGCCCTTTAATTTATGTATATTTGACATCAATTGTAATCCCCATGTATTCCCCATCACCATTTCACCAGTGCACCATCACCTCAGTCCCCCGTGCGCCCATCTGCCCTCAACCCTTCCCCTCCCCCCTCCCCACCAAGCGTCCCCAATTTGTCCTTGTCTTTTCATTTTTGGTTTTTGTGTCTTTATTGTTGTTGTTATTATTATTATTATTATTATTATGGTTCTTATTCCTTTCCTTGATCCTTATTTGGTTCCCTTATATTCCTCCTAGGGGAGGAACCATCTGGTATTTTTCTTTT
>JAGFMF010011487.1:583804-612165 GCA_019455555.1 Galemys pyrenaicus | reverse complement strand
CCATCTGGTATTTTTCTTTTGCCTTCTGACTTACTTCGCTGAGCATCATCCCTTCCAGTTCCATCCATGTTCCTATGAATGTGTCTAGTTTTTCTTTTTGATTGCTGAGTAGTTGGAATCCCAGCTTTGAACTTGGGCTGAGACAGACTTGCAATGGCAGTTCTGGAGGTGACATTTTCTGAGCTGGCCCTTCATTTACTCTACCACCCTGCTCTCACCTTGATGATTGCCAAACCTCCCCAACTGTTTCCCTGCAGCCAGTCCGTGCCTCTTCCGAACTGTCTGCCCACATTGCTGCCACAGTGTTCTTTTCAAAGAAGAATCTAATCTCTACTTCTTCACTTCAAGACTTTATCTACTCCATAAGAAAACCTACGTGTCTTAGCATAGGCTGTATGAGATCCTTTGTAAACTGGCCTCAACTGCTCACATTCCATCACCTGTGCCCACCTCAGGTAACCCCACAAAACTCTTTTCCTTAACATGCTTTTTCCCCTTTGTTGCATGAGCTGCTTTGCATTTGCTATTTCTTCAGCCAGGAATGAATGTCATTTTCCTCTTTTTCTCCATTAGAGTATATTCCATTCATCAGTTAAGATCAAGTGTCTCTCTTAGGTTTACTGGGGAGGGGTCTTTAGCTTTCTTCTTATTTCCAGGACACTTAGGTTTACTGGGGGAAGGGTCTTTAGCTTTCTTCTGATTGCCAGAGCTCATTGACTATACCTCAGGTAGGCAAAGTGGGGCAACAGAAAGAAGGCAGATTGTGGAGTCAGCCAGACTTTGTGATAACGGGCACATGACTTAATCTCCCTTGCAACTTCAGTTTCCTTATCTGTAAAATGGGAACAAGAATCCCAATGTCAAAACAGTCGCTCTTGATAAATGCTAAGCCTGGCATGTGGTTTTACTTGGCACAGGATGTACTTGGACAGTGTTCCATGTTGTAAAAGAAACATGACCCCCTCATCTTCAGCTGGGACTCCTTTTTCAGCAGGCAGCTGAGGGGATGCTATTCCTTGAGAACTGCTTTACCAAATTTTCTTCTTATGGCTCACCTGCCTTTTGGCCACCCTTATGTCTAAAGGGTATTTCTCAATTATCCTCCTTTTCGGGGAGCAGTAATATATGGGCAACTATGATGGAGGTGGGACAAAATTTTAGTGCCTCCTTCTCTTCCTTATACCCTACCCTTGCCCTCAGCCTGCCAAGAGATTAGATTATCCAGCACTCAATCCCACTGTGCCTTCCTCTTTCATGCAACCTGCCTCCTAGTCTTTTTTTCCCTACAATTATGATTTCAGACATGAATTTGTCCATGAGTAGAAATCTACTGTTCTCAGACTGAAATGGACATACATATGAGCTAGTTTCTCATCTGGACTGTATTTCAGAAATGTACACAAGATGTCAAAAAATATACCACTTGGAACCAGAGCGATATTTATTTTTTAAAAATTAGGGGAAAAAGTTTCCTTGCTTCAATTCCTACTGGAATGTAAAATAACTATGTGCTGATGCTGCACTTTGACGGCACTGATTTAGTTACCCTCACGGTCACTGGATGAGTTGTGCATGGACACACTCACATATGCACATGCACTCACACACACACCATTCAGAGTGCTTTGTTGTGAACTGGGAATTTCAGGCATTCTGATGCCAGAGTAAATCTTTATCAAATCAAGTCATCCATTAGCATGCCTTTACTAAGTGTTCCCTTGTGTGGCAAGCCTTGTGCTAGGCAGGGAGAAGAAAATCTGCCAGGGAAACTGAAAGTCACAGACAGAAAAAGCAGAACACAACAGGAAGAATAAAGCATTCGTAACATAATATAGAAAGTAAATATTCAAGGAGAAGAGGTTGATGTTATCGAACTGGAGTCTCAGGGCAAATCTCCAGGAAGGGATAGTAAGAACTGAGCAGGACGTTGGAGGGTGGGATTGGAAACTCTGAGTCATCTGTGGTATTCTCTTAGATGTGTCCGTTAGAATGATTAAATGAATGTTTGCAGGAGGGTGAACACGAATGATCTAGAATTATGTGTGAAGGTCATTGGGAAACTTGAGGGGGACCTGAGTTTCAGGGGCAGAAGGCATCTTAATCCTGTCTCACCGCTGATTCTTTGTGAGTGCCATTGAACATGCCCCTTATCTCTGAACCTCACTTCCCCATTGATACATTGGAATTAAATGATGCCAGGCTTACCTGGACCTCCTAGGGCCATTGTTAAGAGAACAAATTATATAATTGTGTGACGGTGCCTGGAAAAGTAGAGAGAATGACCCCTAATGTAGGTTGGTATTATGAAGTCAGGTGTTTATACTGTAGCCACTCTCCTGCAGCTGGGAATAGGATGACCTCAGTATTTGAATGAATTTTTCTTGGCAGGCCTCTTGCCTGCCATAATTATGGCCTGCCAGTCACTAGTTGAGCATGCATACTTAAATAGGCTCTGCCACACAAGTATATACCCGTGTGTGTGTGTGCGTGTGTGTGCATGCATGTAAGCTTGCACTGGGAAAAGTTGGGCACTAGGCAAAGTCTTTGTCCAGAAGGACTGGAGAACACTTAGGAACAAAGGTGACGTGTAGCAATGGCTATATATGTGCAGGCATTTTTGGGTCTGCTTACAGAAACACATGCCACATGGCCACTTGCTGTGAGCTCCATTTTCTTTCTTCCTCGGTGCATTACAAAATATTTCTACTTGTCTCCAGGACTTCATGCACCCTGATATATCCCAACCTGCACACTGCTGCTAAAATGCTCTTTTCAACTCACATGGAATTCCTGGGCTCCTGGATGCCCACCAAGTAACATAAATGCTCACTCATATGAAGTAGGGGAATCATATGGCCACACTGCTTGTTATAATTGTAGAACACTTTGCTACCAGCTGCTCCCGAGTCCCTTTCCTGCTAACCTATTCCCTACTCCTGGACCCCTTTTGAACTCTCAAAACCCATGACTAAAGGGATAGTGCCCAGCACAGCGGGGGCCTGTAGGACAACATTCCATAAATTGAACTGTGTCCATTCTGCTTGGGCAATGCTCTTGCCATTCTGGGTTTTAAAATCTTTTTGAGAAACACCTGCACAATCATGGGTCGTCTTACCCTAGCTCATCTTTCTGGTCTCATCTCTCACAAGCCTCCCTCCCCCACCCACAGATATCAACAACTCTGAAATGCTCCTATTCCTGTCTAGATTTCTATGCCTGTCTCTCTCTTTATACTGGGAACTCCTCGAGGGTGAACACAGTGGTTCCCTCACCAAGGCAGTCCTAGAGCCAGGCTCAGGAGCCAACCCACAATAGATGCTCGATACATGTTTCTTATCATAGAAAATGCTGGTGGATGGGACCATTTTGTAAATTATTCCAGGTCCAGAGCTGGAGCTGGTACAAGGCACCTGTGTGCCTTCATACAGGCCTCATGATGTTATTCACATTTCCATTATCCTCAGAAGGCAGGGAAAGAGCAAGTGCTATTTTCATTCTATTACTGGGGGAATGGAAATATTTCAAGAGTGTGTCTCAGCCACACAATGAATGCTTAATAGAACTGAGACATAAAGTCATGTCTCTGGAAATTTTCCTTACCCACAGTGCTGTAAGGTCCTCTGGGATTTGGGGTGAAAACTGCTGCCCTAATGTGAGTTATTGTAGACTGCTGCCTTCTGGGGAGGTATTGGCATCAGGTCTTTCTCAGGGGGGCTGAGGATTACCTTTTGGAAGTGATATCAATGTTCTTCATCATTCCTTTCAGCAGTTCCAGGAGAGACACTGGCTTGTGGAATTCGGTGGAGAATACTTCCCTCTTGATTTGGTTGCCACCTTAGGCTTAATTCACATGGCTTCAAAACTTCTAGTCCCTTGAGCAACAAGCCAACTTTTGTTTCAGGAACCTCTGTGAAGGGTTGTCAGACCTTTCTCCGAGATCTGTCCTCACCACCCCTACGAGAATAGTCCTTCATAGCCAACCAAACTGAGATTACCAGAGAAAGCCAGATTAGGAGAATGACTGAGTCCTGTCTTCAAAGAACTTAATTGTCCTTGAGAAGCAGGCCCTGCAGATCATGTTTGACTTAGACTACAAGAAACTGAAACTTCAACTTTAACTGGAAGTCATTTTATATGGCACAATGTCCAGGGAATAGGCAGGCTTCAAAACTGTTTGATTCAACTACTGATCATAGCTATAAATAGGTACTAGGGTTCTCATCCAGCAGCAGAGAGAAGAATCTAATAACTAGTAAATCCAAAATATGATGTTGGTGTCAAACATTCTCAGATCTGTCTTCAAAGACAGTAGGAAAACATGGGCACTGGAGAACAATAGCATATATTCAGGGCATCCACTGAGCTTATGATAGCTGTATGGCTTTGGGAAGTCAATTAAATGCATTGAGCCAGTTCCCTTATATGTCAAATAGCAATTCCTACAGTATCTAGCTTGCTTCCTAACAGGATTCTGGTGGGAATCATGTGACATAATGTGAAAGTATATGATGATCCATATAAAGTGCCATTTACATGTGAGGTCTTTTAAAATTATCATCAGTCAAGATGTACACAGAACACCTACTCTGCACAAGGTTAAAATGAAACCCAGTTAATAACTTCGTTTCTTCCAAATAATTCAACAGGTATCTATTAAGTACTCATAGGTGTTGGGATTACAGATGTGAAAAAGACCTAGTCCCTGACTTCAGAGACTTACCAGCTGAGTGTCGAAGACAGATCCATGAACAGAAACAACATTGCTTCATTTCTGACAAGTGTGCAAAGGCAGAAAAGTACATGCAGCGTTCTCTGAGAGATCAGGTTACTGACCTCTCCAGGCTGTATAGGGACAGGGTGGATAGTGTCAAGATCTTACAAAGCAATAAGGAGATAAGAAAAGGCCCATAGAACAAAGATATGTATATAAGCCAAACCTCCCAGTAGCTGTCCTATTTTGTAGTTTAGGAGCAAATTTAGCAGTAGAATCTGGAAAGAACGATGAGTAGACACGGGATAATGGTCTCTTTCCTCCCTCTTCTCCGTGACCCACACTTGCTCCCTAGACCTTCTAATCTACAGGACATACAGAAATGTAAGCACTGCCATGTATTAACAGGGTCTCAAAACATTATTGGATAGTGACCTTCGCTGGCAAAACAGTGCCCTCCTAAGTGGCCTCCTTCTATGGCATGTCCTCTGGAATTGGTTGGGAGATGTGTGTCTGCTTTTTTAAAAAAAGATTATTGAACTATAGACAATCACATATGCTATCATTAAAAGTTGCATGCCCCATCCTATGTTGGTGTCTTAACATACTGTAAGGCAAAGCTATATGCATGAAGGGTTAATGTGCATTTTTAAAACAGCAAAATATTCTTGAAATATAATCTTTCTCCTTTTTCTCACGTGCTGTTTTCATGAACCTTAGTTCCCTGAACTGGGTAGGCTCTGCTGGTGGTGCAGGTATGTAGTCTGCAGAATCTGATCCCTAAACTAAACCTTGGGGCTAGATGTTGAGACCCAGTGACAAAGCCTTGTTTGTCACTGTTCTCCTGTGTAGAGTGACCTTGCTGCCCAAGGCTCTCTGCTTCCTAAAATACCTTAATTAGAGCCTGTTTGACTTTGACCACTAAAATGTCTGCAGTACTTTTGAGGCAGTTTCCTGTGCTACAGAGAGCGTTGTAGGTCAGCAGGCTCATAAAGCGCCCTCCTGCACTGCTTCTCAGGCCTGACTTTCTGCTGTTTGGTAGGCTCGCCTGTCTACCAAAGGCTCACATCGCTTCCCCAGGGCCAAAGCCTAACAGTGCTATCCTTGGGGACACAGCCAGCTCCCCTGTAGTCCCAAACCTGCCAGGGAACGCAAGAAACAAACAAGACCCAAAACAAAGGTAACAGTTTGCATGAACCTGACTTCCAAAAACAATGTTTCACCTTTCTGAAGCCAACTACAGATTGCTGGAATCTGCATTAAAGGGAAGAGTACTGAGATGATCCTCTTAGAGAATGAATGGAAAAGGAAAACGAGATGAGTGGGCAACATGGTAGGGCTCTTATTTTTTTGATAGGGATACTCCAGAACTGGAAAAGATGTCAGAGCTATGGTAGGGTGAACAAATGATCTAAAAATCAAGCATTTTGACCACGATCTCAAAGGGATGTGGTTAGACCACATTCCACCTTCACTCTTTTTCTTACATTTTGCTTTATACGCCTTTCAAAGTAGTTTGCCTTTCAGTTCTTATCGTTGTTGTTGTTGTTCATTTAAATTGGCAAACCAAAACATGACTGAATACCAGGGTGTTTGTTAATAATATTTGAGTGTTCTACAAACAATAAACTATCTTGACCCAAGCTGCAAACAATTTTTTCTCAACAGTTAAATTGAAGCTGACATAAAAGGATTTCCAAGGGTGAAACCCTGTGGCTCCCACAGGAGAGAGGAACAAAAACCACTTCATTGAGAGTTAGCCCTGCTCAATATAGCTCCCATTAAGTTCTCAGGAAATTAACTGCAACACCAATAATAAGCACTCTGTGAGGAAGGTGTTGAAATTATTCCCATTCAAACATACAAGAAGAACGGTTTCAGAGAAGTGACTTATCCAAGGTCGTACTGCTACTAAGTGGCAGAGTCAGGATTCGAACTAGTGCCTAACATATAGCAGTGTCTCAGCCCATGCATATTTACAGAAATATGCATGAGTAAATTTAATGATAGGTTTTTCTGATGGTTAAATCCATTAGCATTATTTTGCCTCTGTCTGCATTTCTGACATTTTTTATAATAAGTTTTCAAGCATACAGAAAAGTTGGAATTTTACATTGAACATACATCTATTTTACATATATATATATTTTACATACACACATATATATACACCTATCACTTAGAGTCTACCATTAACATTTTACTGTATGTGCACATCTACTTACTTACTGAATCCTTCTATCTACCCATCAATCCCTATTATTTTCTAATACATATCAAGAAAATAGAGGCTATCAGGACAGGTCCTTATAAGCATTTAAGCATGCATGTGTGTTTATGGTTCTTTTTTCTTTTGAAGTAAAATTTACATAATGAAATATACAAATCTTTCGTGTATCCTTGGACAAATTTTGACACATCATGCATACATTTCACAAACCCCTCTCAATATATTGAAAGTTATCCACCCAGAAATATCCCTTATATTTGTATGTTGTTTTTAACTGTGCTGTGCAGCTTCCCTAACTGAATCGGGAGCTCCAGTGGCAGCCAAAAATCAATGATTCTTACTGGGAGGCTGTATTGAGATTTTTTTTTTCCTTCATTGACTGATGCTCTGGAGGTGAACCAGGTGGCATATAACATGATCTGATCTTCAGGTTCCTTCACTTTGATAATTTCACCTGGAAACATTTCTTCCCCTTTCAAGTAAACATCTGTAAAGGGTTGCACGTTGATTACAGCAATTAACTATATGAGTCTAAACTGAGTTGAGACAGTAAATAATTTGTTTTGCTTTATTGTAATTTAATGTCAGTAACATATAAGGGCTAGTATTAATGGCTGCTCTTTTCAGCAGGGACTCTTTCATCTGTGTTTGTTTAAAAGTAAATATAATGTGGCTAAACATAAAATGTTCCTGGCTTAGTCCTCAAAGTGAGCGCCAGTCATTGAAACTCAGACAGGGGCTAAGAGCTGAAATATACACAGAACACTCAAAGGAGTGTGTGTGTCTGAGTAGGATTTAAATTAGATACTTCAAGGGCGTTTGGCCTATTTGGAAAAAGACCTGTAGGAGCAGATAAGCTGAGTGTAGGGTAAAGGTTGATCAGGTATTTCCACCCTCCCACCACTGATGATGGACACCTGTGGTGCTGCGAGCATTCCAGGGTGGGCATGCGCAAGTGGGCGCACCTGTGCTGGACACGGGCATAAATGGGCGGCGTCATGAGGACGCCAGACCCGTGAGAACTGTGAGGATCAACAGACAGAACTGTGAGGATGGACCGAGAGAACCGACAGCAGCAGCAGTAGCAGAGAGAGAGAAGAAGCAGCCAAGAGGGTGAGATGCGCTGGGGGCTGGGCAGCCTACCAGCCTCCCGGCCCCCCCCCCCCGCACCCCTGCCTGCCATGTACCTGGCCACCTCTACTAAATAAAGTATGAAAAGCCACCAAGGGCTCCAAGACTCCTTCCCTGACCCTTCTGCCCAGAACCATCCTGAACCTTGCTCCAGTGCTCCCATCCTGCCGCTACACTGAGTTACCTCCTTGAAACTCAGACTTTGTCGCCAGAGTCACACTGTTCCCTGATGGGGTTGGGGGGTGGGGTGAGAAGCATTATAGGCTGAATTGGCAGAGATACTGATGGGCCTACCAAGCATACCTGTGGCTTTTGTCCTTTTGCATAATAGTACTATTGTTGCTTGGCAGAGTGGACATCCCCACTAGGATTTCTACTACAGGGATTTTTACAGTTTATCAAAATCACCTGGTGGATTAAAACAGAGCTTGTGGGAGGCCACTTCCCCATCCCTTAGTGATTCAGGAGGTTAGGGGTAGAACACCTAAATTCCCAAATTTGCATTTCTAACAAGCTGCTCCTTAAGGGACTATACTTTGAGAACCACTGCTCCAATGAATGAATGAATGAATGAATGAATAGGATCCTTTGTGTAAAGATCCTCTCCATAAATCTATAGCGTTATTTATACGTTAGCAGGAATGGTACACCCCATGCTGGGTGTGGCCTGTGCCCGATGTGTCTTAGGGGTGGGGGGATGCTAGAAAGGATATAGACACACTACCTCTTTCTCTAACCTATCGAGCAGGAATTTCAGTCTGTACTGGACTTACTATGACCCTAGCTTTTTCACAATCCTAAGTGATCTTGCTGCAGACAAGGAAAGAACCCAGGCCCCAAACCACATGGCATAGTTTTAATTAACTCCCTCCTGTGTCGGGACCCTTAGAAAAAGATAGTATGTGGCTATGGAGATCATACATCCCAGATCTCCTAGGACAGCTCTGATTTCACATTCTCTATCCTCTTGTCCCCATAAATATCATTGTCAGACCATGTCCTGCTTTTGGGTACAGAAAATATTGTTCCCATATGCATGGCTTAAGGGCCCTGGGAAGCCAAAAGCAATGCTTTGCTTTTTTTCTTGAAATCGTGGGGGCCAGGCAAAATGTTGGCTCACAGAAAGAGCTAGAGAGCTGGGGTAAATCTAAAGATTTGAAGTCAGCAGCAAGATGCTTCTTGCCTTTTCTTTTTCCCCCAGTGTCTTTCAGTGGTCCCTGTTACAGATCCCTGAATGTGACAAATAAGAGATTTTGAGTGTGGAGAGGGACAGAATTGGACCTCTGGCTGCCTCCTTTCCCTCCTTCCCCCACCCTCTGGAAGGACCACACAGAAATAGCCCAGACAGAAGAGCCACTCCAAAGAAGGAAATTCCACAACCTCCATTGACCGATCACTCAGTCTAATATTTACCTACTTTCTCTGACAGGAAGTTCTTTCTTCTTGCTAACATCAGTCCCTCTCACTGCAATTTCAGTTTCTTTCCCTCGCTCTGCTTTCAATCAAAATTGAGAACAGCTGGTCCTCACCCTCTACGTTCTTTATGTGCTTAAAAGTCATATTAAACCATCCTTCCTGCGCCCAGGTTTAACCATCCTTGGAGCTCCTTTATCCTTCCTGCGTGGATCTAACTTGCCAACCATTTAATCATCTTTGCCATAGGAAAGCAGCTTAAGCAGTTTGGGCCAGCAGTGCAGCAAAACCTAAAGCTTTATGGCTTGTGCTAATGGGCGTGCTAAATGTTTAGTGGAGACTATTTTCGAGCACGCAATTGTGAACGATTTAAAGCGGACTGTACATGGAACCCATTTCCTCTCCCTGCTCCCCCCAACAGGGCCTCCCCCTTAGCAGCTGAAATGAGTTAGCGGCAATCAGCGCAGAGTAGGAATCCTGTGGTTTCTGCCCTTCCCTCCCGCTGGTTCTATGGCAGCTATTCTCTTCAAATGAGCTTTCTCCTTAGTATAGCCAGTGCATTCTATTTCGGAAACAGTTGGGCACGGGGTCTAGGAATCACCTTCACCAAAATGAGCGGGAAGTGCTACTGCCTAGAGATTATACCCGGGATGTTTACTTCTGCAGAATGATGGCACCTTGAAGTTGGATGTGCCTTTTTTGCAAGTTTGCAGAGGACTTATCTAGCATATGTTCCTGCACTTGGCCTTGGTCCACTGTACCAGCATTGGGAAAATGATGCCAGTGAGCTGTGGCAGAATCCCAGCCTCCCAGCTGGGTTCCTGAAGAAAGGAGGCGAACTTCTCAGGTCTGAGATTATGTTTGTCAGGGGGGTAACCTGCCTTTGGTGGGATACATTCCTAAACTGTTCACGTGGTACAGGAGGGCTGCTGTCTTAGGTCACGCTGCAAGAGGGATCCAGGGCATGTGAGAATCAGGGTGAAATCAAGCTAGCCCACAGCACTGCGGAAGAAGGGGGTGGGGCCGCAGATAATTGTCCTGTTCCCATCTTCAGACTGTTGGCTCCTCCTTTCCAATCAAGCCTTACCAGTTCTTCTCTGCATAAATGCTAGTCTGGTAGCTTGTCACAGAAAAAGCCACAGAGCAGTTAATATACCTAGCCATAAAGAAAAAGGAAGAGACAGCAATGGAGAAGGGGGAGAAAAACAACATAGCGATTTGTATGAGTGTCATTGAAGGCTTCATCACAGATAAGCTCAAAACTAAGACAACAGAAATTGTTGTGGGGGTGGGGAGAACAGTTTGATTGAAGCATTCACTGCCTTGGCCCTGAGCCAAGGCAAATTGCCAGAGAACCATTAAACTCTATGTAATTCCATATAATTCACAGCAGCCACAGGTAATCTGAATCAGACCTGACAAAACTTCCCTATCACTTATTGTCCATTAGTGCTGAATGCAGACTACAGATATTTAAACTGTTTTTAGTCATGTCATGGTGGCCATCTTTTTTGCCCCAGTCAGGAACACTGACTTGATACAGGATTTTTTTTTCTGACTTGTGACTTTGTTTATATGAAAAGCCTCACAAAGGTATAAACACTAAATTGCACTTAAACACTGAGCAAATGGCCTTGAAGGAAGGAACTGCAGTCACATGAAATTAGGACACGGGGAACTGCTATTCAGACATTGGTGCGGGTCCCTTCCACACACACCTTTTTAGGGGTCTGAGGGAATTGGTTAACTAAGCACTAAATCAAATTAGAATCTGGTTTATGCCCATCATCTGGATTTGCTCTTAAAATTTTCAGGGATGGTAGACTGAATGGGCCCGTTGTAATGTCTGTATCCAGGAAGGTGGAGTAGATGTTACTTTGAATTCCCAGATGCTGGGAGCAGTTAAATCTCCCAGTGTTCATGCTTTGTGAGGACTTGTGTGTGTTTCAAATTAACTTCCTAAGACTGGGAATGTTAAAAACTAAGAAGAATCATATCTGGATAGAAGGTATTGTTGCCGTGCACCTAAGTTTATATAAAAGCTTTATTCCTCTCACCAAATTAAGAGTCTAGCATTCACCTCTGGGCACTCACCACAAACAGGAGACACTTAACTCAAAGGATAATTATTGTGGAATATTCCGAGCCAAAAATAATGCTTTTGAAAAGGCTTGGAGACTTAAAGTTCCTCTTTAACCAGAACACTTTGCATTTCTATTTAAGGCTCATGAGTGGCAATGTACTTCTGGCTAGCAAAAATGTTTTGTCACAACCTTGAAGAAGAAAATATCTTAAATCTAACATTCTATCTTGGGCGAGTCACATATCACTGCTGAATCCAGTTGTATGATTAGCAATGTGACAGGTATCTGCCTTGTCCAAAATCAGATACATGGGTGAGGTGATATCCTGAAATTTCTTCTAAATTTCAACATCTATTGAGCAACTACTATGTGTTCTATATAGACATCTGTTTTCCTGTATGCCAGTAATAGAGATGCAAAAAGACATTGTCTCTCCATATGTAATCTAAGTATCCCAAAGAAAGTAAGCATTATAGAAATAAATGAGGTAATGCAAAATTATAATTTATATGACGACAGCAAGACAGGTAATATGATGGAGAATTATGGGGATCAGGGCAGTAGAGAAAACAAATCTATATTGGCAATTAGTAAAGACTTCTCCAAGGAGGTATCACTGAGTTGGCACCTAAATGATGAAAGGAGCTACATAAGGACCTATAAAAAGGAATGTTTTCAGAAAGAGAACAGCACATGCAAAGGTCCTGAGGTAGAGAGGGGCTTCACTTCTCTAAAGAACAAAAAGTTCGATGTGACGTCATTGTGTCTAGGAAACAATGCTGAAAATGAGGCATGGCTAGACTGTGTAGGACTTCTAATCTGCTGCTGTTTACACTGTAAGAATTTATCTTTGGTTTCTGGCTGATTTACTTAGTGAACAAAAGTGTCAGATGTTAGGGATATGTTAGATGATAGGGATATGTGATGTTTGCCCATAAAAGACTGGTGGAGGGCAGGGAGGAAAGTAAAAGAGAGAAAGCTCAAATTCCTGGGAGAGGGGTAGAAATGAAGGAGCGAGTGGGTACACAGAAGAGGGAGTCCTGGAGAACTGGAGAGAGTAGAGGGAGGAAGAAAGTCACCAGAGTGACCTTGACTATGAGGAACACCCTCAGTGCCCAGGTTTGTGGAGTCAGCTGTCAGAAGGGCTCAGCCATTATAGGTGAAGGGGCAGGGCTCTGCCTTTATGCTGAAGATTAGAGAAATGGGAGTGAATAGGGATAGGAGTTAAAAATCTGCCTCCTTCCACCTCATCTGGCCTTAACCTGAAAAACAAGCCTGCTACCAAGAGATTTCCCCTTTCTTGATTTTCCAGATCTTGAGATCAAATGCGCATCATTTCCTCCATTTTCTCCTCAAATTCATCCTAGCGTTGCCAAGGGAAAGGCTCTCTGGTGTAAGAGTCCCTACCTAATTCAAACACACAAATGAGCACTTTTTTTTTCAGTTGTGGAAACTGTTTTGTTTTGTTATTTGAAGCATCTTGCTGAATGGGAACGAGATGGCGTGTCACTTCTCAGTCACCGTGTGAACAGGACAGTAGCTTGCAACAGAACAGTGTGATGACTTACTTGTTCCCAGATTTGCAGCACTGTGTGAAAACAGCAGCAGTGTGTGCCACTTTAAGTAAAAATTGCATCTCTATAAAAATTGCATCTCTCCTAGGGTCGGTAGAGAGTGTTACTCTTAACTGCCTTTGTGACATACATGTATACCTTGGTAGGCGATTTCTGTGGGAGTCATTTGCTTTGGTAGTATTTATACAGAAGGATGGGGTGGGGGATGAAATTCTTCTCCCCTCCTTCATTGAGCACTTTTCGGAGGGTAAAGTGAAGAACAAAGATTAAAGTCACTGCTGGAAAAAGGGGCCCTGGGCAGAGGCAAGCAGTGTTCTGGGAGCGGAATGTAGGAGCCCAGCTGTGCAAAATAGAAAGCAAGCCCTTTCTCCCTTCATCCACATCTGGCAGAGGGCACATGGGTGCCTGGTAAGCTGGGCAAGTGGCTTCCAGATAATAGTGGTTTCCAGAGGCAGCTTTGTTCCTCCCCTGAAGGGTGTTAGTCCTTTGGTCTTTTTCCAGACAGAAATGACTAATGTTGAGTATGTGCACTCTTTAGAAACTGTCTTTGGTTTTTTGACTTTTTTTTTTGCATAATGGGTTATAAATAAATGCTTCAGGGAACCAGCAGTGAGTTATTGAGTGAACCTGGCTTTAGGATGATTCAGATTCCGGATAGTTAATCACATCCTCTTGGGCTAGAAGGCTGTATCTAACTCATTCACATTGAGCTGGAAAGTAAAAAAAGACACTTTTGATCAACTTGAACGTTCTGGACATCAGCAATGGGTTGATACTGGACACATAAAGGTTACGTTAATCCAAGTAGAATAATTTCCATCTCATGCTAGTAAACTAGTGGAATGTGATACTCTATTTTATATAAATTTGGGCATTTCTTATAAGAATTAATGCACAGTTCATAAATTCTAATGAGTTAATGGCACCTGTTTCCAGTGTTTTTATATTCAATGGTATAAAAAGAGTGTTGTGTCTTTTCAGTCACCTGGGTTCAACCACTACATGTATACACTGCTCTCTTTCTGAGGGAATCAGGGACTTTCTCCTTTGTCTTAGACTGTTGTAGCCCACAAATGGAGCTTATTTCACAATGGTATGTAGTGAATTCTTGCTGGCAACTTCTCTAGAACACAAGAACAAAGTCTTCAGCGTACTACCATATCTTTACCTCCAGTTTCTTCCACCTCAGTCTTCCCTGAACTCTCTCCACAATATCAACATTGCAAGGATCCTTGTCCACTGGTACCACTAAAATTTATAGCTTATTAGACAAGAAGCATAGACAATCAACACAAGGGCTGTTTGCCTGTGAGATGATGACCTGACCCGCAGTTCTGCTTCTCAGAGTGGGTATCAGGAAGCCTGGACGCCATGAGAAACAGACATATTTGGGATAGATAGGAGGAGCAGAAATAGGTGACTCTAAAATTGGGTGAGGGATGGATTCCATCTTTATGACATGTCAAGATAGAAATTGATTGGTGATTAGAGAAAAATTTTTATACCTTTACCAGTTGTCAGGTAAAATTAAGTGTCTGTTTTCATTTTCATTTCCCACTGAAATCAACCACCTATTGGGAGAGGAGCAGCAAATGAATACTGTCTTAAAGCAGAAAAGAACAATGGATAAATTCATAAATTGTAGCCTTATTGTAAAGGACTACCCTTTAAGTGAAATGTTCTGGCTTGATGAAAGCTATGAGTATGTGAAAATGGTGCTTGGTCCTTGGTCTCTGCCTCAGAAATATAATCTCTATATAGTCTAAAGGTCTTTTTCTTTATTCCTTTCTTAAATTAGGGAATAACAAATGTATAGTAAAATGCACAAATTTTAATGGATATCTAGTTACAAATATTTCCATGTAACCAATGCATAGGTTAATAGTAAAACATTCCCTGTATCCTTGAAATTTACACCCATGTGCCTTCCCCTGTATCCTTGAAATAACACCCATGTGCCTTCACAGTTAGCATACCTGTTCCATAGGTAACTACTATTCTAAATGTTACCACTATAGATTAACTTTTGTCTGTATTGACCTCATATAAAATGGAATCATACATGAAATGTTGTAGTCTTGTCTCTTTCACTCAGTGTAATACTTTTGAGATTCCTATTTTATTGCATGTATCTGTTGTTATTTTTTATTGCTGCATGGTATGCCATTTGTGTGTGTTTTTTAAAATTTCATTAAATTTATTTATTTTCTTACATTATTGTTAAGTTTCGGACAGTATTTGATTTCTCCCGTTTGGTGTGGTCCCTGTAGTTCTCCCACCACCATAGCACCTGTGATCCATCACCATAGTCCCTCATGCTCTTCCCTCCCCTGTTCTGACCCCTCTTTCTCCCCCTCACCTGCAGGATGCCTCAGCTCTATGGTCAGCTTGCAAGTTTTGTCTTTTGCCTGCCCTTTGTTCAGTTTCTCTCTATTGCTATATGTGTATGTTTTGATGGACATTTAGGTTGTTTCTAGTTTTTGTCTCTTATAAATAAAACTGCTATGAACAGTCAAGACTTTTCATAGATACATGCATTTCTTTGTCTTAATGGTTTGTGTACCTAAGTGTGAGACCTCTGGATGCAAGTAAAGATTTATAGATTTCTGGGCCTCCCTGGTGGCGCAGTGGGTTAAGCAACACACTATGAAGCAAACAGCAGCCACCGCAGCATGAGTTCGATCCCTGCTGCCGGCCAGGCGGAGGACCCACATGGCAAGGCAGACCTCTCCTGCTGTGCCCGCTGCTCCCCTCAGCAGTGTGCTTCTGTTGATCTGACTGTTCTGCTCCCCGCTCTCTGTGGTGAATCCTCTCACCCCCCCACACCTCTGGCCTGTACCCCAGTGCTTGTATGCATAAATAAATAAATCTTTAAAAAAAAAGATTTATAGATTTCTAAAATGGTTGTGTGTTCTTATTTTACAAATGAGAGTTTGTAAAACTCATCAGCAATGTGATATTCAAGTGCTGTACTTTGTTGCCAATATTTAGCATTTTCAGTCTTCTTAATTTTAGGCATTCCAGTGGATAGTGTAGTGTGACATTTTACTGTTTTTGTAAATTTAATTTTCCTAATGAAAAATGATATTGAGCACCTTTTCATATGCTTATTGGGCATTTGGCTATCTCTTTTTGTGAAGTGCCTATTCAAGTCTTTTGCCAAGTATTAATTGGTTGTCTTCTTATTGATTTGTAGGCGTTCTCTTTCTATTCTGAATATGTTCTTTGTCAGATATATGTATTAGGAATATCTTTCCTAGTCCATGGCTTTTCACTTTTTAGTGACATTTTTAATGAAAATGTTTTTAGTCTGATGGACTCCAATATGACACTTTCTTTTAAGACTATCACTTTTTTGCTCCCTGCCTAAGAAATCTTTGTCCACCTCAAGGTAAAAAAGATATCTTCTTATGTTCTCTTTTAAAAGCTTTATACATAGTTTTAGTTCTCTTATATCTATGATCTAGCCAGTTTTTGTAAGTAAAAATTTGTAATTAAAAATATTTTGGGTATGTGCCCCCAACATATATAATTTTAGTTATGAGTGATATGATATACTCCTACCAATATTAAATATTAACAAGGCTTGCTTTTAAAAAATAAAAATAAACAAAAGTTCCCATATCTCCCCTCCAAATAGATCATTTTTGCATAGCCTGGAGTGTATTTAAGCCCCATTTTTAGAAATTCTAGGTCACCAGAGGCTAACATTTTGACAAACATTGATAACATTAATGTAAGCAAGAAACTTCAGTTTTCACCAACGTTGGGAACTAACAAAGTGTTAAGCAGGACCTTTATGAGTGTATCTTCTAAGAATGTAAGAAACCTTGAGTTTTCTCTTGTGTGAGGTCTGTTTTCCCTTTACCTGGTACACAGAGATAGGACAGCCTTGGTAGGAGCAAAGATACACTGTTTTGGTAGCTGACATGGGGTACAGTGCTTTTCACACCCTACCCTTCTCTTCATCACCAGATTCCTAGAGCTGTGCTTGGCTCCAGACTGACTGAGTTTTTGGCAAAGATTGTTAGAAATTGACTTGGGTTAGTCCCTAGGGAAATTTAATGATTTGGAGCTTAGAGGGCCTTTGTTGTGAGGATTAGTAAACTAGATAGTGATTAAGCAGCTGGGGAGGAAAGATCTGTCTTTAGGGATAAGTCATGCTGGGGGGGGGGGGGGGTAACAGCATGATTTTGCTGNGGGGGGGGGGGGTGGTAACAGCATGATTTTGCTGGTCCAAGGTCATAGGAGCCTATGGACCTGATCCATAGAGCTTTACACTTTGGGGTAACATATATAGGATTTGTGCATCCACTTCTTTGCTGACAGAGGGGAGGAATATCATTTCCCATGGTACACATCTCGCAGTCTATCGCTGTACAATGATTACTATTTAGAACCAGAACTGTTCACATCTTTTTAATTGGTTGATGGTTTTGAATTCACATTTATTTAAGACAGAGGTTTTTGCTTTCTGCTTTGTGTTTTGGGAAGCTGGGTAAGATGAGGAAGATAAAATTGGGAACAGCTAGTTTCTTGTTTTTCTAATCAAGACTACTTTGGAAATTTGAGAAGGATTTTGTAAGGATTTGCTAAGAAAGACAAGTCATGGCAGCCAACATGTCTGCAACCTGGAATCATTGAAAGTCATGGGAAGAGTTTGCAGAGTTTTCAAAGTCTGGATCTCCCCATCCGGGACACTTGATTTATCTCTGTTAGCATGATTATATTCTAAAGGATACCAGTAGGGGAGAAAGGATGGGTGAGAATCACATAGCTCTCACCCTATGATCTGTTCAAGATTGCAAATGAAGTTTTAGAGTAAGCATGAACTTTATTTATTCTCCGATGTTCCTATTTCCTGATAATAAGACTTGTCAAGTTTACCTTATCGCCATATTCACATTTTTTGCTATGGATTTCCCCAAAAGTACTAAATTCCTGAAATTTGGTGTCTGGAATATTTGCTAGGAGCTGCAACTTCTTTCAAAGGGTGCTAAAAAGCATTCAGAGGATATTTTATTTTTTAAAGCAAGGTAAATATTGTATTCTCGGTGGACTTTCTCTGTCTACTTGCAAAAAAATACATCAAATTAAACAACTAACTATGTTCTTTGCCTTCCTAGACTATAGACAAGCTGATGAAAGTAGGAGTATGGGCTGGTAATTTGTCCAGAACTCCTAAAATTGTTCAGGAAAGTTTTAGTAATGCCTATTTTTTCCAATAAATGTATTGTAAGAAGCAAGATATTCACAATCATGTGACTCATTTTTAAAGTTGCTTTTACACTATTGTAGTAGCCATTCAATACCTATTGGTTATTGTTGCAGCTACTCTTTTTCCTGATTTAAGCATTTTTTATGAAGATAAACCTGAAATCTTCCCTTCACTTTCTCCTATCTCCAAAATTTATTCAAAGGGCCCAAACCATGTCTGCTAGTATCTGACTAAATAAAAGCAACTAGAAAGTCAGTAAGTACTGTTAAGTCAATTGTTCTTTGCTTTTGCTCTCAAGGGGTCAATTTGTCACTTTGTTGACAGCTATGGAGCACTTCATGCTTCATTGAAGACCCATCAAAAATTTCCAAATCGCTAGCTCATTAGCACAAAATGGGGCTTCTGGAATCTCTTTCTCTCAGTGTCCCAACTGTGCTTTTTAAAGTGTTCTAACCTTGGTGGGCTACTCTGAGACAATGGATTAAAACCACAGGGAATTGAAAAGACAGATGTTAATTAGTCAGTTTTGAAGAAGTGAAACATGGGTGAAGACAAAGTACAATGGAGCAAAAACCTAGGATTATCTGTGTCAGCAGAAGATAATGGATGATTTTGCTCACTATTCACAGGTCACTGAATGTCAGAGCGCCAAGAGCCCTCAGAGATCATGTAGTCAGACCCCCATGTTTTACTAGTAAGAGTAAAGGAGGCCCAACAGAGGGGGAATGGACTTGTCCAAGGTCATTCAGCAATTACCAACTTTGTAGACACCAGCTGGCTTTTGGTTCTATGACCTTTATGCAATCAATTTTCAATCACTTGGGCCATTCATGCTAGCCTGACAATCTCATGGATAATCCAAAAGGACACGTAAGCTAACCATTGTTTACACTGAGCTTTGTGATGTGTGTTTATACTGACATTCCAATGGATCTGGGTCCAATTTAAGAATTCACAACATTTCAAATGAGACAAGAAAGCCACCCTGAAACTCTGAGTCCAGAAAATTTACCAGCCTTACTGAATGGACAGCATCAAGTGATGCTATTCAGTCTCTCAAGCAGGGCATGTTATTGTCAACAACTTGGTTAATTCACAACTTTCCTTGTCCCTCCCTTTCTTCTTTATTGTCCTTTTCATCCTTTCCCTTCCTTTTACTTGCTAGAAACATGAACAGCTGTTTTATCTTCTGTATAAACAAATGTGTGGTTGAGCCATTGACCTGAAGGTTTGGCTGTCAGGAGGTCAAACAATAAATGGAAGACATGCTGGATTCCAGGAATCTAGGGATGGAGGGAGAAGGAGAAAGATTAGTGAGCAATAATTTTTAAAAGAATCTAAAAGTCAGGAGTAGTAAAAAGGAATCAGTTGTATAGCTCAGTAAATGCTCTCGGTCTGAGAAAGAGCTAGTTTGGAGTATCATCCAAAGAATCTTCAACCAAATCAAGTTTCAGCTCCTGATCTGCACTCATCTGGACTCTAGGGTTTTGCAGGGAGTCCAGAATTTGTTGCTTTGTTGTTGTGAATCCATACTGTGCTAAAGTGGCCTTATTATACACAACATATTTGTCCATTGGAGGATGCTACTGGTAACTGAGAAATAATGTGCAACAGAAAAAGGGACAGCAACAGTCAGCCTGGGTATATAGTACAAGGAAGAGTCCATGCAAGGACTCAGACAGTGGCAGCCAAAGGGGCAGTAGGGAATGCAAAATGCCTGAGGTTTTGCTGCAGCTATTAAGTATTTTAGTTAAAAAAGGTGTCCCCTTTCATTTTCTAGCCTAGACTAAACAGAGGTATTTGTTGATATGACAAAGTGCTTGATTAACCCAGGGTGGTACTTAATAAGAATATATATTGAAGGTGAGCCTTGCTATGGGTAATGCTAATATGGATAATTGAGTTGTATGAATAAAAAGCAGGTAGAATGAATTAAGACAAATGTACATCCACAGGGAAAAACAATGTATCAGCATTCTTTTGTTGCACTCCTGTTTGTGGGTCTTTGTTAGGCTAAGGAAGCCCTTTCAAATGGCTGATCCCTGCTGAAAGCCCTGCCTGATGCTGTGGGCTTTGCATGGAGGCCAAAGGAATGAGTCATTCAAATAAGAACTTCTGAAATCCATGTACAGCACTTTATTTTTGGCATCAGGTAAAGTAACTGTGAAGTAATAATGATAATGACAATGGAAATAAGAGTGTGATCCTAATTAATTTGCTGAAAGTTGTTCCCCATTTAAGGATATTGGCTTGTTTTGTCTTGAGTGGTGGCCCAGGTACTGGAGCAAAGGTGTGTATGTATGTATGACACAATGTCACTTGGCTAACTTAGGATTTGTCAGACAGTGGTTCATTTAAAAAAAAAAAACAAAACTGTTGGGTTAGCAGTGATAAATGCAATAACAGTCTGTGACTGAAGTCAGAATTTCAATTTATTTGATGGGAGTTTTAGAATCCTGAATTAACATTTCTCTCTGAGCTCAGGAGGTCTCATCTGGCAAACTGCACGTGTGCTGCCCAAACTAAAGCTCAGCAGTAGTCTAACTTCATAGTGTGGGGTAGATAGGGCAGGGGGGATGCTATAAAAAACTGAGACAGATTCAAATAAGAGTAATGGCATAGAGAGAGACACGACCAGCACTGAGTTGGCCCATTTAGAATCTACCTTTCTCCTAGTATTGTGTGGGCTAATCATCCTCATCTCCTTTGCTCCAAGGAGAAGAAAAAAAATCTGATCCCATCCTCCCCTTCTAGCAGCCTTTTTCTTACCCTGGTGGCTATTATTTCTGCCTTTTTGCTTTCAGTGCCATCCCCCTACACACCAGTCTTACTACCTTCTTACCTGACCATCTCCATTGACAAGAAACTCAGACTATTTTTTTCTGACCCTTCATTCGGTTTCCCTATTTTCCTGCTATAAGTGAAACCATCAGATATTTTTCTTTCTCCTTCTGACTTAGTTCATTGAGCCTAATCCCTTCCAGCTTCCTCCATGTTGCTACAAATGCCATGAGTTTATCTTTTTGATTGCTGAGTAGTATTCCATTTTAGATATGTACCCCATCTTAATCCAGTCATCTGTTTTTGGACATTTAGGTTGTTTCCATATTTTGGCTATTGCAAACAGTATGAAAAATTTTAGAAGTTTAATTCTAAAAGTGAATGAACAACTAAAAAAAGAACAAAAAAGGAAACTGAAACTATAACTCCACCTCTGAGGCTGAAAGCTATGTGTTTAGTTCATTTCCATATCTTCAGGACTCAGTGTGTTGTCCCATGCATACTAAAAAATTCACTAGGAACTTGAGAAATAAATTCACGGATAAATAGATGGGATTAATGTTACAATAGGTAGAACTCACCTTTGAGGTAGACGGAATGTTACATATAACAGTAATCATAAGCAAGGGTCACTGGAGACATTCTAGTTTGCTTTTTTTTCTTAATTGAAGTAACACTTGTTTACAACACTGTACATGATTTAGGGGAATAGCTTCATACCTCCTTGGATGTATATCACTACACCAACTCTGCCATCAAAGCACCCATAGTTTTTTACCCTAAGCCAGTGGGCCTCCTCTCCCCTTTTTTCCCTTTCTGTCTGTCTAGCAGCCTTTTGCCTACCCTGGTGACTATTATTTCTGCCTTTGCTCTCAATGCCCTCCTCCTACACCCCAGCCTTACTACTTTCTTGCCAGCATTTCCCTGATCAAAGAAAATTCTATTGGCCATGGTAGAACAGTGAACACACACTGTCCTAGCTTTTGGTAGATGCCTACTACTAGAAGCCACTAGAAGCACAGTTCTGGGTACTTGTTGAAGAGACACAGATAAATGGTCAATTATTTTGTCTATACTTTTTGTGTCTTTTGAATTTGCAATTCCATTCACATAATGTTGAGTATGAAATCACCTCCAGGGTCCTCATAGTCAATCCCCTTGCTCTAATAATCAGAGTTCACATTTATGGACACCTTCCTGCTCCCAGACACTTCATATACTAACAGCCCTGTGAGGTAGGTACTCTGGTTATCTATATTTCATGTATGAGGTATTGGGACACAGAGATGTCAGGCAACTAGCTCAGGGTCATCCAGCTAGGAAACAGAGCCAGGATTCAAATCCAAGTTTGTCAGACCTCAAAACCTGCCCAAAGATAGGGAAGGACTTGCCAAAGGTCATTTTCCCAGAGCCTAGCACTTCTGGCTCTCATTTGTGTGCACACTTTACTATGCCATGCTGCTACTTTAGCCCACAGTTCCTTCCAAGCATTATTTTCTTATTTAGAAGTGCTTGTCTACCCAGATGAGCTGTGGAGTCCTCCAAGGCAGAGATTACATTATTTCTGTGTTGTTTCCTTAAGGGCTTGCCCAAGCTTTGCCTTCAGCAAATGACTTATAATCAGCTTCTTAGCTGCACCCTGGAGATTCCTGGTACAAACACCCCACTACTACTTGTGGCTTAGACATGAAAAGAGTCAGGAAGTAGAATTTGAGGGAAGGAGTCGCCTCACCACCTGCTTTCTGTTTTGTTCTCTGCAACACAGATTGAAGATGGAGGCAAGGCAGCCTTGTCCCAGAAGATGAGGACTGGTGATGAGCTGGTGAATATCAATGGCACTCCATTGTATGGCTCCCGCCAAGAGGCCCTCATCCTCATCAAAGGCTCCTTCCGGATCCTGAAGCTGATTGTCAGGAGGTAAGGTGCAGGAAGGCGCGCTGTAAAGTACAGGGGACACTGAGGTCACTGGGTTCATAGCCTCAATAGACTCACGTCTCTATCAATATCAAGAAAAGAGGTGTGTCTCATGAGAATAATTTTGCAGAAACTGAAGAAGAATGGCATTAGAGATAGGGCCTTTGGTTCAAATCTTGGAATTGCCACATACTACCCATGTAACCCCTTGGATAAATTCATTCACTGTCTATAATTCTCTCCTAATTTACTAATAAAGAACAAAATGACTTAATACACACCAAAGGCCTACCTACCACTAGCATTTTTCCCTCTCCTCCTTCATAAAAAGCCAGAGCTCAACCTCAGAGACTTAGTGAGACCCTACTACCAGTTATACTAGGCATTCTGGTGGTTGTGGAAAACACTAAGAAAGAAACCCTGTCCTTGAGTACACAGTCTAAGAGGAGAGAAAAGACATGCCTATGACAAATGAATTAGCTAGCAATGTGTTCTTTTAGAAATGTCAAATGAATTGCTCAGACAGAAATTTCTGTTAGAATTCAAGAGGGAGTTCTTCAGAAGAGATTGATGGGTTAAAACTTCACAGAGAAGTTGGAATTTGACCTAAGCAGAGTGTAAAATATGACAAATAAACCACCAGAAGAGGAAGGGCATTCCAGGTAAGTGGCGTGGCCTGCACAGAAGGACAGTAAGCACAGTCTTTCTGCCACCAGTGCCTCTAACTATTGGTGAACTTTCCATAGGACCTATTCTTCAACTTGCTGCTGCATCTTTGCTCTATATTCTGGAGCCTTTTCTAACAGTGTGTTTCTTTTATCCTATATACATGTCTACATTTCTCCATTTCATTCATATTAGAATGAAGTTGAAAAATCATCTTCCCACAATCACACTTCTCCCTCTGATCACTGTGCCATCTTCTTCTTTTGTTTATATTCAGTTCTCAGAAGCAAAGCCAGTTCTGATTGTCTCCAATTCTTCACCTACCATAAAACTTTCCACAAAGTGTAGTTGAATTTGACCCCCAACTGCCACTGAAACTACGCTTTTCAAAGCTACACATGACCTCTAATTGTCAAGACCAGTGGATTCTTTTCAGTCTTCATTATCTATGACTTCTATGTGGCATTTGACGTGGTACTCTGGATAATGTCCTTCCTTGTGGATAACTCCCCTTTATTACTCTCAATACTTCATCTCCTTGCTCTTTTCCTATTGCTCTGTTTATTTTTTAAATTCAGGTTCCTTTAATACCTGATGTCTCTTTGACCATCCCTTAAATGATGGTCTTTCCTCTAGTTCCACCCTTTCTAACTTCATTCATGTACCATAGAAAATCTCATCCAGTCCCAGAGTTTCAGTTATCATCTTCATATGTGGATGACTATCTCTATGCCCTAGGCCCAAATAGTCCACTTCCAGTTGGACATTTATATTTAGATGTCTCAAAAGTCTTTCAAACATAAAATACTCAAAACCTGGCATGCCATTTTCTCCTCCTAAATTCCTTATCTCAGTGACTGGAACCAACATGTCATTCAAATGAGAAACACATAAGCCATCTTTATTTCTTCCATTATTCTCATGTTCTACCTCCAAATGATGTATCCTAAGAAGAGAATACTTAGTGGGAAAGAATTTTGAGTTAGTAAGGATACCAGCACCAAGAGACAGTGTGGACACCATGTAGGGTGACTTCTGAACCAGTCATAAGTATCACACTGATTTATTATATTACCTGCTGATACCTAAACTGAAGCTATACCTATGCATGTACTCAGATAGGAGGTAACATATTAAATAATGCCTTCTATAATAGACATATTGTTATTGACTCAAGATTGGAATCAGTCATGATTTAGGTTTTAACCTTCCTGAAGGGGTAGCTTGGTGAATTTGGAAAAGTTACTGCTTTGCACGTATATCAATATATATATGTTTCTTTCCAGTTCAGTCACATGGGAATTTGGAAAAGTTAGTGCTTTGCATATATATCGATATATGTATGACTCTTTCTAGTTCAGCCACTATATAATGGCATTGTAGTGATGATTCAATGAGACAGTTTCTGTAAAACGCCTTTCACAAAATGGGCTCTCAATGGATTTCAATCCCATTCCTTTCCTTAGGGTATAGAAGAAGCAGAACTGGAGTAACCAGGTAGTTAAATAAGGAGAATATGAGAATGGTAGTGTGCCTTGCAACATAAACTTCAGAGAGCATGATTTGCTGGGAAAACCTTTTAGTGGTGACAAAGCTCTAAAGAGGAAATAAAAGCCCCTGTTATATACAGATAGCAGCACCAAGAGACAGTGTGGACACCATCCAGGGTGACTTCTGAACCAGTCATAAAAATGAGTGTTTGGATGTGTTACCTACTTATTCTCCTTTGGTGATCTCTGTGTCCTCTTTCCCCCTACCGTTGAAAAATCTGCCACTATCAGTGCCTCAGGAGCGACTATACATATGGCCTTAGATATAGTAGGCTTCCTTGGTGTGGTAGGTGCTATGTATGGCTCCCTGAACCTACACTGTCTACCCTATCAGCCTCCCTCTTTCAGCCCCTATTGGAGGAGGTGGTCAATGGCACAATTTATTAGGTGATGCTGCCCTCTTGTGGAAACCTTAACCTTCATACAAGGACTACCCTAGGGGGTAGGATAGACCATGTGTCCCTTGTCTCTTTTTTCCAAGTGGTTCCACAAATTTATGAAATAGCTCTCAGTGCATAAAAGGAATGTGATCCTGAACGATAGTATTTACCCTGGTGTTTTATACTAAAATAGGACATTTGTTTGAGTAAGCAATCAACTAACAAACATTGAACAACTTCAGGTCCAAACTTGCATTCTCAGAAAGAATATGAGGAGGAACTTTAGAAAGCAGCCTATTCTGAAAAGTTGTCCCAGTTATTCCTCCTATATTGTCATTTAGATAATGGTCAACAATGTCAGAAATCTAGATGTCATCCTCCACTCTTCTCTGGCCACACTCCCCTCCAATTCAGGCATTTCTAAGCTTCATGATTCTTTTAAACAGCTGTCAGCAACCTTTATCTTAATACAATCATTCTTGATTTCCACCTGGACTATTGTAAAATCATTCTTAATGACTTTTCATCTTTCGGTCTCACCTTCTTCCAACCAATACATTACCCAAAATAGGCATCTGATCATATCACTTATCTATTTGAAGAAGCAAAGAAGAAGCAGTAGCCATACAATCATGTTGGTACCAAGAGATTCATTTAATTTTGATAGAGGATACAAACTATGTTGAAAATACTGTATTTTTCCTGCAAAAAACTATCCTGTTTGCATTACAAGAAGAAAAGTAGTTAGAAATCATGAAAACATAATTCATCAGATCTATTAGTAAATATCAAAAGCATATTTCATATTTCATTACATCCCCTTTTTAAATGTTCAGAGAAAGTATTTTTAAATCATCATATGGCATGGCACAAAGAAAATCTTTGTAGAAACTTACAAGTAGAAATCACTTTTTCCCTGTTTTCTGTGATAATGTAAGCCTTTTACAAGTTAAAGCAAAAACTAGACAAAATTCTTCAACATCCTGAATATTTCAGAACAGATTTATATGCAAGTATTAGCCCAAAGAAAGAGTAGCAGATTAATAAAAAGGATCAAAAATGAATGACTTATAAAAACTTTGAGAGAAATATTCAGAAGTAAACTCATAACTTTAAATATTTCATTATTAAAGATGAAGAATGAAATTACATGACTAAGAATTCAATATAATATGAAGCCAACGGGTAGATTTTTTTTATGGGCGATGAATTAAGTAGATAAGCCTCTAGCAAATTTAATCAAGAAAACAAAGATAAATTATAACTAAAATTTGAATGAGGAATGGAATATCATAACAAACACAAAGAAGATTTCTTAAATTATAGAATACTACTATAATTATACCTTAATAAACTAGAAAACATCAGAGAAATTTAAAGTCTCTAATAGAATATTAGATTTCAAATGCTTGGATCTGTAACTATAGATGCAATGAAAATAATTATCAAAGAGAAACTTCTAAATACACTTTAGGGTGGGATGTTTTTATCGATGAGTTCCTTCAAACTTTTCAGCAATAACCAAGTTCAGTTCTTTAACACTGTTATAGTTCAATCCTATGGCACTTGTCATAGTTCAATTCTATATCACTTTTAGAAAATTGAAAATCTTGTAGTTATTCACATTTTTTTAGAAGCTAGCAACACTCTGATACCAACACCTGACAAACTGCTCCAAAACAAAAAAGAATATCCAATTTGTGAACTTAGATGAAAACCTATAATTGAAATTCTATTAAGTATACTTCAGTAATACTGGACAATAATAATTCATTGCAAATGTTAATTTGTAACTCATAATAATATAAAAATTAACAAGTTAAATATTTTGTTTAATTAGTGAGGGCACTGTAAGGTGTTACAACCAGTTCAAAGGATAAGTCAATGAAACACAAATTTATCTTTAAACTAACAATAGTCAATTAGGAACTATAAGGAGAAGTATATCCCATTCACAATAGTACCCAAACACATAAAATTCTTAGGAATGACCTTAAGAAGAAATATGCATGAAAGAAAGTAGAGGTATATGGTGGAAATTACAAAACTATACCAAAAGAGAAAATGGATACAAGTCATTCTTTATGGTGTGTGTAAAATCAGGGCATTTTATTAAATGATAAAGTGAAAAAGTAAGACAAAATTTAATGGACAGTGTCTTCATGTGCCTTGGTTTAGGCATGCACTTCACAGAAAATTTCCATATATCAGCAACTCACTCCCCTGTATGTACCATGGACTTTGACAACCTTTCAGCCAACAAATATTTATTGAATGTCTGACCTATGCCAGAGTCTGATGACTCAGTCACAAGCAACAAAGGGATGGTCCCTGCTCACAAGGAACCCCAACATCTCCTAGTTTTTCTCCATCAGGGTTTCTTATTTGAATCACAGAACAAAGAATATAAGTTGCGTGACTATTATCTTAATTTTGCCAAAGATGGAACATAATTCGGAACATGCTAGATGCATTAAGGAATAAGTTATTTTGTTAGGTACAATGGATGCTTTGGAACTCCAGTTATCATCAGAGAGCATCACTTAAGACCTTATTAGAAATGCAGATTATTGAGTACCACCAAAGAACACCTGAATCAAAACCCTGGAGTTGTTGTCCAGGATTGTATTTTAACAAGCTTTCCAGGTAAAAAGCTTATAATTTGAAAACTGCCTTGCAACATTAGAATTTTTTTTTTTTTTGGACACC
>JAGFMF010011487.1:564540-583754 GCA_019455555.1 Galemys pyrenaicus | reverse complement strand
AGGTGATGGTGCACTGGTGAGATGGTGATGGGGAATACATGGGGATTACAATTAATGGCAAGTATATTTAAATTTTAAAATATTTTAATAAAAAAAATGAAAAAAAAAGCAACATTAGAATTTAATTCTCAGGAATTGGTTAAGAAATAATTAATCCTCTGGGCCTCCATGGTGGCCCAAGGGTTAAAGTCTCAGAGTTATCAAGCTATAACCAGCCACTGTAGCATGAGTTCAATCCTTGGTCAGGGAGCTGACCCATATGGTGCAGCAGACCTTTTCTGTCTTGTCTGCTGCTCCCCTCAGCAGTGTATTTCAGTAGATACACCTGTTTTGCTCTCAACCCTGTTTCTGGTGAATCCATTCACTTCCTACCCCTGCACCTCTGGCCTACATCCCAGTTCTTGTGTGCATAAATAAGCCAATCCTTAAAAAAATGAAACAATGAGTGAATCCTCAATAAAAACTATAGGACATTGCTAAAATAAAATAAGACATAAATAGAAAGATATTCCATATTCCATGCTCATGTTCATGTATTAGAATAACTAATACAGCTAAAATGTCCATATTACCCAAAGCAATATATACATTCAATGCAATTCCCTTCAAATTTTCAATGGAAATCTTCAAAGAAATAGACTGAACATTGTTGAAATTTATATGGAACCACAAAAGACCTCAAATAACGAAAGCAGTCTTGACAAAAGAAAAAAAAAAAGAATAATGTAGGTATCATGCCCCCAGTCTTCAAACTGTATTACAAGGCTATAGAAATCAAAACAACATGCATACAGAACAAAGAAATAGAATTGAGAGTGCAGAAATAAACTCAGGCTCATATGGATAGTTAAGCCAAGAGTATGCAATGGGGAAAGGAAAGTCTTTTCAATAAATGGTGCTGGGAAAATCACACCATTATCTCACACCATTAGAAAAAATAACTCAAAATAGATTAAAGACTTAGATGTAAGATTGAAACCATATAAAATCATAGAGAAAACATAGGCAATTCACAAGATTGGTTTCACCCTTGTCTTCAGACACTCAATTCCAATGGCAAAGAAAATAAAAGCAAAATAAACAAATGGGACAACATCCAACGAAGAAACTTCCGTACAGTGAAAGAAACTATCAAAAAATTGAAAAGACATACCACTGAATTGGGAGAAAATATTTGTAAATCATATGTGTCAGAAGAGTTAATATATAAAATACATCAAGAGCTCACTAAACTCAATAACAACAATCAAGCAGTCCAATTAAAAAATAGAGAATCTAAATAGACACTTTGCCAAAGAAGGTATATAGATGTCCAATAAGCAGTAGAAAAAATATTCAATATCATTTATTATTGGGGACATGCAAATCAAAACCCCAATAAGACAACAAATCACTCTCATGAGACCAACCCATATCAGAATAAATAAACAAAAATGTTGGTGAGGGTGTGGAGATAAAGGAGCCCTTAGACACTTTTAGTGGGAGTGTAAACTGATCCAAAACCTATGGAGAATAATATGGAGGTTTCCTAAAGTATTAAAAATATATCTCACATATAACCAGCAATTTCACTCCTTGGTATTTATCCAAAGAATGCAAAAACACTAACTTGAAGAGATGTATGCACTGCTGTGTCCATCACAGCACTGTTTACAATAGTCAAGTTATGGAAACAATGTAAATGCCCAACAACAGAAGGATGTGGTACATATACATGGAATACTATTCAGCTGTAAAAATAAAATAAAAAGATGAGATCTTACAATTTGTGACAACATCAATGGAACTGGAGGGAATTATGCTAAGTAATTCAGAAGGAGAAAGACAAATACTGAATGATTTCACTCATTTGTGTTATATAGAGAAAGTAAAGAACAGGCAAATCTAAATCAAAATGAGCTCTATAAATCTGACTGAGGAATTGAGGCCACTAGAGGAGGAGAGAATGTGGGCATGGGAACAAAGAGGGGACGGGGTCCAGTGGTCTGTGGCGAAAGGATACGGTACTTGGCTGAAGGCTGTGATGATGTGCCCCAAGGAAGTGTGGACCTGTTCTCTGAATCATATGCAGTGCCATAAACCAATATCACCTCAACAATAAACATTTAAATATTTACTGAACATTTAATAATAAACCTTTTTTTAAAAAAGAAGACTAAATCCAACTCCCTGATACCAACCTTTTCTAGCTTTCTCATATCTCACTGTCTCTACACCTGCTTTTCAATTTCATCAAAACCTCAAATACAATTTTCTCCTATTCTGTCAAGTCTCCTTTTTCTCATCATGGCTCATGCCTCTCTTTACAATATTTAGTCTGAGCAACTGCATTCATTAGTGGCTTTAACTACCACCTCTGTCTCTTGGTTGTATCACTAGTTCTAGTCTTTCTCCCAAATTCATATGCAAAACAATCTGTTAAAATCTCTACAGGAAAATCCAACACAAACATTGAAATGCAATGTGTGTAAATCTGAATATTTGATTACTTAGCCCATAAAACTCTCTCCCTTTCCAATAGCAGTCAGTGGTCCTGTCATCCACCTAGCCATCCCAGCGAAAAAGCAGACCTTTTGACTCCTTGTTCTCTGTCACTAAGCCCTGTTGATTTGACCTTTTAGACATTTCAAGAATCTATACTCTTCTCCCCATTTCCGTTGCCACTGCCCTAGTTTGAGACCCTCATCTTCTCTCCTCTGGACCTTTTCTGTAACCTCTCAGTTGTCTCCTATCTCTTCTCCAATGTGTTGCTGCAGAAATAGATAAAATACAGATCATTTATATCAATCCCCGGTTGAAAACTTGCCAGTGGCAGCCATGGTTTGTAAGACATTTTATATCTTTGTCCTCACCCATATGTACAACCTCATCTATCGATAGCATTCTTTACCTTCTCTTTTATGTTGGAGCAATACCATCTTCCCGTATTTATGTGAACATTTTTCAATGTTGTGCTTTTTTCTATTCTATGATTTCTGGAGCTTACTTTCCCTACTTAATGCCTTCACACTAACATTCTTTAAGACTCAGCTCTGGGGTTGCTGTTTCTAAGATACTGATGCTGGGCTGAATTAGGTGGCTTTTCTCTGGCTCCCACAGAACTATCACATTGTACTGAAATAATCTGCATTTATTTTTCCCATTAGACTTGACCAGGGGTTGGCAAGCTACAGCCTACCACCTCTTTTTGTGTGACCTGCTTGCTGAGAGGTTTTTTTAAAATATACTTTTAAATGGTTGGGGACAAAATCATAAGAATAGTATTTCATGACATGTGAAAATTATATAAAAATCAAATTTCAGTGTCCATAAGTAAAATTCTATTGTATCAGAACCATACCTATTCAATTAGGTATTGTTTATGGCTACTTCCATACTACAACAACACAGTTTAGCAGTTGTGGCAGACACTGTATGACCGGAAAAGCCTAAAAGTAGTTATGATTTAACCCTTTTACAGAAAAAAAATTGCCAATCTCCGATGAGAAAAGCCATAAGGAAAGTTGCTGTTCCATAATCATTACTGAGTCACCAGTACTTGGTACATTGGGTGGCCCATAGGGAAAACCGGATTTTGTTGTTTTTTTTTTAACATACACATCCTGATGTCCTCATTAGAGAATATGAGTAACTGGTCTACTTGATAGTTATATTTGTTATGATCACTTACATTGGCATATGAAATGGCATCCAGTCTCTTAAGATTATGATTATTTGCAAGCCTGTTTTTTTAAGTAGATGATCAGCTCTAGGTACATTAATCAAAATATCTAATTTTTGTCTTACAAACCTGATGGCCAAATCTTGGATCAACATGATTATGAAAGGAACTGCTATATCTTGGGACTTTGTCCAGGCTACTTGCCAGCCTCTCTAGCTGATGTTTCTCAGTTGTTGTTATTATACCCCTGCCATCTACAATTAAATGGAAAGAAGAAAAATTGTTAGAACTATAGTTATCATATCATATATTCATGTATCAGGGATAGAAGGAATTTCACAGTTGACAGTGTTAGAGAAATCTTTGAAAGGTGAAAAATGGAAAAATAAAAGTAATATTATAAAGCAGGGATAGGAAAACTATGATCTGTGATCAAACATGGCCTGCCACCTACCTGTTTTTAGTTTTATTGGAACACAGTCATGTTCATCCATCTACATGTTGTCCATAGGTATTTTTATACCACAATATTGAGTAGCTGCAACAGAGAACATATGGTCCTCAAAACCTAAAAGATTTACTGCCTGGCCCTTTACAGAAACAGTTTTCTGAATCCTACTTTTAAAGCATCCTCCAAAACAGAAGATCTTGAGACTCTATAGGTTTAAAGGGCTTAACGAGAACCTTTCGTACTCTGCTAGGAAGAATGAATCCAAATCACAGAATACAGAATATTTAAACAAACAAACATTTAAAGTAGACTGATGAATTCTCGAGATTCAACTTTTCTTTTGAATTTGTGTGTAGATGTGGTTGGTATAGAGGAAAATGAGCAGTGTTTGTGCTCATACATATACGTGCTTCCTTCCTCCTATTCAAAAGATATTAATTGCATGCCAAATGATACTGAGTAACACACACACACACACACACACACTGAGTTAGCTGCTGGGGATTCCACGGAGAAGAGACACATCTGTCCACATGTAGTTTACAGTCTGTGTGCTTGATCCTGCCATTACACTATCCCTCCAGCTGAAACTTTGAGTAAGCTTGTAGAGCCTCTTTTGTCCATTCTTTTCCCATCTGCATAAGGCAAATACTAGTGTCTCTTTTACAAGCTTGTTGTAAGGATTAAATGAGATTTCATATAATGATTTTTTCCAAGTCACTCAAAAAAATATATCAAGCATCCACTATGTCTAGGCACTGTTCTAGGTATTGGTGGTAACACAGTAAATCAACAGATTTAAAAGGAAAATCTTGCCCTTATGAAAACTGCATTTTAGTCAATTATATGAAAGTACCTGAAACAAAGAAAGAATTTGGTAACAGTTCTTTTCCCTCCCCTGAGTAAATGAAAGGAAGGCAGCATTTATCCTTCAGTATTAGTTGAAGCAGGGAGTACAATGCTGACTACAACTTTATCACAAATTTTCTTTTTATGGCTAGCACTTTGACAACATGGAAAGGTGCTATTATCAATCATATAGTACTGTAATAATTTTCTATTAGAATAATTATTCATTTGGGTAACTCAGGTTGCAAAAGGCAGTTCCAAATTGGTTTACTTCTCAATTCTTAATTGTGCCCCTTTGCTTTTTCTATGTTAATCCTTGATCTAGAAAGTTTTCCATCTCTCTGCCAAGCCAAAGACTGACCATACACTAAATTCAAGTTCTAGTTGAAAGAAAATGTAAAGTCAACTTTGAAAGAGAACTTCATAATCATTGTGCTCAGTGACCCCAGTTTATAGGTGAAAATCAGAGGTCCAGGATGAGGAAGGCCTCTCCTGATCATACAGCTTGGAAATGACAGAGCTAGGACTAAGCCAGCGGCTTCTGCTCCCCAGTCAAACATTCTTTCCACTGTTTCTGGGATCTTATTTGCTACCTCCTCTAGGCAGTTTCCCTGCACTTGAGGGAACATCTTCTCTCACCAAAAATGCCTTCGTGATTTTATCCTTTACCTTATCGTTTTCCTCAGCCAATTCTTCTTTTATGAATTGATCCACTTCCAAGGATTTAATCTATCTCCTGGATATAAGAGACTGCCCTCTGACCAACTTTTCCTTCTTCCTGAGCTGCAGACTGCCATTTCAAAGTGTGCATTATCCTCTACCCAACCTTCCCTGCTGTTAGCCCTATTTCTGTCTGTGGCATATTTCCCACCCCTATAAGTCAAGCTCACAAGTGTAGATTCCATCCTCTTCAATTCCTTCTTTTATCTCCAACAGTCCCAAGTCCTTTCTGAGATCCTTCTGCAGTGTTTCTAATATCCATCTCATCTATCACATTTACTTTCTTCCTGCTACTGCCAGGGACTCATTAACTCTTGTCTGGATGCTCTCCAACCCATTCTTTGCAGTTCTGCCAAATGAATCTCGCTAAAGCACATCTTTGTATTCATTTCAATCAGCAGTAATTGTGCTCCCAGCAAATCTCATGAGTTATGTAATCTTGGTTGTGCTTAGCCTGGGTCATGTCATTCCTTTTCTCAAAAAAACTTCCTGTCACCTCCAGAATTAAGCCCAAATATTCAATTCCAATATTGAAAACTCCGTATAGATGGTTATAAATGACCTTTCTCTATTCTTACATTCCTGAAATCAAAAGGGGGTACATATATATTTTAAAAATTATTTTCTTGGGCCTCCCTGGTGGCACAGGGGGTTAAGTGCTGCCCTATGAAGCATCTGCAGCCACTGCAGCACAAATTTGATCCCCAGCTAGGATGGGGACCCACATGGCATGGCAGACCTCTCCTGCCTCGCCCACTGCTCTCCTCTGCAGTGTATTTCAGTGGATCGGCTTCTTCTGCTCCCCACTCTGTCTCTGGTGAGTCCTCTCACCCCACCCCCGCATCTCTGGTCTGTACCCCAGTTCTTGACATATAAATAAATAAATCTTTTTTTTTAAAAACTAAATAAAAAATATTTTCTCACTTATACATACCCAGTTCTTTCACTTGCGGCTAGGACTTCATACCCCAATTCCCACTCTCCCTTTATCACCTACTGTAAGCCTATTATTTTTCTCTTTGCTCTGTGTCTCTTTCCTTTCTCTGTGTCTACAAACTGGCTCAGGTCTCTCCCATCTTCACAAAAAACTTTCTCAAACTTACATTTGTGTTCAGACATTACCCTTTCTTGTCTCGCTGCCTAACGACTTTGAAAACTTGTACAGTCACTACGTCTTTTCTATTACCTTCCACTCAGAAGACTAACCCTTAACAATTTAATTTTGTCTCCCACATCTCTCAAGTGACACTGGTCAGTATTACCAGTGACCTGTTAATTATTTAAAGCAATGAACTTTTTTCAGTCCTTATCTTACTTCAATTCCATAGTAGTATCTTAGGGCTGCCATACCAAAGGACCACAAACTCAGTACTTTAAAACAACAGAAATTCTTTTGCAGGTCAGGAGATTAGAAATGGGAAGTCAAGGTGTTGGCAGAGTCATGCTCTTTGCGAAGAGTCTAGGAAAGAATCCTTCTTTGCCTCATCCTGATCTGCTGGTTGCCAGCAACCCTTGGCATTCCTTAGTTCATAGACACATCACTCCAATCTCTGCCTCTGTCTGCACGAGGGATTTTTCCTTCTGTCTCTGCATGTCTCTGTGTGAGCATGGCTTTCTTATAAGGACACCAGTCATTGGATTTAAGATCTAGCTTCATCTAGTATAAACTCATCTTAACTAATTACATCTGCAAAGGCCCTAATTCCAAATAAGGTTGCATTCTGAGTTTCTGAATGGACATGAATTTGGTGAAGGGAGGGATACCATTTCACCCCATTCCATCTAGTGCAACCTTTCCTCGGCACTCAATAACATTGAATGCTGCTTTGTTGTCAATATTCCTCTTCTTTTGGTTCCAAAAACACTATCATTTCCTTGGCTTTTCTTTAGTTTCTTCTATCTGTATATTTTTCTATGATTCTGCCTCTTCTATTGTCTCCTTAACTATTAGTTCTGAACAAGGCATTCTTCTTACATTACACACTGTATGATTTTAATTCATTGTCATGACTTTACTTAGTAAGTAAGACTTCTAAATCTCAGATTACATCCCATGCCATTCTCCCATATGTCCCACTTCTTTCTGGGCATTTCTATTTGTATGGGAATCTCCATGGATATTCCAAAATTCCAAATATTCATATTAATCCCATCAACCTTCATCTTCAACACCTAATAAGATCTTCTTCTGCTCCTGTGTAACAAATAGTTCACTATTGAAAACTCAGTTTTCTCAACTGCCTACCCCTATGTCTAATTAATCAAGTTATGGTAATTTTTACTCACTGAAAATGTTTCCAATTTCTCCTCTCTTGTTTGATTGTTGCAGTAGTCTCTCAACTAGTTTATCTATCTCTGTCTTGCCATATTTCCTATCTTCTGGATTTATTCTCTACTTGACAAGCAGAGACTTCCTTTAAAGTGTAAAGTCTCTTTAAAGTATAAAGACTGGGCATGAAACCCTTAGCAAAACCCTTCAAAGTTCTCTATTGTGTTCACTGTAAAATCCAAATTTCTTAATGTGACTGACCAAAAACACTTTGGAAATAACCCCTATTTATCTACACATACTTTGGTCATATTAACTGCTGTACTTCCCCAGTTGTCACATCATCTCCGAAAATCTCTACCTTTTCACATTCTGCTCCTTCTTCCTGGAATGATAACCACTCCTACCCTTCTCTTTGCTTCGTTAACTCTTACTCAACACTCAAAACTTGACCTTCACTTTACCACTTCCTGGAAGCTTTCCTTGGCTCTTTTATCCGTGAACTCTTTTAAGTTGTTCTGCCACAAACAGCATTTGCTGATTTCCATGATCTAAAACTCCTTATTAGAAATTGTAATAGACTCTTCCCTGGTCTGTTTTGCCCTATATATTTTGAGCAGTGTACATGCATCATCCATTCTTGTACCTCTAGTATTGTCAGCATAGTGCCTAACAGGATCACTTACTCAGTACTCATTGAACAGCTAACTGAATAGAATTAATGTCTGCCAGATAAGGACAATGAGGGTCACTGGAGTGAGAACAAAAAGCTGAGAATCCCAAGGGTGCTGGGTTGTCAGATTTCGAAATACTTGAAAATTGAGGTTATTGATGTGTTTAGTAAAGGAAATAAATCTTTAAGTCAATGATGAGTCCAGAATTTCTTGTCTAATAGAACAGATGTAGTTACAGGAACTAGAATTCGTTAAGTACCTAGTAGATATTGAGCATTTAATTAGGTATTATATATAATATATCAGAAAGAAGGTAAATTATGAGTCCAGTTTGGGACATGTGGAAGTTGAAGTGTCTGTAAGACCTCTGACTAGAAATGCCCATCAAACAATTGTAACCATAATTCTCATGTACAGGAAAGAAACAAGAACCCAATAATTAGATTGGGAATTATTAGGGTAGATAGTAAGTAAAGCCATTGGAGGAGATCTTCCCAAAAGGGTAGTATAAAGGCTAAGAGAAGAGAACCATAAACAAGATCCTTGGGCATATTGAGCTGAGCCATTCTTTCATTCACTCATTCATCTGACACAGATTTACTAAGACCAATACCTGTGTCAGCCACTGTAGTAGGAACTAGGGAAATAACAATGAAAAAAATGGTCCTTTCTCTCATGGAGCTGATATTCAAATGGGTATGGAGCTATTAGACAATAATTATAAACAAAATTATCAGTTAGTGATAAATGCTATGAAAAAACAAAGCAGTGGAAGAACATACTAAGTAACTGTGGATATGGTGGGTACAATAGGAGTAGAGGAGACTTTAGCTAGTTTAGGGAAGGCCTCTCTAAAGATTTTTGAGCTAAGAATTAAATTAGAACTGGTGAAATGGTGGTGGGGAATCCATAGGGACCACAATTGGTGTCAACTATATATATAAATAAAGAAGAGGAAAAAAAAGAATTAAATGAGAAGATTTAGTTTTATAATTATATGGGAAAGACAACTCCCGGCAGTTGGCTATAATGTATAAAAACTATGGAGGATAGGGCCTTCCTGGTGGCGCAAGGGGTTGAGCACTACACTGTGGGGCTTCAGCAGCCACTACAGTGCAAATTCAATTCCTGGCTAGGGAGGTGACCCACATGATGCAGCAGACCTTTCCTGCCTCGCCTGCTGCTCCCCTCAATAGTGTATTTCAGTCGATCTGCCTGTTCTGCTCCCTACTCTGTCTCTGGTGGATCCTTTCATCCCTTGCATTTCTGGCCTGTACCCCAGCTCTTGTATGCATAAATAAATCTTTAAAAAAAGAAATCAAGCTATTAAACTAGACTGCAGAAAGAAGCATAAAAGGATATGAAGTTGAAGAGGTAATGAGGACTCAATCACATAGGACCTCATAAACTCTGATAAGGAGTGCAAATTTATTCTGGTTGTAGAGGGAAACTGTTCTAAGCAGGATAGCAGTTTTATTTGCTTTGGAGTTGGAGATGAACATTCTCTCTGTTGAGTGGGGAACAGTATAGAATGCAGAGGGGAAACAGAAAAAAAATCTTAGGAGGATAACTGCAATAATTCGGGCAAAAAGTGGTTACGGGTTAGGCTTGGGTTTTAGTGATGCAGACAGTGAAAAGAGGTAGGATGTAGGATTTGTTTAAGGATATAAGCTGGGTATGGTTGGGGTATGGATTATGTAAGTAAGAAATATGAGGTTCGTTAGTTTGGGCCTGAGTGGTGTCAGTTACTGAGGTGGAAAAGACTAGAAGAGTATGTTTGATGAGTGGTAGGAAGAAGTAGGAAATAAATTGCTTGGTTTTGCACATGTGATTTTTGAGGTTTCTGTTGGGCAGGTACATGTTAATGTTGACTGAGAAATAGATAGATGAGTCTAGAGTTCAGAAAATATGTCAGTGTTACATATATAAATTTTTAAGTTATCCTCTGATAATTAAAATTTTGAAACTAAATGAAATTACTACTGGATTGAGTGTAGGCAGCAAAGAGGAGAGGTCCTTGGGCTGAACCCTGGGATACTCCAATATTTAAAGACAAGGCAGATGAAGAGCAACAACAGAAGACAAACTGTGAGAATTGACCAATGTGATGGAGGAAAACCAAGAGAGAAAGAGAGTAGTGTCCCACAACCTAAATAATGAAACTGATGTAAGAAAAAGTCAACTGGGGCCCTCCCCTGGTGGCACAGTGGGTTAAGCAACGCACTATGAAACAAAACGAACCAAAACGCAGCCACTGCAGCACGAGTTCGACCCCTGCCTCCGGCCAGAGAGGTGACCCACACGGCACGGCAGACCTCTCCTGCCTTGCCCGCTGCTCCCCTCAGCAGTATATTTCAGTCAACCTGCCTGTTCTGCTCCCCACTCTGTCTCTGGTGGATCCTCTCACCCCTAGCACTTCTGGCCTGTACCCCAGTTCTTAATATGAATAAAAAAATAAATCTTTTAAAAAAAGAAAAAGTAGTCAACTGTGTCAAATGTTGATGATATACTGATTCCCAGAAATGACTATTGATTTTGACAACAAGAAAGTCAGCAGTAACCTTGACAATGGAATATTGGAGGCCAAAACCTAAATGGAATATTATTTGTTCTAAAGAATGGCAATTGAAGACAGTATGTCTGTCTAGGTGTTTACCTGTGAGAGGGCCCAGAAAAGTGGGGTATTAGCTGGAAGGCAATTGGGGTCAAGAGAGGTAAATATTTTAAGTCTTGAGTATTAAACACCTGGCTACTAATGAGATAATCCAGTAGTGAGGGAGAAATTGATGATAAAAAAAAGAATGGATAATTGCAGCAACAATGTCTTTGGAAGATCAGAGCAGAACTTTGTGGAGTTGAATTTTGATTTTAAATAAAAGACCCTTCGCCTATATTAACAGGACGTAAAGCAAGGTAGGTTGGTGATGTGATCAAAAGATGAGGATGTTCTCTTCTCAGTACTTCTTTTTATATCAAATGTAAGGAAAAGGAAATCATCAGCTGACAGTGAGAGGAGAAAGAGATAGCAAAAGAAGGACAATCAGGTATAGGAAGAACCATATGGGAGAGTGGTACCATGGAAACCAAAGGAAGGGGAAGATTTTAAGAAGGAACAGGCCATTGATCAATAGCATCAATATTTTTGCATTTGAGATATATAGATATTAAAAAGAGACTATTGGATTTGCAATTAGGTTACTGTTGACATTGGCAGAAAAGCTTTTAATAAAGCATTAGGAATAGAGACCCAATTTTGGTGAAGGGAAATGGGAGGTAAGGAATTGTATATGTTAACAATATTCTTTTTAAAAGGATGGCAGGCGAGGGGTAAGTTGTAATAAAAGAGTTATTTATCTCCTTTGTTACACTGTTAATTTCTTAAGAAAGAAGACTATGTAAGATCACATGGTATACTTAGTTATTTGTACAGGTTATCACACAGCTGGTTTCCAATTAGAGTTGAGTATGTGAGTGAATAAGTGAATTCTGCATCCAAATAAAGTCAGCAAAAATCTTTTCATTTGTTCTTTTGAGGTACTGGATCTATTCTACTCCCTCAAAACACAGGCTGGGAAAAAAATAGCTAAAGAGGTGCTTCTGTGCCCTAAAGCAACAAAAGAATGGAGAAAACAAAAGAGGGGGGCAATGCAAATGTAATATGTAATCTCTGGGACCCACCCCACTGCTCAGTATATAGGCAGAGACCTGGAAGTTCTGACCTCTGAACTGCAAGAAATTAGCTGGTGTTCTCTGCATAGGGTAGGAAATACTGAGATGGTGAGAATTTATGGCAGGATTGCAGAGTTTCCTCTGCCAAAGTTAGCTTAAGAGTCAGCCAGCTTACTATTGGAAAGGGGAAGGAATAGGGTGTGATAACCATTTAACTATATTTGAAGGATTTAAATACAATAACAAATGAGGAATTACACAGAATGGGATCAGGGTAGATCAGAGAATAATTAGATGAAATCAGGAAAAGGGCTTTTGAGGTTGACTATCAGAGAAACCATCTTGATATTGAAAATTACTAGATTGTAGGCTAACCTTTAAGAGGAAATAGTGGAAGTTCTGCCATTTATAGTCATTTATAATTATTTACAATAAGGCAAGACAATGTAGTTGAGAAATAATGTAGCATAATACAAGGAGCGATTTTGTTCTGTTCCCAAAGGGATGGACTGGATGTGACTTAATAGCTTTTCCTACACTAATTTGGTTGATTGTGCCAGAGAAAGGCTTGTTGATTTTTATTTTCCCCCTATTGAATGAATCATGCTTGAGTTGACCACAGGTGTATAACAAAGAGAATGCCCATTGATTAGGCAGATGACAGAAAGTAGAATGGGAGGCCAACGCATTAGAAGAGAAAATTCAAACTTCCCCAAAACTTGAAGATTTGATCAGGAACAGATAAATCTAACTAAACTTTGGACCTTGAGTTGTTTTAACATTGATTGCCAGGCATGCCTTCAGAGCCTGAATTATAGTATTTGATGACTAAATATCTGATGCATGATTGAATGACACTTTGAGAAGAGCACTTAGGAACATCAATATAATATGAGCAGTGAACTAATGATAGGTTGAACATGTTCCTTAACATCTCTATCTCAATTTTCTCATCTCCTTTACAGTGGGTTCTTCTGAGGATGTTTTGAGAGCATGTAGATAAGATACTTAGAAGTCATCATCTTAAAAAATCAGCTCTTTCCTCTTTATTTTTCTAGACTCAATCTCTCCCAACAAACCAAGCTTTCTGCTTGCATTTTACTGCATCAGGATGAGAGACAGTTATCTCGTTTCTCTTAAAAATGTCCTACATATTGATATTAAAACCACTTAAGTTAACATTAACCAACACTGCAGGCAATTTTAGCACAATTGAAAAAAAAAACAATTAACAACTAAGTCACTACCAGGTGTGATGCACCTTAACTTTGTTTTTATCAGCTCACCTCCAAATCCTTATTCGAATAAAGTGAAAAACAACAACAACAAAAAACGTTTCTAGCAACATGTTATCCTTGAGACTCATTCAGTCAGTACCTAAAACACCCAGGTCTGCCTTTCGCAGTGATTAACTATGATTCATGCTATGTTGGTCACGAATAAGCTATTCACTTGGCTTTCACTGTTGGAACTAACCAGTGAGAAACTCCAAATTTACCTTTTAAACCCCCTTAAAACCCCTTTCTATCTTTTCCTTTTTTTTTTTGGTCTTTCTGTGCCAGACAGAATATAGAGAAGAGTTTCATTACAGAAGTGATAACATTATGTGTATAAAATTCCCTTTTGCTGTTCTCCTTCAGGAGAGCAACTTTCTATTTTTTTATTTTTTCTCTTGCTTCCACTTTGCTACTTTTTAAGCTGAAGTTAAAAGATACTGGGTTAATTTGGATACAATAACTGGACTTAATTAATATCCCAGGGCAGCTTACTTCCTTTAGCAACACTCCCTATTACTTTTTTTTCCCTCTGAAATGTTTTTTTCAAGGGTTTATATCCCTTGTACAGAACAGAATGTTTTGAACAATATTTGAACACAGTGTTTGATCAAAGAGTCAAAGTGATCCTTTCATAATAGCTAAAGATGGGTGCAGATAATTTGATGAGCAATCAAGGAAGTCTATAAAATCATTAATGGATAGAAAATTCATTCAAGTGAAGGCTTTGTAAAAGAATCAAGATTATTCAACCCAGAGAGGATAATGTTTTCAGACCCTTAGAAATAGCCACTTGGCATGGGTGGTTTAAAAAAACAAAAACAAAAATGTGAACAGCTCATTCCATAGCCAATTTAATGGCCATGGAGGAGTTTTTCCTTGAAAAGTAAATAATCTCTGTGTTGGGTTCTTATAGTTTTGTTTGCAAGACAAGAAGAAATGATTGAATAACTTAAATGCTGAAAAGTATTATCTAGAAAACGAATTGCTTTTCTAGAACACCTATGGTTTCCTCTATGTACCCTTTCCCTGTCAACCCTAATATTTCCTATCAGTCACTTTATTTTTCTAACAGAAATCTCTTTTCCCGACCTCGGCTCTCTCTGCCTCTCCCAGGTACCATCTATCTGGGAGTCTTTATTCTCTATCTCTTTTCTTCCTAAATGAACTTTTCAAGACAAAAAATTATCTTTTCCCTTGCTGTACAAATCAGAAAACAAATCCCATGATACCTAAACATAGTGTCTGTTCTCTTTTTTCCTTTGTGGATGGCATAAGAAAAAACACCATAATTTGTAGCAGCCAATATTTTAGGTAGGTTTCTAGCGGACTTCCGAGCCACTTTCAGTAGTCAGTGATAACTTACCAAAGCCAGTGATGGAATTTTCTTTACTGACCTCGGTGGATTCTTACCTCCACAGAGATATCTTGCTGAGATAGAAGAGAAGAAGGGAGTCGGCAGCAATGACTGAGAAATGGATGAATTACAGCCTTTTTATCTTTTGGCTTTATTCAAGCCAGAGTTCTCTAATGCATTGCAGGGAATCTAAATGATATTTGTGAAGACAGAATGGCAGGTAGTCAAAAAAAATTAGACTTTGCTCTTTCAATTTTTTTGTCCCTTACATATTCACACCCAATTTCTCAGTCTATTCTTTCAGTATGTAGTATAAATCACTACCATGACTTCAATCACCTGAATACTGATGCTGCTTGTAACTCTGGCCCAGGACCATCTTCTGAATACCAGCCTCATATTTCCATTATCTGAAGGACATTTCTGTTCAGCAACACAGATACCTCAATCACAGTATCTCTTCATATTCCCCCATCCACAACTTCCTGTTCCTCATCTCACTTAGAAGTCCTAGTCCCCTGATGTAGAAATACCTTGATCTTCCCTTTCTCTTAACTACCCATTTCACTTATAGTCAATCAAATCCTGTCAATTTACCTCAAACATGTTTTCTTTCAAATCTTATCTTCTTAGCCTCCCTGTTAGTCATTCCCTGAACACACAGTTCCTCTTGTGCCTCCTTGCCTTTATACATACTGTTCTGTATGCTTGAAAGAGTCTCACAACATTTCTTTACCTTGAAAACCCCTACTCATAGTTAAAGGACCACTGTGTATTATAAGCCACAGGAGAGCTAATGCTTCTCTTTGTACACTTACCACATCTCATCATAACTATCAATTTAGGTGTCTCTTTTCTCTACTAAAATATGAGCTCCTAGAAATCAGGGATTGCATCTTTTTTGTTTGTTTGTTTGTTTTAAATATTTATTTATTTATTTATGCATACAAGAGCTGGGGCACAGGGCAGAGTCCTGAGAGGTGAGAGGATTCACCAGAACAGAATGGGGAGCAGAACAGGCAGATCAACCTAAATACACTGATGAGGCAAACAGCGGGCGAGGCAGGAAAGGTCTGCTGTGCCATATGGGTCCCCTCCTTGGCAGGGGATGGAACTCACACTGCTGTGCCACAGATGCTTCACAGTGCAGTGCTCAACCTGCAGCGCCACCAGGGAGGACCCCAAGGATTGCATCTTAATCATCTTTTTTTCCCCCAATTATTTAAGACCTTTATTAACAAGGGCTTGTAGTTTGTTGACTTTTGAAAAAAGCAAGTTGTAAACACTTATTACAAATCAAAATTGTCATTAAAATTTATTGTAGAGTGTGAAAGAATTTAAAGGTGTTTTAGAAAAGCCAAACATTTATTTTAAAAATGTTTGTCATTACCCAAAAGAGACAACTTTAAGTAAAACTGATAAAAACCCTATGCTGCATAGCTAATACAGATAGTTCTGGTTATCTGCTCAGTGGGCAAAAAGTAAGTGCTTAAGGTCTTTGGCTCCAATCTCTATTCATTTCTTTCTCTTTGAATCAGATTTTCTTCACTTACCTTTAGTGGCTTAGAACCTTGATGTGTATTGTCTAATTAGTCGGCCTGGTTCTCAGCACCCCCCATCACTTCTGCACAGGAGGGCTGGAATACAGTGGCAAGTATGTTTTAGGGTCTCCACATGTAGTATAGATACCATAATTATGGACGGGCCAATGCTGGAACAATCTCATATCCTCACCCTTTCCAAGCTCTTACTACTAGTTATTTGATGGGTGATTGTGCAGACAACCCTTGGAATATAAATAGTGTCTGTGGAGTCCTCGCTGGTGGCGTAGGGTTTAAGTCTCAGCGCTACCACCGCTATGGCCTGAGTTCTAACCTCAGCCAGGGAGGGAACCCACATGGCGCAGCAGACCTCTCCTGTCTTGCCCGCTGCTCCCCTCAGCAGTGTGTTTTAGTACACCTGCCGGCTCTGCTCCCCGCTCTGTCTCTGGTGAATCTTCTCACTCCTTCCATCCCACACCTCTGGCCTGCACCCCAGTTCTTCTATGCAAAAATAATCTTAATAATAAATAACTTTAAATAATAAATAAATAATAAATCTTAAAAATAAATAACTAAATAGTCTCTGTGATGTCTACGGTTTGCTGTATATTTGCTGCCTTGCATGGGCACTCCACCAAGACCTGTGACCTGTGACATTTGCCTTTTCTCCATCAACAATGCCAAACTCCACAGTCTCTCCATTTTCTACACTATGAAGGTCATTCTGGGGTTATTCTTTCTAGCAGTTTGTGTACAAATACATCTTCCCTGATGACATTCCTATGGCTGAAATCATGTCTGTTTCTTACTCTGAACCCAAAACCTTCCTTGTGATGATCTTCTTGTACCTGTAGGAATGTGAGGCTGTCCGGGTCACTCTCCCTGTGCTGCTGATGGTGGGCTTAGTGTTTTTAGTGCTGAAAGCCAGAGTCACTGTGGAGAGAGGACAGCATGTGGCTGCTATTCATGGTTGTGGTGATGGTAATGGTATCAGCTTCTACAGGTGTGATGACAACCAGGCCGGTGGAGGTGGGGGTGCTGTTCAGGATTCTCTGGGGTCCCTTCTTCCCTGCTCCCATTACCAATCAAACTCTTAATTATCTTTAAAGCTCCAGCACCCACAACTAATGCTCTGTGATAACAATTGTTAAAGAATTATATAGCCTAAATCCATTCAGCAATCTATTTTATCCATTTTCTATTTTTTTAAAGATTTATATATTTATGCATACAAGAGCTGAGATACAGGCCAGAGTCGCGGGAGGTGAGAGGATGCACCAGAGACAGAGTGGGGAGCAGAACAGGCAGACTGACTGAAACACACTGCTGAGGAGAGCAGCGGGCGAGGCAGGAGAGGTCTGCTGCACCGTGTGGGTCCCCACCTGACTGGGGATGGAACTTGTGCTGCTGTGCCGCAGATGCTTCATAGTGTGGTGCTCAACCCACTGCGCCACCAGGGAGGCCCTATTTTATCCATTTTCTTTAAAGCATCTTGTTTCTAGTGTCAAACTTAAGAACTAATTGCATAATTCTAGATTCCAAAGAAAACATTCATAGTTTTATGTTTACATTAAATCCGTGATCTATTTTGAGAGAGAGAGAGAGAGTATGAGACCTATGGTTAAGTTCATTTTCAGGCCTACGGTTGTTCAATTGTTACAACACTATTTGTTGAAAAGACTATTGTTCATATTGAGTAGCTTTTGTGACATTGTCAGAATTAAACTGGATATATCTGCTTGGGTCTGTTTCAGAGTTTTCTGTTGTATTCCTAGTTCTTCTTGTCTTTCTAGAATAATTGTCCATACCTACAAAATATCTTGATGAGATTTTGGTAGGAATTACATTAATTCAGTATATAAATGTGGGGAGAATTGACATCTTTACCTTGTTGTCTTTCTATCCATAAACTCAGTGTATCTCTCCATTTATTTATCTTTAATCAACATTGTTGTAGTTTTCAGCAAATGTATTGTATACATGTTCAGTTAGATGTATACCTAAGTATTCCATTTTCTTTGCAGCGATTATATATAGTATTTTAGAAAATGCATTTCTATGTGTTCATTGTTACAATGTAGAAGTATGATTGCTTTTTATTTGTTGATTTCTATGCTTCAAATTTGCTGAACTTAGGAGTTAGAGATATTTATTTTGTTTGTGTGTTTGTTTTGTTTTTAGATTTCTTGGGATTTTCTATGTACGTCATCAGCAAATAGGAACAGGTTAATTTCTTCCTTTCTAATCTCAGTGCCTTTTATTGCATAAATCCTGGGGTTATATTGAGTAAGAGTGGAGACACCGAGTGGACATACTTCCCTTGTTTCTGATCTTAGGGGGAAAACATTCAATCTTTCATTACTGATTGTTATGTTAGCAGTAGAGTTTTGTGTTATCTAATTGCTGAAGTTTCCCTTCATTCCATGTCTTCTGAGAGTTGTTATAAAGGGATGTTGGACTGTGTCAAATGCTTTATCTACACCAATACATGATCATATGTCTTTTAACCTGTTGATAAGTTATATCACATTGATTAATTCTGGAATTTGAAACAGTTTTGCATAACAGGAATAAGCGTCATTTTGCCCACATTCTGTGATTATTTTTATATATTGCTATTTTCTAATATTTTGTTAAGAATTTTTGTGTCAACACTGATCCGAAAGAGCACCTGTACTCCTATGTTTATTGCAGCACTATTTGTAATTGCTAAGACCTGGAAACAACCCAAAAGCCCAAAAGTAGAGGA
>JAGFMF010011487.1:545901-557615 GCA_019455555.1 Galemys pyrenaicus | reverse complement strand
GGTGCACTGGTGAGATGGTGATGGGGAATACATGGGGATTACAATTAATGGCAAGTATATGTAAATTTTAAAATATTTTAATAAAAAAAAGAAAAAATAAAATAAATACATATGAAATGAAAAATAAATAAATAAATAAATGTCTTTATTAAAAAATCAGATGCCTTACAGAAAAGTGAATTTAGAGTCTAAGCAGTGACCTTATATCCTTACAAAATTAACTCAAAATGGATCATAGACCTAAAAATAATGCATAAACACTTAGAAGATAACAGAAGAAAACCCAGATGCCTTTAGATATTGCAACGACTTTTTACATACAATACCAAGGCACAATACATGAATTGAACAATTAACAAGCTGGATTTAATGAAAATTTAAAAATGCATATTTTTTGTTGAAGATAACATCTTTGGGATACAAGGCACAGCCTGGGAAAAATATATTTTCAAAATATACACCTGATAAAAGACTATTGTGCAAAATATACAAGGAGTCCTTAAATATAACAATAGAAAAACCTATTTTTAAATTGACCACAAGTCTGCATAGGGCTCAACAAAGAAGATCTACAGATGGCAAATACATATATGAAAAGATGCTTCATATCATATGTCATGGGGCATATGTGAAATGTAATTAAAACAACAATGAGACACCACTGTCGATGTGTAAGGGTGATCAAAATCCCTAACAATAACATCAAGAACTGGTGAGGATAAAGAGCAGTAGGAACTCTCATTCATTGCTGGTGAGAATGCAAAATGTTACAACTACTTTGGAAGACAGTTTGGAAATTTCTTAGTACAACAGCTTGTCAATGATGGTATTTCATTCAATGTTGTTTCATTGCATCATTGATAAAAGAAAACAAAACTTGGGGGCCTCCCTGGTGGCGCAGCAGATTGAGCACCGTACTGTGAAGCATTCATCTCCAGCCAGGGAGGGGACCCACATGGCACAGCAGACCTCTCCTGCCTCGCCCGCTACTCCCCTCAACAGTGTGTTTCAGTCAATCTGTCTGTTCTGCTCCCCACTTGTCTCTTGTGAATCCTCTCACCTCCCTTGTCTCTGGCCTGTACCCCAGCTCTTGTATGCTTTGGAAAAGAAAAAAGAAAAAAGAAAAAAAAGAAAGAAAAAAAAAAAGAAAGCAAAACTTGGCCAATATTGAATGAAGTGATAGTATTCAAGCACCTAGATTTGTTACATGTCATTTAACTTAAAGTCACAGTTTCCAAGTACTATAGATGGCATTAAGTAAGGCATTATTGTATACTCTTATCATATGAGTCAGCAATCATATTCCTTGGTATTTTCCCAAAAGAGCTGAAAACTTAAGTCCACACAAAAACATACACATTGGTGGATATATGTTTGTGTGTGTGTATATGTATGTATGCATGTATCAGCCTTATTCATAATTGTCAAAACAGGGAAACAAACAAGATGTCTTCAGTAATTGAATGTACAAATACACTGTGGTACATCCAGACAATGGAATATTATTCAGCATTAAATAGAAATGATATACCAAGCCATTAAAAGACATGGAGGAAACTTAAATACATACTGCTAATTGAAGGAAGCTAAAAACAATACATAATGTGTGATTCCAACTATATGACATTATGGAAAAGGCATTTATGAAAACAGTGAAAGAATCAATGATTTTCAGAACTTAGGGAGGATGAATAGGTAGAACACAGAGGATTTTTAGATCAATAAAGCTTTTCTGTATGATAATATAATAGTGGATCCTGGTCATTATATATTTGTCCAAACTAATAGAATGTTTAACACCAAGAGTGAGTGAATCTTGAATTAAACTGTGGATTTGGGGTGATAATAATGTCAGCATAGGTTCATCTGTTAAACAAATGTACCACACTTTTGGGAGATGTTCATAATGGGAAAGGATATACATGTGTGAGACAGGGGTTATATGGGAAATTTCTGTACCTTTCTCTCAATTTTTCTTTGAACTTAGAACTGCTTTTAAAAATGTTTTAAGAAACCCATTATTTCCTTCAAATAACTAACCCAAGCACACCACAAACATTTAAGGTTTTAAAGACATATGAATCCCAAAGACATTCAGTATGCGTCACCAGTCCTTATTACTTAAAAACTTCTTCAAGCCACAGTTTTAATGTTGGGTCTGGATGAGTATGCCAAACTTGGATCTTAGTGCTGAGTGTCAAGATCCCTTATGGGGATTTGTCTATGAATTGTCAGCTTTCTGGACTTCAGGCCAGTTTCTATTTTGAGTGAAAGCCCCAATCTAGTAAGAGTGCATTGATTGCTTTCCAGCTAATCAAAGGGAAAGCATGAGTTCTGGCATCCTTGTTCAGCTAAAAATGATTATGTCTCTAACTCCTAATGCAAAGATACATTCTTCCTTTTTATCCTGTGATGAGGGTGAAGAATGGCCTTCAATTTTGTTAAGTATAAAGTTAATGTATGCCTTTGAATAGTCTTTGAGAAGTTATACAGGGCGAGTTTTCTCTCTAGGGGAAAGAGCTGAACATCACCTGCCCTTCTTGTCCTCTCAGTCATAAAATTTGTTTGATTTAAATTTACATGCAGTGAAAGTTACTTATTTGAGACTGTCCCTCTTTCTATTTCAGGAATAGATTTCTTAAAATATCCATGGCACTTTTAACAAAACGGAATTTTTTTTCTTATAATGTTTGCCTTCTTTTCAGGGTGTGTTCCCCATAGAATTTCCACCAACAATTCACCCGTGCACCATCACCATAGACCCTTATATTCTTCCCATCCCTGCCTTGATCTCAATCCCTCCCTCTTCCCTATAGAATGTCTCAGTTTTGTAGCTGTCTGTTTATCTTCATTTTGTCTTGTTGGTTTTTCTTTTGTTGTTGTTATTTTATTTTTTTCCCTTGATCTCCTATATTCCTCCTGCAAGGGAGACCATCTGGTATTTTTATTTTTCCTTCTGACTTATTTCACTAACTATAATCCCTTCACGTTCCATCCATATTTCTATGAATGTCTCTAATTTGTATTTTTGACTGCTGAATAATATTCTATTGTGTATATATAACACATTTTCTTGACCAGTCATCTATTTTGGGGCATTTGGGTTGATTCCAAGTTTTATCTATTATAAATAATGCTGCAATAAACATAGTGATTCCTGTATTCTTTCAATTAATGTTTTTGTGTCCTTTGGGTAAATCCCTAGGAATGGGATTGCTAGGTCATATGGTAGCTCAGAATGGAACATTTTGAGCAAAAATTAAAAACTAGTTTTGGAGTGTGCATTTTGTTTATGATTAGAAAATTTTTCTGTTATGACTTTCTCGCCCCTTTTTTCCCTCCCCCTCCTTCTTTCTCTCTCTCCCTCCCTGTCTCCTTCCTTTCCTTCTTCTCTCTTTCTGTATGTGGTGGTAGGAGATAAGTAGGGGGGAGAGGGTTGCTACTCTGTACTTCCAGGGAGAAGCTTGGGTCTTAATAAAGAAAAATCAAAGGGTAAGTGAGAGAAGACACTCATGAAGTGATGGAGGATACAATTAATCTTTAATATGTAATTTAGGATCACCATTATGAGGAATTACTTGGAACATGATGGATTAAAAAAAAACCTTTTCCTATTACAGTAAAGGAATTTCTTCTGCTCCCATTTCTAATAGGGTAGGTACTTGCAGTGGTCATTGTTTATTGGTTTGCCACAGCTGACTTGAAAGAGTAGCTCTTTGTTACCTATGTATTATACCCCAGGATCTGAGTAGCTTGCTTGACCTGAGACCTTGTGCAATCATAAGTATACAATAGTGGGCCTCCCTGGTGGTGCAAGGGATTAAGGCGCAGCACTATGAAGCTATCTGCAGCCACTGCAGCAGTTCAATCCCCAGCCAGGGAGGTGACCCACATGGGATGGCAGACCTCTTCTGCCTTGCCCTGCTGCTCCCTCAGCAGTGTGTTTCAGTCAGTCTGCCTGTTCTGCTCCCCACTCTGTCTCTGGTGAATCCTTTCACCTCCCACACCTCTGGCCTATACCCCAGTTCCTGTGTACATAAATAAATAAATCTTTAAAAAAAGAACCCAATAGTGATAACACCTTATATCTATTGAAATTTCACCACTATTCTACAAGGTATGCATCATAGGAGGAAACCAGGACTCAGAAAGGATAAGTCAGTTGTCCAGTCACATAGCTAATAAAAATCAGAGCTGGGTCTAAAACCTAGTTTCTGTGTGTGACCATTAATCTTCTCTCTATCAGTGTTGCTGAGTTTGAGGGAACTCCAGCCATTGGGATCATCATAGTTCTACAGCTCACTGAGAGTGTGCTGTATGAGTCCTCCACCAAGGAGTTGGTTTGAAATTAATAAAGCCAGTAAAGGGCAAACTAAGTTCTTAGTAATTTATATTCAGCCTAAACAGTTATTCCAACTTTTTCAAAGTTATTCCAACTTTCTCACCTATGTTTGAAGAGGGTTAGCTAGAACCATGAGTAACTTTCAGATTTAATAGATCCTATGCAAATTTTAGTACTGTCTCTGCAGCCCAGAACTTACTATGGGTCAGATACAACGTTATCATCTCTCAAGCCAGTGCATTATGTCATTTAATCATCATGGCTCTGGCTCTCTTATGAGGTATCAGGATGAATAGATACCCATGTTACAAAAAAAGGATACTGAGGGACAAAGAAATGAAGCAACTGACATGTCTAATATCTCATAGCCAGGTCTGGCTAACACCATACACTTTGCTCTAACACTTCAGCTGGTGCCTGACTACTCACATACTTTGATTCTGTCTCAGTAATATTTTCATAGATTTTTAAAATTGAATATTTTAGTTGAGATCTTCAAGAAAGCGTTGTATGGCTTTAAAAATCACTAGGCTGTGTATGTTTTCTCCTTTACTTCACTCTGTGAGTGAGTATTAAACACAGCAGTAACCTTGCACCATTGTTGAACCCAGAGCAAAAGAAAGTGTAAATTGGTCTGAGAAGATAATTGGGCCTTTTTTAATCACCCAGGGTATAGCTTTGCCTTGACCTGCCATGTTTGTTAATCTTCACAAAAGAATAAACTGAGTTAATTGACTTTTGGATAGAATGAAAGTTAACTTCAAGGTTTGGGTCTGTTTGCAACTGAACTGAAGATTGTTAGCTTCTTACATTAAGGTATTTAATAGTCACCTGTTGGGTGAAGGCATCTTCTTTTCTGATTTGAAGCTGGGTCAGTCTCAATCAGCAGGAAAATGTTGTCATTTGTATTCTGCATTCCTTCTGTTTCTTTGGGGTGTGCTATGTTTAATAAAGTATGCATTAGGAGATACTGAAAAAAGAGTTTTTAATCTAGTCTTTTTCTCCCAGTAGGTTTAAATTGCCCCCAAAGTGTGTATGTGTGTTTTAGACCAAGTACCCCTGAAGAAGTTGACACCTCATTATGTGTAGGTTATTGCATTTATGAAACAAAATCTCCCTTAAGTGATATATCTACTCTGTGTCATAAAATATTAATTCAGTTTATGTGTTCATATTTTCATTTCAGGCATCTTTAATAGGAAAATATATTCCGGTAGATTAGTTTATAGTGTTTCTAGATAATAAATCATAAACACCAATAAAAGAAAACATCTAAAATGTGCATATTTTTGAGTCGATTATATGTTGATTAACCTTATGTGCTTTTGCCATAATTCTTACTATTGTCATTTTCCCTTGATGTCAAGCAACAATTCATTTTTGGAACATAAGATGCATAATTATAAATGTTAATATAGTACTCTTCTGCATCTCATCTTCCTTTGTCTTATGGTACAAGTTTACTTTGGAGACACAAAGGTAATTTCTCTCATTATTCACAGTAACTGTAATTAGACACTAAACTTGAGAGATAAATATATTCATTATTTAACTATTTTGTTCATCAGAATTATTTTACATTGTGACTATAGAAAAATAATGTTTATAATGCAACTAAGAATCATGGGACCCTGCTTATAAATATATAAAGTAAAGAAAGGAATCTGTATTATAGAGGATAGAGCAATGGAGTTGGAGGTTTTAATTACAGTGTGGAAACTCAGTAGAAATAATGGAAATACCAGACAAGTCTTTAGCAAACTCATAGTCTCGTCTTTATGTGTAACATAGGGCAGTAATTCCCACCTGCAAAGGATCTGGTATGAATTAAAAAGGTGCTTCATAAGAGACTTCCTAGAATAGTACCTGAAACTGGGTACACAGCCAATGAACATGTACATTTTTATATGGAATTTGAAAGTTAAAAAGAACACAGACATTTTCTAGACATTACTTCAACAAATGTAGCAAGTCTTCATGACAATTGTTTTGATTTAATAAATATTTTTGAGTTTGAGTACTTAGTATGTTTATAGAAATTTGTTTAACACTGTAGTGGGGATCACAGTTGGAGTATATTCTAACCTTGAACTCTAATGCAGGGCGGTAAGATACACATAGGTAAAATAGCTGAGCATAGGACATAGACAATTGTTAAAATGAGTGATAGCAGGAGCAAGTTATTGTAAAGACTAGAAGGGAGTTTGTCCTGATTCTTAAATGGTGTGAGGGAAAGCATATAGGGTGGAGAGAAATGTAGACTTGGAGAATATTGAGGTTTATCCAATGTAAGATTCATTAGGGGTAGTCTCCAGCAGGCCCTAGAAAGCAACAAGTGGTAAGCCACAAGAAGTGGTAAGTTGTAACACGTCCCAGAAAACCTGTGGAATAGGCCTCGGAAAGTAGCAGAGTGCAGCAGACCACAGCAGGCCCTGAAAATCAGCTCAGTGTGGCAGACTCTGGCAAGCTCTCACGAGCTTTGGCTTATGCCCAAGCAAGTATCTCAGACATGGTAGGCTCTGGCAGTGGCAAAAGCAGGGCGTGGTCCCAACTAACTGCAGCTCTTGAAGCAGAGATCCAGGGCAACAACTGCTAGAAGACAGTCCCATGACTAGGATTGGAATTCATTATCCTTTGGACAGCAGAAACCAGTAGACTTCAGCACTAAGGAGATTCATAATACAATGAACAGCAGGTGGGTGCAAAGAAGAACATGGTGGTTGTGATATTGAGCTGAGGATACCAATAGCAGGGTTGTTGGCTCAGCCAGGGGCCTAGAGAGAAGGGAGCAGATGTTGTGTGGAGGCACAGACCCTTAAAGGAGAAGAAAACCTTGTGGAAGAGCTAGTATTATCCACAGAGGCTAAACTGCATTACCCCCTTCCCACCCTGTGATTGGTGTTCAACTTATGAGGGCCTCTGAGAGCACATAAACTACAAAGTCTTTCATCCTGAACACCAGAGAGAAGGTACATCAGGAGGCACCAAAAACACAATCCAGACTCATCCAAAAACATCTGTATCAATATCTGGGCCCCTCTCTTACCCTGGTGACTCAGAAACTGCAAAGCATATTTGAGTTCATACAGGAGCCAGCTAAGGCCAAAACCATCAAATCAAATCAAATAAAACCACAACACCGCCTGCAGAAAAAGTAAAATAAGTCAACACTCTAAGTTACTGCTACACATATTTAACAATAATAAAATAAGATTTCAAATAACAAAATGGCCAGACAAAAAATATAAACGATGGAAGCATGACACCTCAAAGAGTAAGAAATCACAAGATGAGAAAACTCCCCAGAACCTAAACACAAGCATATGGAAAATTATATCTCCCTATCAGAGTTTAGCACTGCTATAATAAAGAAACTCAGAGATATAGAAGAAAACTCAGAAATATAAGTCAAAGAAATACCAAACAGTGCTGAAAAGCTCACCAAAGGAAAACAACAATTCATAAAACAAATCAGTGAGCTCAGAAATAAAATCAATGAATAAAAGGCAGGAATTGAAGGTTCAAATTAGAAAATAACAAATTCAGGAGGTAAAGAGCTCAATAAATGAGATCAAGAACTCTACAGAAAGTTATGCAAGTATAGTAGATAAAATGGAGGATCAAATCAATGACTTCAAAGATAGTAATGCATTAAGGACCCAGGTGAGGGCCTCCCTGGTGGCGCAGTGGGTTAAGCAATGCACTATGAAGCAAACCGCAACTAGCACTATGAAGCAAACCGCAACTACTGCAGCACGAGTTCGATCCCTGCCCCGGCCAGGGAGGGACCCACATGGCGCAGCAGACCTCTCCTGCCTTGCCCGTTGCTCCGCTCAGCAGTGTGTTTCAGTCAGTCTGCCTGTTCTGCTCCTGGCTCTGTCTCTGGTGAATCCTCTCACCTCCCTGAACTCTGGCCTGTACCCCAGCTCTTGTATGTATAAATAAATAAACCTTTAAAAACAACAACAACAAAAGGACCCAGGTGAAAGAAGAGAAATTAGATGTTTTAAATAAAGATAAAGAGGTAATTCAAGGACTATCCAACACCATTAAAAAGGTCAACATAAAACTAATGGGGAATCTCAGAAGGGGAAGGGGGCAGGGACAGAGAGTCCATTCAAAGAATATAGAAGAAAACTTCCAAGACAGAGGAAAGAAATTAAATATAAAAGTCTGTGAAGCTAAAAGAACAATTTTTAATTAAAATCAGTGACATACACCAAGACATAGAGTTGTGAAACTACCAAGAGAGTTCAAAACAAACAAAATAAATATTGAAGGTATTAGGGATTAAAATCAGATAACTTATAAAGGTACTTCCATCAGGTTTAGATCAGACTTTTCAATAGAAAGTCTACAAGTAAGGAGAGAATATAATGGTTTATACAAGTTACTCAAAGATAAAAATTGCCAACTAAGAATATTATGTCTTGAAAAAAATCCCATTCAGAGATGAAGACTGTCCCAGACAAACAAAAGTTGAAGGAATTTACCAAAACTATATATACCCTAAAAGAAAAAATAAAAGGAGCACACCTATCTAAATCAAAGCAAATATTAATATAGTCCCAACAGTTTATGTTCTCTTGTTTTCCTTGCTGCTGGAGACAAATCCACAGATGTCTCTGATGTCTATGTTGTACAGTGCTTTGTCTATGTTTTATTTTATGTATTTTATGGTATCAGGTCTTATATCTACATCTTTTGTCCATTTTGAGTATCCATTTTGAGTCCATGGTGTGAGATAGAAATCCAGTTTCAGCCACGTGCCTATCCAGTTTTATCACTTCCATTTATTGTGAAGACTTTCCTGCACCATGAAAGAAATTGTCAACAAGAAAAGAAGTCATGCTGTTGAAAAAGAAAAAATATGTGCACACCACACATCTGATTTGGGGCTGATATCCAAGCTCTACAGAGAGTTCTCTCTAGAACGCTCAATAGAAAGAAAACAACTCAATAAAAAGAAAAAATAACCTAATCAAAAAAAGAAACCAAATAGATGGGCAACAGGCACATGGAAAAATGCTTGTCAACACTTATCATCAGGAGAATGCAAATCAAACATAAGATGCCACCTCACACCAGTGAGACACATATCAAAAGACCAGAAACAACAAGTGTTGGTTAGGATATGGAGAAAAAAAAAACCCTCTTACACTGTTGGTGAGAATGTAGACTGGGATTCAGCTTCTATAGAACCAGTATGGAAGTTTCTCAAAATATTTAAAATAGATATACCATACAACCTAGCAATTCTACAACTAGGTATCTATTCAAAGAATACAAAAACACTACTCCAAAGTGAAACATGTACTCCTCCGTTCATTGTAGCACTATTTACTATAGCCAAATTGTGGAAGCAACCAAGTACCTAAATCAGATGAGTAGATCACAATGTGATATACATACACTATGGAATACTACTTAGCTATCAAGAAAGATAGAGATTTGCCATATGCAGCAACGTGCATGGACCTGAAGGGGATTATACTAAGGGAAATAAGTCAGAAGAAGAAAGACAAATACTAGACATTGTCACTCATATGTGAAACATAAAGAACAAACAATGGGCCCAATAAAGACAAGCTATCAACAAAACTCAGAGGGGAAAAAATGTAAACCAACATTAATTCATTAAAAAATATATCAATCAATGCAAAGAAAGTTCACAAAAATAAGGAAATAAAACCAGAAAACTAAAGACAAGATGGTATTACCAAATACCTATATATCAGTAATCACCCTTAATATAAATGGACTGAACTCCCCAATGAAAAGACATAAAGTGGCTCTGTGTTCCAAAGATAAACATAGACTGGGGGAAAATGCATGTAAAACAATCCTTCAAGCAAATGGGACTCCAAAAAAGCAGGGATATCCATACTTACATCAGGTAAAATAAACTTCTAGCTTAAAAAAAAATAAGAGACTGGGAATGGTCTTATATAATGATTAAGGAATCAATATATCAATAAGATATAACACTCATCAATATATATGCAGTAAACAAAGTAGCACCAAAATGTACAAGATAATTAAAACAACCTAAAAACATGCATTGGTCATAACACAATTGCATTAGGGAACTTCAACACCCCAGCACATTGATGGACTGATCAACCAGACAGAAAATCAAAATGGAAAAATAGCATTAAATAAGTAATTAGATCAGATGGTCTGAATTTTAATTTGTAGGACACTACACCTCAAAAAAACTGAGTATGCATAGAAAATTCTCCAGGCTAGACCACATGTTGGGTCACAAAATGTGTCCATGGATTCATGAAGACTGAAATCATATCAAGTATCTTATCTAAGCACATTGGTATCAAACTATAAATAAACCACAAAAAGAAAGCCAGAAAATCTCTAATATGTGGAGAGTGAGCAACATACTACTGAACGACTATAGGGTTAATGAAGAAATCAAAGGAGAAATTTAAAAATACCTGAAGACAAACAAAAATGAAGATACAAGTTTCCAGAACTTATTGAACAATAAAAGCAGTACTAAGAGGGAAGTATATGGCAATACAGGTTTCCATCAATAAGCAAGAAAGAGCTGAAATAAATAACCTAACCTTTTACCTTAAAAAAAACTATAAAAAGAACAAATGTAACCAAAAATAGTAGAAAGAAGAAAATAATGAAAATTAGAGCAGGAATAAGTGAAATAGAAGTTAGAAGATGGTTCAAAAGAGCAATGAAACCAAAATCTATTTTCTTGAAAAAATAAACAAGACATACAAAACTCCAGCTAGACTCACTGAGAAAAAGAAAAAAAAATAGACTCAGAAATGGCAGAGAATTACAACAGATATATCAGAATACATACGAGCACAAGAAACTACTATGGAATGTCTTTATGCCAACAAATTGGAAAGTCTGGAAGAAATGAACAAATTACTAGAAGCATACAACCTTCCAAAACTAAATTGGGAAGAAGTGGAAAATCTCAACAGATCAATTATAAGCAAGGAAATTGAAACAGTAATTAAAAGTCTCCTCCAAAACAAAAGCTCAGGACTAAGTAGTTTCATTAATGAATTCTGCCATAACTTTAAAGATGAACTAATACCTGTCCTTCTCAAACTCTTTCAAAAATTTGAGGAAGAGAGAATGCTCCCAAACACTTTTTTTTTATTATATTTTCCCCTTTAATTTATATATATTTGACATCAATTGCAATCCCCATGTATTCCCCATCACCATATCACCTGTGCACCATCACCTCAGTCCCCCGTGCTCCCATCTTCCCTCAACCCCCCCCCACCAAGTGTCCCCAATTTGTCCTTGTCTTTTCATTTTTGGCTTTTGTGTCTTTATTGTTATTATTATTCCTTTCCTTGATCCTTATTTGATTCCTTAT
>JAGFMF010011487.1:501139-538639 GCA_019455555.1 Galemys pyrenaicus | reverse complement strand
ATAGAGATATGGCAGTTGCTCATCAGCTCATATCTCCCTGCCCCTCCCCACCAAGAAACCAGAAGCTGTGACTTGGAAATTATCCTCCTGAGAGCCCTGTTTTCCATAAGAAAATATGTTCCAGGGGAGCCCAAGTACTTCTCAAGGTTGCTCTCCATTATGTAAATAACCACTGACCATTGAAGGAGGGCTTCCAGCCCGCCTTGCAAGATTGAGTACGCCTAAGTCAAAGAAGCAGCACACGATATTTTTAAAAAGTCATTTGAAAATCTATTTTAAAATATATAGTAACATTGTTTAGCCTGCCAGCCCTGAAACTGGAGCCTGCATTAGAATCACATGGTGGACTTGTTGAAATTCAGGCTGCTGCACCCCACTTCCCACATTTCTGATTCAAAAGGTCTGGAGAGGTACCCCAGAATTTCATTCTAACAAGTTCCCAAATGATGCTGATGCTGATTTATAGAAAAACCATTGGGAACCACAGTTTAAGGGGAAAACACAGGAATCTGGGAACAAAGATTTGGTGATCTTTATGTAGAAAATACAGCTGTTGAATTACATAATACTGTACACATACAACTTAATATTATAAACCAGTGTTACCTCAAAGTAAATTTGTTAACTAAACAGAAAAGAACTTGAGTTCAAGCCTTATGTGACTTGCTTCACCTCTCTGAGCCAGGTTCTTCCTTTCTAAAGCAGTTTATATGGTGGTTGTGAAGATTAAAGTCCTATGAAACTGCTTTGTGAACTATAAATACTGTACACAAGTATTAGCATTAGATGACGTCACAAATGATACTCGCTTCTGCCCGCCACCACATTTTTCTGTTTTGTTCCCTCTTCCCCCATATTTGTCCCACTGAGTCCATGAGACACGTGGAAAAGAACTTAATTGTATTAAAAGCCCTGAAAACTTATTTTTTAATCCGTTGGGTATGATCTTGATACTGACATTGACTTGACCTCCTTTGCCCTCTGTCTATTCTTTCTTCTACTTGCTTGTTATTCTTCCAGCTTTAGTCCACTCTCACAGCAAAGAATAGCTCCAACATTCATGTTACAGCAAAGAATAGCTCCAGCATTCATGCTGAAGTAAAAATTATCAGATTGAGGTCATTGTTTTTTTTTTTTTTAATTTAGTAAACAGTAGTCCATTCACAAGCAGCAAAGCCATGTTGGGGAAAGCATTTTGCAAGGTTGGAGGACTCTGGCCTGATTTCCCTGATGGCAAAATCCAGATGTTTGAGATAGTTAAGTGGAATCACAAGTTTAATTGAAGATTCCTAACTTTAGGAATCTATCAGGGCAGCTGAATCAGACAGTTGCCAGGGTAAATGATATGTCCACATAGAATGGTGTTCTTTTTTCTTCTTTATTGATATATGTTTGACATCAATTGTAATCCCCATGTATTCCCCATCACCATTTCATCAGTGCACCATCACCTCAGTCCCTTGTGCTCTTATCTGCCCTTAACCCTTTCCCTCCCCCTCCCCCTCCCCACCAAGTATTCCCAATTTGTCCTTGTCTTTTGTTTTTTTTAATTATTATTATTGTTGTTATTGTTACTATTCTTTTCCTTGATTCTTATTTGGTTCCCTTATATTCCTTCTAGGGGGAAAACTATCTGGTATTTTTCTTTTGCCTTCTGACTTATTTCGCTGAGCATAATCCCTTCCAGCTCCATCCATATTCCTATGAATGACCTAGTTTATCTTTTTTGATTGCTGAATAGTATTCCATGTTCTTTTTCTTTGGAAATCTTTTCTCATTCAAAAGTAATATGTGGCATAGTATAGAGGATTTGGATATTTTTAAAAAGTGTAAAACAATAAAATGATCCTTAATTCTACAGCACGTAAGGACTTAATGAAAAGATATTAGTGCATTTGCATTTAGATTCTGAATACATGTGTTCTTATATATGAATAAATATGTATATGTACACATATTTTTTTGAATTGGGCAGATATAACATATAAATGTGTATATTACTTTTTTCACTTACCATAATATTGTGAATATTGCCAGGACATTAAGAGGTCTTCAAAAACATAATTCATAATGACAGACTATTATTCCTTCATGTAAATGTACAGTATTACCTAATTCTTCCTCAGTGTTTCTAATTTTATAAGACTGCAACTAATGATACTTCATGTACATAAATCAGTGTGTGTATCTCTAATAGATCTCTTAGCATAGAGTCCTAAGATTATGAAGACTGGATCAAAGGATTTAAGCATATACACACACATAATATTTTTTGTTGCAGTAACGTTGGTTTACAACACTGTATATAATTTAGCAGAATAGGCTCACATATCCTGAGATGTATATCACCACACCACACCCACCATCAAAATATCATATCCCTTTGGCATATACCATTGGGCTCCCTCCCCCATTTTTATTCCATCCAGCCTCCATACTCCTCTAGTAGCTTCAATTCTGCAGTCAGATTTCTAGGGCTCATTTGGTTTAGATTTGTTAATTTCTTTGCTTTGTTTCTCTATATTCCACATATGAATGAAAACATCAGCTATTTTTCTTTCTCTTTCTGACTCACTTCATTTAGCATAATCCTCTTCAGTTCCATGAAAGGAAGTTCATTATAAATTGGTGTTCTCATGGATGGCAAGATTTTATCTTCTATATAGCTGAGTAGTATTCCACTCAGTAATTCACTTATCTGTTCTTGGGCACTTATTGTTTCCATAGCTTGGCTATTTTAAGTAATGCATCAATAAACATGTGAGCACATGTAGCCCTTTGAGATAGTGTTTTGGCATTCTTTGGATAAATACCAAGGAGTGGAATTCCTACATCATGTGATATACCTACGTTTAATACTTTATTCCTCCTTTAATATTTTGAATAACCTAATATTGTTTTCCAAAGGTGTTGGGCTGACCTGCATTCTCACAAACAGTATACAAGGCTTCCTTTTTCTCTATACCCTCACCAACATTTGTTGTCTCTGATTTTTGTTTTTGTTTTGACCTGGGCAATCCTCATGGGAGTGAGGTGGTATCTCATTGTGATTTTGTCTGCATTTCCCAAATAATAAGTTATGTGGACTATTTCTCATGTGCTTGTAGGCCACCTGTAGATCTTCTTTGAACAAGTATCTATTTATCTCTTTTTGCCCATTTTTTGATTGGATACTTTGTTTTATTTTCATTGAGCTGTGTGGATTCTTTGTAGGTCTTGGATACTAGCCCCTTAGATGTATGATATACAAATATTTTTTTCCAACCAGTTGAATATATATTTTTGTTTTAATGATAATTTCTTTGGCTATAAAAGGCCTTTTTTGTTTTATTACCAAGGTAGCATTTACAATGCTGTTTATGACTTAGAGTTACAGTGTATCTCCCTGTTCCACTGCTTGCTACACCCACTTCCTTTGCCTGTTGCTCCTTATGTGTGCTGTGATCATCTGTTTTTCCTTCAGATGTTACTAGCTTTGTGCTGCTGAGCCTATCTGTATTTGTAGGGGGTGAGCCCAGAATCTTCATTCTGCTACCATCTTGCCATTCCACTCTAAGAACATTTTTTAAAACATTTAATTCACATACCATAAAATTCCTTATTCCTTTTTCCTTTAATCATAAAATTAAAAATCAATACAAAAGATGATTTTAATGATTCTGTTATTTTTAAAATATCATTATTTATTTTTCTTACAGTATAGGATTGCTCTCCTCAGGTGTAGTCACCATAATTTTCCCACCACCAAACCACCCAGAGTCCTCCAACATGGTCCAGTGTGTTCTCCTCCCCTACTGTTTTCTACTCTCCCACTCACTCCTCTCTCCTCCTGAGTCTTTCAGATAAATGACTAACTTCCAAGAGTCAGTCTTACAGGTTGTCTTTGTCTGAACCTTTGATTTATCTAAATTCCATATATAAGTGAAATCATCCAGCACTTCTCTTTCTCCTTCTGGCTCACTTCACTTAGAATAATCCCTTCTAGTTACATCCATGTTGCTACAAAAAGCATGAGCTTATCTTTTTTGATCGCTAAATAGTATTCTATTGAGTATATGTTTCATATCTTTTTGATCTACTCATCTCTTCTGGGGCATTCGGCTTGTTTCCTTGTCTTGGCTATTGTAAATGGTCCTGCTGTAAACATAGGAGTGAAGGTTTCCTTTTGAGTTAGTGTTTTTGTACTCTTCAGATAGATACCGTGGAGTGAATTTGCGGGGTTATATGGTAGATACGTTTTTAGTCTTTCTAAGACTCTCCTCACTTGTTTCCATAGGGGTTGGGCTACTCTACATGCCCACCAATAGTGTAAGAGGGTTCCTTTTTCTCTACTCCTTTCCCAGATCTTGTTTCTGGTTTGTTTTATTGTTTTTGTTTGTTTATTATGGGCCATTCTCAGGTGTGAGGTGGTATCTCTATGTAGTTTTGATTTGTGTTTTTCTGGTGATTATTGATCAGGACGAACATTTTTTCATGTTTGTTGGCGAAGTGTATGTCTTCATTGGAGAAGTGGATAAGTGCTGATGTAGCTATCCTGACCATTTTTTGATTAGTCAGGAATTTGTTGAATTATATAAGCTCTTTGTAGATCTTCGATACCAATCCCTTATCAGATACATGATATGCAAATATTTTCCCCATTCTGCCTTCCTTTGGGTGCCATTTGCTTACAAGACTGTTTTCCATGAACGGGTATCTCTTTGCTTTGGTCACTGTCTCTTTCAATGTGCAGAGCTTCATAGTTTGATATAGTCCCAGTTGTTTATTTTTTCCTTGTTTACTTTGCTGCTGCAGATGAGTTTGTAAAGATGATTATGTGGTTTCATTCATGAAGTATTTTGTATATGTTTGTTTCAGGTCTTATATCAAAGTCTTTTATCCATTTTGAATTGATTTTCGTATATGGTATGTGATAATGGTGTAGGGGTCTAGTTTTTTGTTGTTGTTGCTTGTTTGTTTACTTGTTTGTTTTTGCCTGTAGCAGTCCAGTTTTCCCAGTATCATTTACTGAAGAGACTTCTCTAGTTCCAGTGACTATACTTTGCTCTTTTGTCGTGTATTAGTTATCCATAAATGTGAGATTGTATTTCTAGGCTCTCAATTAGAATCATTAGTCTGTATGTCTGTTTTTCTTCCAGAGCCATTCTGTTTTAATCATAGTGGTCTTGTAGTATAGTTTGAAGTCTACAAATTGATACCCCCATTTTTCTCCTTTTTAGTCAGGAGAGTTTTACATACTGGGAGTTTTTTGTCCTCCATTACTGAAGTTTTGGTGTCCTTCTACAGGTCTGTTATTTTCTTTTTTTAAGTTTCAATTTTGATCTTCTGTTTTGATTGTGTTTCTCATAGTATTCATTTCATTTTCTGAGTTTTGTTTGTATTGTTCCAATGCTTTAATTTTCTCAGTCATGGCCATTGTAAATTCCATGTCTGATAGATAAAGAGGATCTTCATGTCTTTGTGGTTTGATTTTGGGGTTCTGTTTCTCTCTGTGGTATATTGTTTCCCCAAGGCCTTGCTTAACCATTTATATATATTTTTCACCCCATTATTTGTTTTGTTTTGGTTTTTTTCTGCTGTAGTTGGACCTTTTGTTGTATGTAAGTCCTTCTTTCCCACTGCTCTGGGTGTTTACTTGATGGTGGGCACAATTATGGGTATCTCTTTGGATCTGGGATGTTGCTAGAGTCTCCTCTGAAGCACTTCTGGGCCTAGTTCTAGTGACTTGGATGGTTGGGGTATGTCTAGTTGCTGTGACCTCTCCCCACCAAGAAATAGTTGCACCAGACCTGTTTCAAGTGGCTGTGAAGGTGGAGCATTGCTGAAGGTCTCTGATATGGAGAAAGGCCCTGAAGGGCATGGGCTGGGGCTTCTATCTTCTCCTTAGACACTTGTGGCTGGACCTGGAGTCAGGGGTGCTTAGCAGGAGCTTGCTGAAGGTCCTGATATAGGACAAGTTCCTGTGTGGCCCAGTCTGGAGAGCAACCCTGCTCCCAAGGCACTGAAGGCTGAAACCCGAATGGGATGCTCTTCCCAGGTATGGCCTGCAGTAAAGGGCTACTGACTACACAGTCAAGATTGGTGTGTGCTGGGGTTTGCTTCTGCTCCCAAGGTGATGGTGACTGAGCTCTGAAATATATTACTCTGATGTTTGCAATTTAATGGGTTTGGCATATTCCCCAAAATTGTACAAAAAATGTGCATCAAGTCACCACTGTTTAATTTCAGGAAAAAGTATAGAGTACTTCACATCCTCGTGTAGAGGGCAATGCTAACCTCCTCTGTATCTTTCCAATTTTATTATGTTTCATCTGATACAAGCACATAAGAAAATTTTTATGTCTCTTGCTAACATATGGCAGATTTCCCTCTAGTATGTATGTACCATTTCATGTCCCATCTAGCAATATCTAAGAATTCCTGTTTCCCTACATCTTTGCTAGCACTTAGTTGAAAATATACATTTTAAATATAATTGCAAAAGGCACTGTACTGTCTTATCTCTTTGACTAGTTCTTCTTCTTTCCTGTTCTATAGAGATCTGACATCAACCCTCCTTCCATCTTGAACATTCACTGGGGGCAGTAACATCTACTGCAGCAGCCTTAGTTTCCTTCCCTCTATGGATAAGTCTATACCCTGCTCTAACCTCCTTCTAGCAATGTGGTCACAACATCAAGCTATTTTCTGAACATACCTATCTACATAATTTGACAGTATAACAAAAAAGCTCATGTCTGAAATAAAAGTCATCTCTCTTGAAGTCAGCTCCTGTTCTTGGCTTCCCTGACTAGATTAATGACACTCCTGATCTCCTGGGTGTTTTGTGGTCACCTTAAATCCTTTATTTCCTCCATGTCTAATTAGCAGTCCAACTCTAATTAATCCTGTCTCTTAAGTTCTCTCTCACATCCTTCCCTTTTGCTTCATCACCACTGTCATTGCTCTACTTTTACCTTTTATTGTGTCTATTACACAACCTTACTCTCTTCTCTTTGCTTCCAGTATTTATACATGTAATTCAACTTACACATGGCCATGAGAATAACCATCCTAAAATACCATGTTGAACATATTGCTCTTTTATCCTGCAATCTTCAAAGATCCTCTCTTGCCTATTGTACTGTGTAAATACTTTACCCTAACACTATGCTCTTATGTCATTATAATTGATTTTTCTTTATGCCTTATAAACACAGTATATTCCTTTTGCAACATATTCCTGCCTTTCCCACTCTTGTTTATACAAAACCTGGCATGACCTATCCTCCAGGCTCCTATAATTGAAATTGCACTGAGTCTTCAAAAATTAGCTCAGAGGCTCTGTAAATTCTTCCTTAATTTAACTTGTACCTTTTCCTTCCTTTAACTATCATTTTGTTAGCATTTCCTTTATGAAATGACATATTTAGTGGTTTTTTAGGTGTTTTTCTTTATAGTCATAACAATATAGATTCCTTGAGTGTAGGGATTATATCTTATTCACTTGGGCATGTTCCATAGTACCTCTCCAAGCACCTTAAATATATATAGGAGCTCCACAAATGCTTGAATAAATGAATGGCAAAGACTGCCAACTTTTTTATTTTTTAGAACTAGTAATGACGCTATTTCAAGAATGAATTCTGTGCTATGAAGGTACAGATGCCAGATGACACAAATATCATGATTTCTCCTTTTTTCCCTTACTGTCTACATCCAAGCCTTCAGCAAATATTGTCAGCTCTACCTTTTCAAGATATCTCTCATCAAGCCTATTTCTTTTTAAACCTGTTTGTACAGTTTCCTCCCTGGAACAAGTCACTATTATCTCTTACCTAGAAGAGTCTCTTTAATTGGTTCCCGGGATTTAGTCTTGACCTGACTAAATCCACACACCAAGGGCTTTATAAAACTTCGATACCTCTAGTATCTTCCCACTGCACTGAGAATAAAATGTAAAATATTTACGTCAGCCTTTGAAATCTCTGTGATTTGGCCTTGGCAATCTTCCCAGTGCTTCTGATCATTGTCCCTTCCTCATGATTAGGTTTACTCAAAGCAAAGAGGCTATTGGTTCTATTGAGGTCCTTGCTTTTGTAGCTTGTGCCCTCGTACTTCATGTCTTTAACAATGGAGAGAAGTCATGGAGTGATCAGAAGTTATTCTAAGGAATTTTAAATTTGACTCTGAAGAAAACCTTTGTGGATATATTTTCATTAGACCCTGACAATATTTTCATGGTCTCTCCAGGGCTGAGTTGTGCTGAAGGGGATATTTGGCTTAAAGGGAAGAAAGGAAACCTTGTTCTTCAACCTCTCCCTCCCAATAAAGGATGCTATCTTACTGATAGAAACCAGAGATAGAGGACAAATATCATCCATCTTCTTTGTCAACATGAGTGTTGGTTTAGGCAATTGAGCATCACAGCAGAAGCTCTAAGGCCAACTGTTGAATTAGATGATGCTCTGTGAACCTATTGTCAGTTTCTCTTTGTGTTCCTCTGAAGTCTCCTTCAGCCCTTGGGTGTTACACCTTTAGCTTAAAGAGGATAGAGAAAACCACTTCTTAGTTATTTAGACTCTTGGATTGCTCCCCTTGCTTCTAGAAGTTACAAAATATGTATCATCTACCTCCCTGCCTTTGGGATCATTGATGAGAAATAGTCTATTATGGGTATGTTTTATGAGACTCAACATAGAAAACTAGAACATGCTACCCAGCCCACTCTGAAAGAGAATTTGAAGAATAGTGTTTTTAAACCACTAAGCATTTTTGTAGCCACTAATATTTACACATCTCTCCACAGTCATTCATGTGGTTACCTCCTTTTCACCTTCTTTAGAAAAAGAAATGACCCCATGTTTTAACTATTCCAGTGTAAAAATGGATAATGAAAATTATAAGGTCAAATCTAAAGGCCCCGATCAGATGAAATCATCATTCTCTACTTAGAAAACCAAAAGGTTTTCCGAAACACACCACAACATTTAGGGGAGCCTTTATTTCCACCTCAACATTCTGTTCCTTATAACCATCCTGGCTGTCCTTTTAGCCTAGTTGGGGACTCTGAGATGGAGGGTTGAGAGTGGGTTTCAGCAGATTTATATGAAAGAACTTGATCCAGTTATTCAGAGATGTGAGAGGAGATGAAAGTGCTTGGGAATGGGGGGAGGCAGAACTGGGTACAAAATCCCCTCCACCATGACTTAGATTATAACTTTCTCAGACTGACAAGAAAATCATTATCCTAAAATTTCACTTTGAATTATACTTCTTTAAACATACACAGATACATATAGCTTTCCCCTTGGTTGGGTATAATAAACTCTCCAGATCATTAGACTGCAAGGTGTGAGTAGAACTTCATGGCTCTGTATTTCTCTGTGGTGATCAAGACTCCTTTCCTCTCTTCTGTCAGATAAACAAGCTGTGGATTGTTCTGTCCACTGGCCTGTCTGTGGGCTTCCCTTCCTGCTGAGCGGGATGGAATGAACTTTGAATACTTCATGTGGGGCAGGTGAATTGTGCGGTTTGGGGGAAGACGGGAAGAGCCACAGAAAGTAAACAGAGCTAATAAAGGGCACTCTTGTACTTCTCCTTATCTAAACATTTTCAAAAAAGGAAAGGACCTGCAATAGGTTATGACCCAGACATGAAGCTTAGCATAACCCCAAGTAACAGGGGCCATATGTTCCTATCTGGGTGGGGGTTAGAGCTGTAGTTCCCTTTCTGCTTTTTCTCCATCTTTCCTCTCTCAGTATCTCTTGAGGTGTCTACTAGGAGTAGGGCTCAGTGATAGGTAATGCTGTCAGAAGATATTGGTGACAGCCCACTAGTGCAGCTAGAGATTGACTCCAAGAACTGGCTCACCTTCTTCCACTCCCCTTTTCCAGCAGTCTTTATTAGAACTCTTCTAGGAGTCAGCTTCTGGCTTATCTGCCACTTCTGTCTTCATGAACCTACCCTCTTCTGTAGTCATGCCAAATTCTTATCCTCTGAGTCCGTGGAAAAGAAGCTGCCATCTTTACTTTCTCCCATAGAAGGTTGTACTTGGTCATGTTATCCGGCACTCTGTTTTGCTATGTGATAGATTTACTCCCTTTACCCTGTCTCATCTCCCAGCTTCGTTCCCAAATCCCAAACTGGCCAAACAGCTCAAGTTCCTTTTTTGTATTCCTTTGCCAAGGATTTCTCAAGTATGCACTGCCTTTGTCCATCTGCCCATAACCACTACTGGTGAATATCCAACTCGCATTCTCACCCTGCCTCCGTGCCTCTGCCAATCCCATGAACATGCTTGCACCTCCAGTGATAATTTCCTCAACCTCAATCTGACCACTGAAAAGGTTGACAAACTGCTAGCAAATCATTGTTGCTCATGTTGTTAGGAAGTGAGATGCAGCAGTTCTCATCAAGAACTCTTCTGGGCTGGACTACTGAGCAGGAGGAAGGCAGTTGACAAAGAAAATTAGGGAAAACCAAGTACCCACACCTAAGAAATGACATGAGAATTGACTATTTATGCCCTTTTGGACCAGGGCTTATTTCCTAACGTACTGCTAACTATATTGTGTTCCCCAGTGTATTGTCAAATTGCGGTTGTCACACCTACAGCATCAACCACACTCTAGAACTTGTTAGAAAATCAGAATCTGGACCCCACTCTAGATCTACTGAATTAGAATCTACATTTTGACCAGATAACCAGGTAAATAGTCTGCCCACTAAAGTTTGAGAAGTGCTACTCCAGAGTTCGAGGCCTGGCTTTTGAACCTTCTCTTAACTAGTCCTTTCTGTCTCATTTTCATTTGGAGTCAAGAAACTATTTTTCTGGTATCTTGCCCATTCTTATTTTGGATAAAGAATTATCATTTGGAATAAAGGATACTATAAATATCAATTAATAAATTAACTAATGGTATACATCATTATTTTATCAGTAATTATGTTTTATAATATATTTCATCAATTATGTTAATATCATTACAATGAGTTTCATAGTAATAATGTCAATAATGCAGATGAGGAAATGGAGCTCTGTGCCAAGTAGGGTCAACCAAGGTCAAACAACTGATGAGTTGTAAAACTGAGACAAGTCAGAGCCATATGTCTACCAAATCCCCAAAAGTTCCTCACTCAGTGCTTCGAACTAGCATGGAGGCCTTATGGGCTTACTTTTTTTTTTTTTATTTAAGATTTACTTATTTATGCACACAAGAACTGGGTACAGGCCAGAGGTGTGTGGGGGGGTGTGAGAGGATCCACCAGAGACAGTGTGGGGAATAGAACAGGAGGATAGCCTGAAACACCCTCCTGAGGGGAGCAGCGGGTGAGGTAGAAGAGGTCTGCTGTGCCATGTTGGTCACCTCCCCAGTTGGAGTCAGGGATTTGAACTCATGCTGCAGTGGTTGCAGTTTGCTTCATAGTGCATTGCTTAACCCACTGCACCAGCATGGAGGCTTATGAGCTTACTTGGATGGCACCTGCCTGTTTTACAGTTAAGGAGCATTGACCCAGACTTCCCTGGAGGTACAGAGGACACCTCTGAGCATGAATTCCCCTGCATACTTCTCGTCTTGAGGGAATGTGAGGAAACCCTCTAAGTGCTCAAAAATTACTGGAATTTGGGCCAGACACCAAGGGAAACTGGGGTAGGGAATCAGGATTATTTTGATGGGAAAACCCCAATTCCAAATCCCCAAGAAAAAATGAATTCTGATACCTGAGCTTAAGCTAAGGATGTGCAAGAATTTCATGTGGGGCTTCTCGGAGTGCTGGCTGTTGCACATGCCATGAGGATATCTGGAGCCCCAGGCTAGGGCCTAGGATGATTAAATCCTAGCATGCTATAGCTAGAGAGTCTTTGGTGACAGTGGATTCCAATATTGTATTTTGCAGAGAGGAAATAGAAGAGGGGAGGAGTAAGTTACCAGAGGTCAGAGGGAATTCATGGCACAGCCAGGGGTGCTGACTTCAAGCACCATTATTCAGGAATTGGAATCTCTGTTGTGAAATGTAGTTTTATCTGGATCTGTTCAGGTGCCCATAGGAAATACAAGCCATTAAATATGGTCCAGGATAGTTTGTGAGGGCTGATATATCATTAGGACCTTCATTTTGGAAAATCTTAAGGTCGCTTGCCCCCAGTTGTGTAAAATCTTGCGCAGTCATACTCACACTCCTGGACCGGGAGGCTGCTAGGCCTGGCTGATCTGGGCTTCGCTTTTCTCGGGTCCAGAGGACCTGCGGAGATAGCTGGGTGGGGTCAACTCAGTCCAGGAAGCACAGGAATTCTTTTAAGTGTATGTTTCTGTGGTATTTTTCTCTCTCACTTACGTGTATTTTTAAAAATTCTTTTTAGACACCCGCTTTATCTTTCCCAAACATCATTTCCTTGCTCCTTTCCTGAGTTCTAGCAGTGGCTGGGGGCCCAGCTTCCTTATTGGCCTCTAAGCTGTAGAGGGGGCCGGGCCACGGCTCAGATGAGGTTGGAGTTGGGAACAGGGGGGCTGTTTATGCTGCTGGAAAGAGCTTTCATCCTTCCCTTCACTACCAGGATGCTGGCTGGCTTCTGGAGCGGCGTCTTCATTCCTGTTCAGCTCTAGACACTGGCTTCCATTCCCTAAGGTAATGGCCACAACTAGGCCCAACTGAGCTGATGACCATACCTTGCTCTCATTGCTCCTCCTTTCTGACTGTGCCTGAGCCCTTTCGGTCACTCTCAGGAGCTTGGGCTGATGGCCCCACATCTTAGAAGGTCTTAAAAAGAGGACAGATGGGTCTCAGCTAAGGGAGGATCCAGCTTGCGGGGAAAAGCTCAAGAGCTTATCCAGAAGGGTTGTTGATGAGCATCTGAGCTGACTGGATACCCTGCTATCTCCCAAGCTGTCTTCCAACCCTGGGCAACTTCCATGGTAGGTACTATTGGTAGCGGTGGACACTGTGGCCTCCACCCTTCTTCACCCTCCTGCTTTCTTTATTCAATACCCCTTTCTTTCTGTTTCCTAATAAAGGGGCTTGGGGTTTATGAATGAAGGGATAAGTTTCAATGATATTACCTGATCTGGCCTTAGGAGAAAGGGCAGGCATTGCCTCAACAGCAGGGCCTGGAGCATTTTCTTTTTTTCTGCTTATTCCTCCTTATCCCCTTCTCCACTGCCAAAGGAGATGGTTTAAATTCCTGAACTACCAAGACATTCATTTGCTGACTGTTTCTTGATGGAATGACTAGGAGTAGCTGCAGGTATAAAACTTTTTGAGACAGATCCTCCCTTGAGGAGGAGGGGTTGTGTGGTATTCTAGAAAGGGCAGGAGGAGCTGAACCTCATTACCAGCTGCTGGCTGTTAACTGTAAAGTCTTGGCAAAGCAATTCGACTTTGTATTTGTCTGTCTTCTCATCTGCAAAGTGGGGATAATAATAGGTCTTATCACATAATATTGGGGAGAGGATAAAACCAATTTATGTGTATAATTTGGTTGGTAGCTGGCATATCTTAAGTTTTCCATAACTGGTCCTTATTGCAGTTTTTCAAGTTTATAGTATGGTGGACACTCTGCTGAGTGACTTCACATGTGGGATTTTATTAAATCAGAGACTATAAATCACAAAAAGGGGATGGTTATCTTCCCCATGTTACAGATAATCTACATCTCAGAGAAGTAACTTGCCAAGGTGACATCGGTAGAATTTGAATGCAGTTGTGGACTGATTCCTAGTTCGGGGCTATTTGGGAATAATAACAGAATGAGTATTAGACCCTCTATTTTCCTCTTCTTTCCCAAACTAGGGAGAGCAGGCTCCAGCTCTGGCTTTAGTTCCTTCTGCTGGGGTTGTCGTCCTCCCAGCTCATAGTTGTCTCCTACTGGTCCCAACTATTGCCTTGCTTGTGTCTCATTTGGGAAAGTTTACTAATAGAGAGAGAAAATTTAGAGTGTGGCAAGTTTGTGGTATAACAGAATCTTGACAGTGTATGGACAAATACAGGTGGGAGTACCAGCGAGAGAGACAAATCTGAGTTGATGATACTTATCGCAGTACCTGCTACTAATTGACTACTTGCTATGCATCAGGCTACGTACCAAATGTTTGAGAGTCTTATCTTTAATCCCCATAATAATTTAACCAGATAAGGGCAACTGTTCCCTTTTCCAGATACAGAGACCAAAGTTCAAATTGATCACAATTGATCACGGGGTTTGCATAGAATCACACATCCAAAGTGATAAAGTTAGGATACAAACCTAGATTTGTCTCACTTTTTTTGACACGTTGCCTACTGGTTTAATATAAGAGGAACCTAATATCCATAAATAATGATGAGCCATATAAATAATGATGAGCCATATAAAGCATTATATTATCATGGGCTAGACTGCTAGGACTAGATTACTAAGGATAAGCTGCCTGGAGAAGATGGTCCTTGAGCAGTACTTTGAAGAATAGGTAGGATTTAGGTCAATAAAATGGAGGGCATTACTGGAAGAGGGAACAATCAGTATTAACTAAAATTGGGTAGGGGCTACCAGATCCTGTTCTAAGCATTTAACATGCATTGTCTCATTTGATCTTTCTAGCCCATTAACTATATACTGTTATCCCCATTTTACTGCATGGAAAAGCTAAAAATGGTGGAGCTGGGATTCAAACCAAGGTGGTTCAACTCTAGAACCTGTGCTAGATTCTAGTGGAAAATCAACAGCAAAGGCACAAAACTGGTTGTGGGGTGAGGTGTGATTAGGGCAGAGACATGAGACATTGGGCTGGGTCTATAAAAATAGTTTATAGAAGATTTTGAAGATCTTATTTAATTTATATTTGAAACAGGACAGAGTAAGAAATGGGGAACCAGTGAAGAATCTTGACTAGGAGAGTGTCTCAATACAACTGGTATTTGACAGGATGTGATCTAAAATCAGTGACTGGGAGTGAGATTCCTGGGTCATATATGGTAGCTTCATTTTTAGTAGTTTGAGGAAGCTCCACATAGTGTGGACCAGTTTGTATTCTCACCAGCAATGTAGGAGAGTTCCTTTTTCTCTGCATCCTCACCAATGTTTGTTATTGCTAGTTTTTTTTTAATATGTGCCATTCTCTCTGGTGTAAGGTGGTATCTCATTGTTGTTTTGATTTGCATTTCCCTGATTACAAGTTATGTTTAACATTTTTTCATATACACATTGGCCATTTACATTTCCTCTTTGGAGAAGTGTCTTTAGCTCTTCTGCCCATTTTTAAAAAAGATTTATTTATTTATGCATACAACAACTGGGGTACAGGCCAGAAGTGCAGGTGGTGAGAGGATTCACAAGAGACAGAGCCGGGAGCAGAACAGGCAGATTGACTGAAATACACTACTGAGGGGAGCAGCAAGCAAGACAGGAGAGGTCTGCTGCACTATATGGGTCACCTCCCGGGCCAGGGATCAAACTTGTGCTGCAGCGGCTGCAGATAGCTTTATAGTGCTGTGCCTTACCCCCTTGCACCACCAGAGTGGCCTGTCTTCTGCCCATTTTTTTGACTGGATTGTTCACTTTGTTTTTGTTGCATCATGTGAGTCCTTCCTAAAGGACACAAAAACATTAATTCAAAAGGATACCTGCACCCCTATGTTTAGTGTAGCACTATTTATAATAGATAAGATATGGAAACAGCCCAAATGGCCCCAAATAGATGACTGAATCAAGAAGATGTGGTATATATACACAATAGAATACTATTCAGCAATCAAAAAAGATAAACTCATGCTATTCACAGCACTATGGATGGAGTTAGAAGGGCTCAGTGAAATAAGTCAGAAGGAAAAAGAAAAATATAGGATGGCTTCGCTTATAGGAGGATTATAGGGGAACCAAATAAGGGATCGGGGGAAAAAGAATGGCAACAAAAACCAAGAATTAATAGGCAACCATAAATCAGAGACATTCTGTGGGGTTGGGGGAGGGAGAAGGATCAGAACAGGGGAGGGAAGAGCACAGGGGACAATGGCGATGGTGCATGGGTGAATTTTTGGTGGGAATTCTATGGGGACTACACCTGAGAGGAGAAAACAAACACTGTATAAAAATGAACAATGATGTAAAGTATGTATAAATAAATAAATTACATTAAAATAAGAAAATTCAAAAAAATAAAATCAGTGATTGGTAATGAGACAAGGGGAAGCTGATTGGCAGACTAATGCAGACCTAGAACAGAGCAGGGGATCTTGATGGCAGGTTCCATGTAGGAGAAGTGTGGACCTGGGGAATAGTCTCTGAGGAGACATAAAAGAAGACTCAGCAGGGCTCTGCGAACAAGTAGATGTTTGGGGAGAAGGTGATAATGTGGTCGACCATGTGCTACAAATCCAGGACTCAGAACTTCAAAAACCTCATATGTTGAAGAAGGGACCAAAGTGCTACTTTGAAATGCTTGATACTTAGTTCTTGATGGATGACTACCCAGTAATAGCAGCTGGAGAGATTTCTAGCATCATGGCTTTGTGTGAGACTCTAAAGCAGACAGCCCCCACCCCAGGCGATCTTCTGCCTTCAGCCTCCCTGTTAGGCATTCAGACATTCATGAAATAACAATGTGGCTTAAAGCAGTGGCCTCACCTGGCTTTCTTCCCCATAAATTTTAGTCACTGCTGCTGACCTATGGCTCTGGTTCCTGACCTTTGACAAGCAACTTCCCCCATCCTTCCTCTTACACCTCCTTGTCTGTGTCTGGCCTGTTACCACTCAACCTGTGTTTTCCTCAGCAACACCATTCTTCTTAGCCTTTTTAGGCTTTAGTCCTCTGGAGCCTTGCACTGCTGGGATATTCTATGCTTCCGCTGGGGTGAGACACATTCCCAGTTGGGTGGAATTCAGCTTGTCTGTCTGCCACTGCTCCTGGGAAGCACAGGGCTGACTTATCCCAGCATATGACACACTCGTTGAAAACAGGAACCCTTATCTTAGTCAACTCTGTAACCTTGGTGTAAAGCATTCTGTAGTAAATAGGTGAATATATTAGTCAGTAAGTTATCTGTTTCTCCCTGTTGTATACTTATTTATTGTTTGTTTCTTTCTCTCTGCCATTCATCTCTCTGTGTTCTCTTTCTCCTACTATGTATTAATCTTTCTCAGAGTTTTCTCCCTTTCTGACATTTGTTTTTGTCTGTAACATCTTTTTATCTTATCATTATTATCTGCCTGGCCCTTCCATCATCTATCTTTCTTTCCTCATTTTCTCTCTGTCTCTGTCTCTGTCTCTCTCTTTCTGTCTCTCTCTCTCTCTCTCTCTCTCTCTTCATTCAGTCCCCCCTTCTTTCTCTCTCTGCCTCTTCCCTTTCTTCTCTTTCTCCCCTTCCTTCACTCATTCTCTCCCCAGCATCCCCCTCTATTCTCTCTCATCATTCTTCTCTTTATTTGGCACCACCCATATGCCATGCATGTTACTTTTTGTTCCATCCTTCCCCGCTTGCAAGAGTGGCATCTAGTCATATGAGATCTACCAGACACAAGCATGATCCTATGTAAGCCGGTCAGTGTGAGAGTTCTGGCTTCAGATCCTGGGGTTGCACATAGGGTTCTGGTCTCAGACCCATTTCCATCGAGTCACCCCTTCTGCTGAGTGGCCAGTCTCCTCTATCAGCCTAGCTGCATCATTTACCACATTATTCTATTCGCTGGCCACAGTTGGGGCCCTGTGCTGCTACATTGCCTACAAACTCAGGTGTCTCTGTGCCCATCTTACCCTTCACTCTCCCAGTGCCTTTACTGTGCTTTATATGAATTAGATCTTTCTCTCTCACTGATCTGTAAACCCTCAAGGGCAAAGATGATATTTCAGTGATCTTTCTACCCCCAGAGAAACACACAGATGTTTACTCTGGAAATATACAACAACTACTTATCAAATGAATGAGCAGAAATTAGGGAGTTTACAGCCCACTGTTGAATTGTTTGAACTTCTTAATAATTTCCTTTTCCTTCTGTAGATAAAAGTGAGAATATTGGCAGATAGATTTTTTCTCAAAGAAAATGTAGGGTATGTTTGCTGTCCATTGGGCAGCGGCTCTTATTTATTGCGCAGATGTTTGTTGAGCATTTACTATGTGTCTGGCACTATTTTATGTGTCTGGGTACATCCATGAGTGAAACAGCTCTGTGAAGCTAACAGCCCATATTTCCAGGTATCACTCTCGGGATGAAGGATATTTAAGTACTGAGACCTCAGGAGGGCTATGAAGATTCCCACACCAGTTCCTTGCAAGATGTTCAACTTCATTTAAGGGAAAGCGGGGGTGGAGGCGGAAGCTGCCTTGGGAAGTGACTTCAGCTCTGGTTCTCTAAGCTGACTTCCTGTCCCTTTCTTGCTGTAGGAGAAACGCCCCTGTCAGTAGGCCGCACTCATGGCATATGGCCAAACTGCTGGAGGGATGCCCTGAAGTGGCTACCACCATGCATTTCCCTTCTGAAGCCTTCAGCTTGTCCTGGCATTCTGGCTGCAACACAAGGTGAGTCTAGAAGCTCCCCCTCGAGATGGGGGTCTAGGCTAGACCTCCCCACTCCTCTTTTGCTCCAGTCTTTGGGTGTTCTAGAGCCCAGAGCAGTGTAATGGGAAATGGAGGGGGAGGCTAGAGTACCTGGGATCTCATCCTAGTCTCCAGCTAATTCACTGACTTTGGGCCAGACCCTTTCCTTATGTAAAATGTTGCCTTAAAATACTTTCCCTACTTTGCTGCCAAGAGACCACACTCTCCCCTTTTTCATCCTGTTGCACTGGTTGTTCCTTCCAGTATATTTTCCTGATTCTTCTTGTCCCCCTGGTTTCTTAATGTAGGAGAACCCCAGGGCCTATTCACTCTGGTCCTCTGCTCTCTCTGTAGTGATTTACGGATGCTCTTACCCAGTGTTCACCTGCTTTGTCATAGAACGAGAACCAACTTGCAAGGTTTTAGTACCCGACAGGTGCTGCTCTCGGTTGCTGTTTTCATTGCAACTGTTATTAACATCCTCTCTGCCTCTAGCATTAAGACTGTAGTGGTGCCTGCCCATCCATACCTCCCCTATCTCCCAGAGCAAAGCCAAATAAATCATGGAAACCAAGGAGAAAGCTAAGATCAGACACAATCTTGACTTTCAAGTACCATTTCCCAATGACAAAGCCAAACTGAGCCAAGTCATGCCAGTAACTCCCTCTGATTAGAACCCCAGAGGTTGCAAGCTATTCTCAAAAAGGCCACAGTTCAGAAGCCAGAGCTGAGCGATGAAAGGAGCCGTGAGGTCCTCAGATCAGTGTCCCCTAATTATTGTTCCCTGTCTTGCCCCTTAGCCATGCTACTCACTTGACCTCTGCACTGGGAATCCATCAAGTCCTTGTTGGCAAGGGGATCTGCTACCCATCCCCCACCCTTCCTGCTGAAAACAACCACACCCCCACTCACTGGGGTTCAGAATGTGTGTTCTTCCAGAACAAAACTGCCTCTGCCTCTGCCCTGAATTCCTGGTTTCTGATGCCAAGTAGTCCCTGCACGGGGGCAAAGTCAGTCCTTAGCTTCCTTGATTGAGCCTCCTCGACAGAAATCACTTCTTGGAGGGAAGGTCTTGTTTGGAAGGGAAGAGGCAGCCAAGGCAGCAAGTTTGTTGACTGAGCTGACCAAAAGGTTTTCTGCCTCTTCTGGGCTACTGTTTCAACAACAGTTAATAAATAAATGCCAAGTTCCTTGAACTGAGTGATCCTCATGGCAGGTAGACCCTGTTATTCACAGAGGTCCTTATTCTGAAGGCTTTCTGTGGCAGGCGCTGGAATGTAGAGACGGCTGATTTTGAAAAAATGCCCTCCTCGAAGGTAGTGAAAATAATTTTCCTTTGTAGGGCTTGTTTTAGGACAGGGGTCTGCATGACCCTTGGACCAACAGTACCAGGCTCACCCAGGAACTTGGTAGAAATAAAAATTAGCAGTGTCCACCCAGACCTAAAACTCTGGGGATGAGGCCCAGTCAAGCATGTTTTGACAAGCATAACATGGGATTCTGATACACACTCATATTGGTAGACCTCCAATTTGCAAACTGGGCCGGCTGAAATTGAATCAGCCCTTTTGAGCCCCTCTCCAGCGCTGATGGTCTGTGATTGCCTCCCCTGGCAGAGCGCCACATGCTGACTCCCTGGAGACAGGTTAGACGCAGTGCTAGACTCACCGATGGCAGAGAAATGGAGCATAGCCCCCAGCGGAGTCCGCACACTTTAGTCTTTGGGATCTGGCCGCGTCCTTCTTGCACATGGCATCTTGGCTCTCACTTCACTGTGCTACTATGGCAGCCCAGTGTCCATGACTTCCCCAGTTGCACTCCTTCCTCCACCTTCACTTCCTTCTTTTCTTCCTTCCTTGCTTTGTCTCCTTCTTTTCTGTGGCATGGGTGCCCATGGTTTATCCTGCCTTCTCCCATAGCAGGGCTGCCCAAGGTGGGAAGGGGATCTGGTAATTTGGCTAACTAACCAGTGTGCCCTGTGTCTTGTAGTGACGTGTGTGTGCAGTGGTGTTCACTTTCCCGGCACTGCAGCACTGAGAAAAGCAGCTCCATTGGCAGCATGGAGAGCCTGGAGCAACCAGGCCAAGCCACCTATGAGGGCCACCTCTTGCCCATTGACCAGAACGTGTACCCCAACCAGCGTGACTCAGCCTACAGTTCCTTCTCTGCCAGCTCAAATGCCTCTGACTGTGCCCTTTCCCTCAGGCCAGAGGAGCCAGCCTCTGCAGACTGCATCATGCAAGGCCCGGGGCCAACTAAGGCCCCCAGTGGCCGGCCTAATGTGGCCGAGTCTTCAGGAGGTAGCCAGCGCGCCAATGGGGGCCACCTGACTCCCGGCTCCGAGATGTCATCCTGCCCACAGGAGAGCCACCACTCAGGGCCTGCCAAGGCCACCAGGGGCCCACCACAGCCTCCAGTGAGACGAGATAGCCTTCAAACCTCCAGAGCCCAACTCCTCAATGGAGAGCAGCGGAGGACTTCTGAGCCTGAGGACTCACTGCAGCAGGAGAAGCCAAGCTTAGAGACTGTTCTGTCCCCAAGGATCCCTAACAGGCTCTGCTGCCTCAGTGGTCAAGACCAAGTGACAAATGAGGGCCGTCAGAACTGTGAGCTCAGCCAGCCTCCTGAGTCCAGCCAGGAGGACTCCAAGCATCTAATGCTAGAAGCTTCAACCAAAGGTATTGGATTCCCAAAAGCATATGACAAAACTTCCAGCACAGATTCCAGCTCACTCCGCAAGGCTCCGGCCAAGCTAGTGAAGGCTTCTTCCTTCAGCAGCCCTTCGCACCTCCCAGGACCCACAGGGCATCGCCACAGTGCCCCCGAACAGCTGCTGGCATCCCACTTGCAGCGTGTGCACCTTGAAACCATGGATGGCAAGGGACTGGAGTTCCCCTTTGGGCAGGATGGACACGAATGGACTCTGTCCCCTCTGCATAGTAGCCACACGGGGAAGAAAAGTCCATGTCCCCCTGCAAGAGGCATGCAGGACCAGCCCAACAAGGAGAGGAAGAGCAGGCCAGTGGATGATAGACCTTTGGGTTCAGGGCACCTGAGTCCAGGCAGCTCCCCACATGGTAAAGCTGATGGACACCCTCCAGAAAGAGGTTTTCTGGACCCAAGCACAGCAAGCAGAGCAGGCAGCGAATTGGCCAGCCAGCAACCCTCCACCTCTGGCTCCCTCGTTCAACAAACCAGAAACTGTTCTTCAATGACCAAAGTAGCTGGTGGCATAGAAGCAACTGAAGAAGGGAACGATGAGCCCAAGGGGTATGGCCAGGTGGGTGGAAAGCGAAATGGAGGGACCCGGGGCCGCTCAATCCAAAACCGACGGAAGAGTGAGCGTTTTGCTACCAATCTGCGTAATGAAATCCAGTGGAGGAAGGCCCAGCTCCAGAAAAGCAAGAATCCCTTGCTTTGCGACACTAAGGAGCCAGTGGAAGAAACTGAGGAGCCACCAGAAAGTCCGCCCCTTTCTGCCTCTAATTCATCTCTTCTATCTTCATATAAAAAACCACCTAGCCCCAGAGACAAGGCCTTCAATAAGAGCGTGATACTCAGGGCTAGGTCTTCAGAGTGCCTCAGTCACACCCCCGAAATCCATGAACCTAGGACAGGCTTGGGGGGACGAATAAGCCCTGCCCAAAATCCTGGCCAGACCTCTTTGGGCCTGAACTCCTGGTGGAAAGCCTCTGACCCACCCACCTCAGACTCTGAGAAAACAAATGTTCACCGTGGAGTCCGAGGAGGTCATTGGGGATGGTCTCCAGAGCACAACCTGCAGTCCCATGTGGCGGTTGCCACGGAAGGCCCTTCCAGCCCAGGTGGCAACAAGGAATCCAAGGCTTCTATGGCCCAAGCTGGGGAGGAAGCCATCCTCTTGCCCTTTGCAGACAGACGAAAGTTTTTTGAAGAGAGTAGCAGATCCTTATCTACATCTCACTTGCCAGGTTTAACCACTCATAACAACAAGACTTTCACCCAGAAGCCAAAAGCCATGGACCAAAACTTCCAGCCAATGAGCTCCAGCTATAGAGAATTGAGACGTCATCCAATGGATCAATCATATCATTCTACGGACCAACCATACCACGCCACAAGCCAGTCATACCATTCCATGTCTCCCCCTCAAGCAGGAACTCCCACTTATTCAGAATGTTTTGCAAGCAAAGGTCTAGAGCAACCCATGTGTTGTAAGCCACTGCACTGTGGTGACTTTGATTACCACAGGATCTGCTCTTATTCTTGCAGTGTCCAGGGACCTGTAGTCCATGACCCTTGCATTTATTGTTCTGGGGAAATTTGCCCTGCTTTGAGAAAGAGAAATATGATGCCAAACTGCTACAACTGCCGGTGCCACCACCATCAGTGTATCCGGTGTTCAGCTTGTTACCATAATCCTCAGCACAGTCCCCTCGAGGACAGCGGCTTGGTACTCGGCAACACTTGGAAACCCAGGAAGCCAGCAGTGCAGGTGAGGCCTTGGTTCTTGCAGTGAGTGAGCTTCATTATTCCCTTTGTGAGGAGAAATTGAGGTAAATCTTTTCAAAATGTAAGTTACCCTTCTTTAAAAGTGCTTCATCTTGGGCAAAACATTCGGCCACCAAAATTACAGTTACCTCATATCTAGGGTTAGATGAAAATAACTTTTGCTTCATAGAATGGACACAACTGAAATGCATATCCTGTCTGTGTAATTGGTAACGAAGTGACCTTAATCAGATTTACCACCTAAATTTGCAGTTACATGATATTTAAAGGGGAGGGAGGAGAATTTTTGCCTTATAAAATGGCTATTACTAAGAAGAATCTTATCACTTCATTGCTAAAGTGGAAGAAATTAATGGTTGCCTCATGGTTGTGAGAATCAAATGAGATATTATACGTAGAGTGCCAGACCCAGTACCTGACTGAAAATAATACTTATTCCCTTCTAATAGTGGTTTAATTTTGGAGTTGCAAAATTTCCAAATGTCTCCCAGGCTTTGCCTTCAGAGTTCTGATTTGTTCAGTTTCTAAAGGATCAATCCTTCCCCACTTCTACCTCTGTCTGAGAAACCAGGCCGGGACTGATGGATGCTACACCTTGGTTGTGACCTCGCACGCTAATAGAAGCCACCACCATCTCCTAGGGTTTTCTAGGAGGAACCCCCTATGTTTTTGCCAATTCACTGCCAGATTCCTTCATCATGGTTTCCTAGTGTCACCTTTTGGCTGGAGCAGTCAAACCAGAAGTTAATTCTTATGTGGAGCCTATGTTAAAAAGGCAGAATCTTCTGAGTGACTTAGCATATGAAATTGCTCAGCACATCTTCTTCGAGAAAAAGAATCTTAGGGGTAAAAGCAGGCTACCCAAAAGAGTGCATTCTCCACCACTTCTTTATTTCTTTTATGTGAAATTCTAGAACAGCTATTCTGTGGAAAAAATCGAGAGGTGGCCTATGGGGAGTAGTACCAGGACTGGTTAGGAAAGGGCCTGAGGGAACTTTGTTGGGTGATGGATGACAGTGATCTACATCTTGATAAGAGTTTGGGTTACCAAAGTGCATAGACATGAGAACTTCACAAAGTTACACTTAATATTTGTGCATTTTAGTGGAATTAAATTTTGCTTAAAACGCTGTACACAAATACTGAACTTTACTTAATGATAGGTATGCTCAAATATTTAAAGTAAGTTGGTATATACACCTGACTTTTAAATTTTTCACCATACAAATGTTACATATATTTTGTTACATATGTTGCTAAGATTTCATGGGTTCAGTGCTAATGTAAATAGTATTGTTTTCATAATGTCAGGTTAAAAGTCTTTGTTACTGTTTCATAGAGATGCAATTAATTTGTCTTGTATCCAGCAAGCTTACCAGTTATTTACTACTTGAGTAGCTCCTACTTTGAATGGTAGAGTTTAAAAGATTTTTTACATAGAACATTATGTAATTTGCAAATAGAAAGAATTTTATGTCTTTCTTTCCTCTGTGTATGTTTTCTCTAAGGGATAGGAGGTCCTTATTGCACTGCCTGGAACCTCCAAGACAATGCTTAGTAGAGGTGGTAACAGTGGATAATTTTAGTAGAAGCAGTAAGAGCAATTAGCTTTGTTCCTGATCTTTCACTACTGAATTTGGTGTTCCTGTAGGTTTTTGCAGTTGTCCCTTAACAGACTGAGGAGGTTCTTCTATGTTCCTAGTTTACTGAGAGCTTTTATCAGGAGTTTTTCTCTATTTATTGATATAGTCCTATAATTTTTCCCTGTATGTATTGACATAGTAAATTATATTGATTGGTTTTTGAAATAAGAACCACCTAACCTTACCAGGATAAATCCCACTTGGTCATGATATATTATCATTTTTATGTTACTAGATTTGATTTGATTATATTTTCTTAAGAGTTGTTGTGTCTATGTTGGTCAAGGATTTTAGTTTGCACTTTTCTTGTAATATATTTGCCTGGTTTTAATAATAAGTTGCTGGCTTTACCAAACGAGTTGGGAAGTATCCCCTTCTCTTCTACATTTTTTGGATGATTTTGTGTAGAACTGGTATTATTTTTCCCTTACATGTCTGGTAGAACTCATCATTGAAGTCATCTGGACTGGAACTTTCTTTGTGGAAATATTTCTAATTACAAATTCAATTTCTTTAAGAGATATAGATTCATTGAGGTTATCTATTTCTTCTTTAGTGAGCTTTGGTAGTTTGTCAAGGAAATTCATCTCATTTAAGTTATCAATTTTTAATTTTTTTAATTTTTGATAAAGTACCATTGTTTTATATCCTTGTTAATACTTTGACAGTGTAAGATTCTTCCCCTCCTCCTGCCCCAGGTGTAGTCACCATAGTACTCCCAACCACCAGCTCACCCATAGTCCTCTACCACAGCCCATTGTACTCTCCCGTCCCATTCTCATCCCTCCCTGTCCCCTTTTGCCTCCCTCTATGGATGCCTCGGATCTATAGTCAGCTTTCAACAGTGGGTTTTAATGTATCTCTTTGACCAATTTGTTCAGTTTTTCTATATTCTACATATAAGCAATACCATCTGGTATTTATCTTTCTCCTTCTGACATGTCACTTAGCATAATCCCTTCCAACTCCATCCATGTTGCCACAAATGGCATGAGTTTATCTTTTTTGATTACTGAGTAGTATTACATTTTGTGTGTGTGTGTGGGTGTGTGTATATGTCTATATATATATGCACACACGCATCATCTTGATCTAGTCATCTGTTTTTGGACAGTTCGGTTGCTTCCATATCTTGGCTATTGTAAATAGTACTGCAGTTTTATGGGGATAGAGTTGTTTGTAATTTCCTCTGAAATGGGTCAAGAACTTTGGATAGCCTGGTAGATGGACAGAGGAGTGAATAGATATGCACTAAGGCAAATACAGTAAAATATTAATTTCATAATCTGGGTGGTGGATATATGGGTGTTTATTGTAAAATTGTTCCACTTAGATGTTTGAAAACATTAATAATAATATGTTGGGGAAAAATGAGAGAAAATATAAAATAATAGTTTGTGGTCACTGATGCTGGAGCCCGATTGCCAGGGTCTAAATTCTTAAGTTTTCCTATCTAAAAAATAGAGGTAACAACTGTATTTTACGTTGTAAGTTGGTTGTGAGGATTAAATGATGTAAGTGTCTAAGACTTAGAATAGTGACTGCCAGATAGTAATCACCTTATAAGTGTGAGTCATTATCTCTTAAAGTAAGGGGAGACAATATAGAAAAGTGACTGATGTTGGGGTACAGGATATATGTGAGACTTACAGAAGTGTCAGCTCAGCACCAGTCCCCTGTAAGGGAGAGAGGTACAGTATGCAGTATGCAGAACTTGGCAGCAGCAATCCAGATCTGCCTCCCTCCGCTCCTGTGATCTCCAAGAGACACGTGGGGTTCCCAATGCCAGTTGGACGAGACAAGTCAGCCTTGCTAGCCCTAAACTCTCAGAAATGCCGATGGCAGTGTAGGGGCCACTTCACTCCCATTTTCTATCCTGCCACTTGAACATCCCACCTCCACCGCCACACAACTCTCAGGTAAAGAAGGTAGTTGTGATTGAGCTAGGGCTGAGATCCTGCACCTTACGGTCCTTGGAAGCTGTTAAGAACCAAAACCTGCACACCAGCACATATTCACATCCCTCAAGGTTCATTCAGTTAGTTTTGCATAATATGGTAATAATATTACCATTTAGCAATTGTATAAGATAAGGGATGACAGGATCCCAAATTTATAGCTGAGGAAGGCAGAGTGAGGTCCTGTACCTAAAAAGTGACAAAGCCAGGATTTGAACAACATCATAACTAAAATGTTAGTGTCTGATGTGCACCTGGTACTTTTCTAGGCACTTTACAGGTATCAAGCATTTAGTCCTCAGAGCACTTAAAACAGATGTGGTATGATACACTGCTAAGTAGTTGGGTCCAATGAGATAAAGAAAAGTTGGGGAGTTTACCTGAGGTCACACAGCTAGTGAAGGACAGGTGTGGGACTAGAGTTCCTATAATCTAGCTGCAGAAACCAAGCTCCTAATGGCGCCACACTGGCTGTCTATAAACCAACTGCAAAACCCAGGCCCTCTCTGGTATGCAAGATGCCTTCCAGCAGAATAACTTCCACTGGGGTAGCACATTCCCATCACAATCCCCACCCACAACAAGCCATGGAAATAACTGCTTCTTGGGTTCAAGAGTGCAGGCAATTTACAGCAACATAAGTGAATCAGGAAAAAAAAGGTAAGGTGCATCCGCGTCGGGAAGGAGGCTGGGAGTTGCCTTAGGACTTTGTTTGGTTTGGCTACTGCTATTTACTGAGCACTTCCACGGAGCTAGACAGGGCACAGACAGGAAATCCTGGCTCCCACTGTGCCTGAACAAGTACTAATGTCTCTGAGGGCAGAGGCATCTCACAGGGGCGTTGAGGCAGAGGTTGAAGCACACGCGGTTAGCACTTCTCTAACATACAGGCAGCAAGGCTTCAGTCCCGTGAGAGTAGGAGCTGGGAAATGAACCTCGTCTTTTTTCTGGCCCCTAACATCCAAAGCCTCCTGTGCGCAAGGCATCATATTAGGTCTTCTCTCTATGCCATTTCTTTATCCTCACTACTGTGAACTCAGCAAGGCTAAATGGAACAATCTTTATTTGCCAGATAGGAAACTGAAGTTCAGGATGGTAACCTAACTTCTCTCCAGTAACACAGCTAAAAAGTGTCTTAGTCAGTGGGGCAGACATCGTGTATTTTATCCTCAATATACTGGGGCAAGGGTAATAAAGCTTCGGATGTGTCCAATAAGCACATTGGAGAAAGGGGGAACTTGGAAGATCAATGAGATTTAGAAAAAAATGATGCATTTTCTGTGGGCTAAGCTCTCAGTTACTAGGTAGAGATTTCTGGATGCAAAATCAGGGAGAACTTCAAAGGCAAGTTTGGGTAAGTTTGAAGCAAGAACAGGAAGGTGGGGACATTTTTACAAATGGCATACATGATGTGGGCTAGAGGGAAAAGCATTGTTGGTGCAAAGCCCAGAAAGAAAAAAAATGCCCAGAGTAAAGAATCTTCTAATATGGAGAACTTGCTAGAGATTTGCCTGCCTCAGCCCCCAGCCATGGATCTGGGAGTAAGATGGGGCCTGCAGTCTAAGTGGGTGCTGGCATAGTCCTCTCCATCTGCTGCACCCTGAGAGAGGGTTGCCACAGCGGGGGCTTGAGGCCTCAAAATCCCCTGGAGGGCTAAGACTTCCAAGAAGATGCTTTCTATGTTGGAAGAGGCAAGTGGAGTGAGCAGGTTCATCTGGTAAAACAAACAAAAAGACTTCCTTGCAAGAGCCAGAGCAAACAGCAAGTACGATAAACTGGTTTTTAATATTGTTTGGGAAGGGAGTGGAGAAGGAGAGGGAAACAGAGTTTCTAGACCACACTGTCCAGGTCCCTGAGTGCTGCCCTGCTCTGCATATCGTCAGCAGCTCCGCAGGCCTCATGGTAGAAAGACAGTCCTCCAGGTACGTATTTCTCTTGCCTGCGTAGAAGAGTAGAAGGAACCAGCTGGGTGACCTGGTTGGGGACAGACTCCTGACCTCTTCACATTTTTAAGGCCATCTAGATACCTGGCGAGGCTGAGCTCCCTAACTTATCAGAATTTTGCTTTGCAGGAATTTCCTGGGGACAAATGGAAACCAATAACAGGAAACAGGAAGACCAGTCAGTCAGGGAGGTAAGTGACCACTCAGGGGCTGGGGAGTGTTGGTGCCTCTGAGGCCTCTACAGAAATTGGTAAAGTCTTCTGTTTACTCAGTTTTCTTTGAGGAAACCAATTTGGTGTCTGTTCCAAGAATTTGATGCCATAGCTGTAATCCTCCGACAGCTGGGCTACAAACCAAATGGAGCACTAGGACATTTGGGATATGCGTTGTCAGGCAGAGTTGTAGCGCACCATGCCATCAGCTCAGAGACCCGAGGCAGGCCTTCCCAGCACAAAGACATGCCACACACATAACCGAGAAGACATGAGTTAAGCTTGTTTTCCCAAAAGCCCCTGCGCAGGTGCACAAGACAGAGAGGAGGTAAGATAGACCAGCGCTGCCTTTGCTCAGAGCCGTTGTAGGTGCTTGTTTCTTGAGTTCTGCCACCTTCCTTTTTCTAAAGCTTGTGCACAATTTAAGATTTGCTCATTAAAAGCACAGGGTCAGATAACACTAATGATGGGTCAAAAGAAGGCAGACGCCAGATGGCAGACGGTAAGGGCATTTTAACAAATGGCATGATTTGCTGAGGCAAAAGGGGAAAGCGTTGCTTGGGTACAGCCCTGAGGGATAAAATTGCTGAGCGTGGAGCATCTGCTCCAGTAGTGCAGGCACCATGGGGCCCAGCACGTATGCTCCTTGGAGATGAGCCTGCCTGTGCATCACAGTCACCAAGGTGACTGTGAAGGGGCACTTGCCTTCTCCGTGCTGCTCTCTGTCAGCCTGGTGGGAGCCTCTGTTGATGAAACTCCTCGATATGCTTTTTCAGTCATTCTTTCTGCAGGACATATTGTACAAGAGGCCCCTGGATTATACCGATTCTTTAACTCAAACTCCAGGAATGAAACAGAGAAAAGGAAGAAGGCTCTAAGCTGTGTCTCTGGGGGGCACCAAGGGAGAGGACCAGAATCGGGGTCTCCTGTCCCCTGATGAGTTCATGGTTCTTTGGGAGGGGGGTTCTCCATTATTCTCCTGTGATTTGGTGGCACAGGCAAGAATAATTTGGCTTCCTTTTGACTCCAGAGTCTAGGAAACTCTCATTTTGTTTCTGGTTGACGAGGAAAGAACCCAACATTCACTGATGATGTGCTATACATCAGTCACTGGCCTGGATCTTTTGACACCTATAACTTTATTTATTCTCCACCACAGATCATTTTATTGCATATTTCATAAGCTAGGTTCACAAGGTTGTATAACTTACCTGGATTCACACAGCTAGTAAATGATGGGGCAGGATTCAGACTGAGGTTTGTTTTTGTCTCCAGAGTTTATGCTTCTATTAGGATCCCTAAGAAAACCATCTATGGGGGTCACTCAGAGGTCTAAGGTCTAGGTGGGGATACTGTGGGAGGCTATGGCTAGCCTTGACACCCCTACTGTGGACTGACTTGTACCATATCCTTGGAGAAATCGTTTCAGTCTAGTGGGTCTGCTGAGTGTCCCATACCTGAATGAGACCTTTACGAGAAGACCACACCTTAGTTATAGCCTTAATCTCTGTGGCACAGAGGAGTTGTTCAAGAGGCACCTGTCATTTGTTTGTCAAATGGAGAAAAAGAGCCTCCTCCACCTTTGAACAGGTGACATGACTCTAATACTATAATGCTAGCTACCATTTCTTGAGCACAATGCTCTGTTGTAGGCACCATTCAAATCACTTCACCAAAACCTTAAGGGGTGGGTGCTACTCAACCCTCCATTTGATACAGAGAGAAATGGAAGCACGCAGAAATAAATGTTTGCTTTAAGTCTCATAACTATTAAGTTGATAGACCCTAGCAGCGTTTCACTATGGCACTTCTCTGAAATGGTCCTCTCACCAATCAGCCAGTGAGGTCAGATGATTTCATTCCAAACCTAGTGTATGGACTGTCTTTTTCTGGATAGGCAGAGAATGTTACAGAAAGAACATCTGGAAACACAATGCCTACCCACCCGCAGTTTGAGCAAGGAAGACTAACCCACACAAAGTTAAGTAGCAGTAATAATAAATTACCATTCACAAAAATAACCTATGGGCCACAAGCTAAGTTATACATATTATGCTTTGTTTTACCCCAACTGTCAGGCAGTATTGTTATAACAAGGGCAATGGTTATCAAGTTTGAGTGTGCATTAGAAACAGCTGGAACACTGGTCAAACAACAATCCCAAGAGACTGTGATTCAGTAGATAGGGAGTGGGGTGCAAAACTGCATTTCTAACAATCTCCCCATGTCATACTGAGGCAGCTTGTCCTGGGATCACTGCTTTTGAGAACCACTGACTTCAGATAAGGAAACCAAGAACTACTAAAGAGACAAGTATGACTGAACCCAGCTTTTGTTTACTCAGCCAAATTGCTATAGGATGAAAAGTATTAGATGGAAGGTTTAAACAAGAAGTGGCTGACATGTGGTTATGGGTCAATAGATGATAAATATTATTGTGCCCTATTTAACTTCATTGGTGGGTAAGAAAAATGGAGGTTGAGACATACAGGCAGAAAAAGTCAAGGGGGAAACGAACCAGAGTGTGTTAGAGGGATAATCCTCACTGGTTGAAGAGTTCTGGCCTTTGAATCAGGCTGCTGGTGTTCAAACCCATGTTTTTCTGTTCTCTAGCTGTGTGAAATTAGCAAATGGCTCCCTCTTACCCTACCCCCTCTGTTTTTCACCATTTCCTTCTCTTTCATCCTGACCCATCAGATTCCTTATTTGTGAAATAGGGCATAAGAGTACCTACCTCCTGTGGTTGTTGTAAAGGTTAAATGACTTAATATATGCAAACCATTTAGAACAAAACCTGTTACAAATGATGGTGGTGATGATGAGGAGGAGGAGGAGGAGGAAGAGGAGGAGGAGGAGAAAGAAGAGGGAGAATAACAGCAGCAGTAGCAACAACAATAACAGTGATAGTAGAGAAAGAGAGTAAATAGTTAAGTAGGCCAGGCTATATAGGCCTTGAAAATTACATAGGCACATGGAAGCAATTAAAGGTTAGTGCTTAGTTAAATGACAAGATAAATGTGGCATTTTAGGTGACTTGGCAATATTTTCAGCCTAAATGATTTAAAGGAAGACTAATTAGGGGCAGTCATCCAGGCATGAAAGAGTGTGGCCCCAGATGGGGAAGGTGGGGGTGCTATAGGAATGGAGCAGAAGGGATAGATGGATATGTGTGATATTGCGGGGGAGGGGAGTTATTTGTTCATTGTGAAAACAAAATTACAGGAAATTAAAAACAGAAGAAAAACTAGCCTTATTCCTACCACGGTAACACCCTGATTGCTTTCGTCTCCCTGCCAGCTTTTATCTATAGGTACAGAGACTTGGGAGGCATTGCTATATTAACTATGTAGATGTGATTCTGTGTGTCCTGATTTTTTGTTCCCACTGAGCATTAATTGGTAAACAATTTTTCATGTTGCCATACAGGCTTCTGCAATAGTTATAACATTTAATGGCTGCATAATATTTCACCAGCTTAATGTGCTCTAATTTACTTAATCATTCCCAAATTGTTGTATAATTGGATTGTTTTCAATTTCTTACTATTATAAAGTAATGCAGCAGAAAAATTTCAGTAGCTATAACCTTTTTCTCATTTTGAATTATCTCATTAAAAACAATTATCTGGAGTTGGGATTACTAGCCGAAAGAATATGAAGATCCTTATTGTTCTTGACGATTTCACCAAGCTGCTTTTCCAGGAGGCATTTTACACTGCTGTTAGGAATATATGAGGATACCAGTTCCCCCAAAATTTTGTCATCAGGGAACATTTTCTTTATCTAATGTGATAAGTGGAAATAGTACTTATTACAGTTTTAATTTGTTTGCTTTGACTGCTCTAGTTTGAATGTTTCATGTGTTTGTTTAATGTTTGTACTGCTTCTCATATATATGAATGGTCTGTTCAGATTATTTGCTCACAGATACATGATACCTTTTGAGGGAAAAATAGACAGAACTTGGTGAGTGGAACTTGGGAAAGAAAGAAATCAAAAGTAACTCCGAGCCCCAAGATCTTGAAGAAAGTCATGGACATAGCTGGGGAGGTGAGCAGAGATGCTGGTTTGGTGGAGGTTAGAAGTTTGAATTGGAATGGGCTGCATTTGGAGTTAATGAGGAAGACAGTGGATTCTTTGGAGGAGGCTTGGGGATCCTACTGCCAGAAGGCGGGATGAGGAAGAAGACTCAGCAAAGGAAACTAAAGGGGCAAGGAGCTCCACTGGTAGGAGAAGCAGGTCAGCACACCATCCCAGGAAGGAAGGAAACAACGGCTACTGGCTTAGACCGTTTGAATCACAACTGACCACCAAGAAAACAAACTAAATAAAATGGTGGGCATAGAAAGTAGGTGACATAATGGTCTATAAGAGGGATGCAAAGAGAAGGAATGCATGTAGCTTTACATAGAAATGTACCCATTTTAAGTATACAATTCAATAACTTTTGGTAAATTTACAATGCTCGGCAATCATCACCACGATCCAATTTTAGAACATGTCCATGTCCCAGAAAAGATCCCTTGTGCCCATTTTCAGTTATTGCCCGTTTCCACCTTCAGCCTCAAACAACCACTGATCTACTTTCTGTCACAATGGATTTGCCTATTCTTCAAATTTCATGTAAGTGTAGCCACACGATGTGGCTTTTGTGCCTGCCTCCTTTTAGTGTGCTTTAGCATTCGTCCATATTGTAGATGGATCAGCGATTCATTTCATTCCATTTTTGCCCAAATAATATTCCACCGTGTGGATATACCACATTCTCTTTATCCATCAGTGGGCATTTTAGTTGTTTCTACTGCTTAGCTATTTATTGTGATAAATGCCACCGTGCCCATTCACCTACAGCTTTCTGCATAGACATGTTTTCATTTCCCTTGGACACATACTTCAGAGCAGAATTTTTTTGCCACAGAATAACTGTTAACTTTTTGAAGATATGCCTGTTTCTCAAAGCAGCTGTATATACTGTTTTACATTTTTAATAGCAATGTAGGATTTTATTATAATTTTATTTTATTTTAATTTTAATATTAATCACTGTGTTGCAGTGTGACTTGAAAAAATATTTTTATAAAAGAATGTTTCAAAAGATGTTTAAACATCTAAAAATGATTAAAAAGAAGTTGGCTAGGGAAAGGAAGGTGAGAAACATGGTAGTTGCTAGAGGGGCTAGTGTGATTTAAGTTAGAGGTTCTCAAAATGTGGTCCCAGTACTCTAAGAGTTACTTGTTAGAAATGCAAAGTCTAGGGTCCCACTCAGTCCTGAAGCCACAACTGGGATGCGGCCCAATGATCTGTATTTTAACAACCTCTCCTGGCAATTCTGATGCAGCTAAATATGAGAAACACTGGTATAAATGAATATTTGATCGGGATTTGGGAAACTAGTTTATGTTTAAAAACAGAAAGGAGGGGTCAGCGCAATGGGAAAGAGTACTGATGCTGAAGATAGGGGTGGAAGATTGCAGTTTATGATTTCAGGGAAAATGAAAAGATCTAGGAAAGGTCAAGGGCAGAGATAACATTTAAGAGAAATCCTGAAGGAGTTTCTGCTTCCCATCCCCACTTGACACACACACACATTTTTAACTTTTTTTTATGTCATTTCTGTCACAACCTGAGTGATAGGTGTAGGTGGGAAAATCAAATGTATATTCTTGAGCTTCTCCCTTTGCCTGGAAACCTGCAATGAATTTTAATTCCAGCTAGCTACACTCTTGGTTGTCTACCTCCACTGTTATTTGGCTTGTGTGCAGAGAATACAAAGACGTTTTAATATTAGCAGGAGGGGGAAATTGGTGAGTAGAGCTGATGGGAGAAAAAAAATACCTAAGTGTGATGGTAAAAGCCTGAGGAAATTATTTTCTGGATGATCTCTTTTGGCTTTCTGTACCTATGATTGGCTTTTGGGAGCCTTTCTATTTTTCCTCTCTGCACAGACTTTTGGAATATATATATATGGCTACAGTTAATTCTCACAACATCCCTATGAGTTTAAGCCTTCTTTTTCCCATTTTATTGATAAGGAAACTGAGATTCAAGAATGGTATTATTATACTATTATTAATAACAACAAAGCATTTACTAGCTAAGCTTTGGTGTTTATTATGTGTCAGGAACTGCTGCATGCATTTCACATGAATTAACTTATTTATTATTTGTCATGACCTCATGACATGGTTGCCATTTCTGTACCCAATTTTACAAATGAGGAAATGGACTCACAGATTGAAGTCACTTGCTCAAGGTCAGACATCTGACTCCAGAGCCTACTACCTCTGCGGTCCCATGGCATGCACGTAATGAAGCTAGCCCACTACCCAGGTTTTTCAGCTCTCAGCCTAAAGTTCTCCTTCTTCCATTTGTCATGTCACAACATAAGCAGAGTGTGTAATATGCAGTACATATTTCCTATTTAACGATTGGGTGACATCAAATGGATAATTCAGAGCTGACTCTCATTTCATTAGGAAGATTATACTTTTCAGGAAGGCTTTACCACCTAAGAAGAATACAACCTTCAGAGGCACAGAAGGATTTGTCAAAAGCATGACTAAATAAATTTAAGTACTTGGGTATTAGTTTAATCCTGGGCACACAAAACTGATCTGGGGAAAATTATAAAACTCTAATGGGAGAAATAAATACATTAATAAATTCATAGCTATCGTTTGCTTCAACTTGGGAAGACTAAAATAGTCATGATTGCAATACTCCCCAAGTAATTATATAAATATAATGCACTACTGATTAGAATCACTATGAGATACTTATGGAAGATGTCAAATTCATAGTGAAACTTATCTGGGATATTAAGTGGGCAAGAACAGCAAAGAATAAGTTTATTTAAAAAGTTAATGATCATAGACTTACCTTATCAGATTTTAAATCCTGTCATAAAGTGACAGTTATCAAAACCATATGATAGTGGGTTCCAAAGACAGAGATTTGAGAAACAGATTCAAGCTATTTGAAGAATAAAGAACACACTGGAAGTGAGCCTGAACTGGAAAAGGCAATCATTGTTCCTTTAATAAATGTTGGGGATTGTAAGTGTTAGATTGGAGAATAATTAATTTAGATCCATAGCACATTCACAACTCTGTAGTACATTTTAAAAAGACTAGTGAAATAGCATATTTACTCCAGCTATATATGGGAGATAAATTTGTGTCTGTTAAATTTAGGTCATCATCAGAGACAAGATGGATGATTTGAAATATATAAAAATTGGTGGGGGAGGGAGGAAATTTGTACAACCAAATGTAATAAAAAGGTATTAGCAAAATGTCTGGGCTCAGCATTGCTGATAACAGGGTACTGTCCAAAAAATATAAATGATGGAAGGTCAGCTTTCAGATTCAGCTTCATAAAAAGGCAAGAAAAACGAACAGGCGATTTACACTTGAGGAAATCAAGGCAAATGACTGCATGGAAAAGTACAACCTCTCTAGCAATTAAGAAGGTGCAAATAAAAAAAGACTTACAGATATCACAACGTGCTTATTAAAATATCAACAATTAATGGGAATGATAAAAAAGAAATTACAAAACCCTGTCTTGGCAAGGCTGAGAAAAAACAAGATGTGTTTCTGGGAGCAGTACAAAGTGGTTCAGTTTTCCTAGAGAATGGTCTAGAAATATAAATATATGTGACAAGAGTCACAAAACTGTTCATATTCCCAAGGAAATAACCTAAAATGCCCAAAAAATGTGTAAAGAAGACAACAGTAATGTAATTCATAATCCTGGAAAAGGTTTATCAATCTAATATATCATCATAATGGAAGAGAATACAGCCTTTAACAGTGACAGGTATACAAATCTTGGGTCTTGCACAGAAATGGGTATTTGCCATATTAACCAAAAAGGGGCAAATCCTAAATCACATGGTGGATCTGATAGTGGCCATATAAAAAGAAAAGTCAGAAAGGCATCTGGCAAAATGTAAATAGCTACAGTTAAATGCATATGTTGTTATTTGGAAACATGTCAAGTTGCTGGAATTTATAATAAAAAAGAAAATCTGAAAAAGAATTAGCCCACACTGGTTTGATTTAGGCCTGGAAAGTTAAAGATCAAAGGCTTGGATAAATCCCATATCAATGACCGTGTTACTTGCCAGATGTGCCTATTAGCTAGAATTTGGTTTGCTAGAATTATCCAACAACCAGCACATCTCTTTATCTATAGGAACTATTGACACTTCTGAGGGGGTACATCACTAGATCTATATAAATTTCCAAATTTTTCATGACTGACACAACATAGAACACCCCAATCCCCAGTAAATATTTTATTATCTGGCTCTGAATTTTCTTCTTAAGAACTTGGCATTTCTCTTCATTTCATCATCAGCACTAGTTGGCATTTCAGTGCCCTTATTCACAAAGAAGCATGTTTTCTCTCTACCATGGTTACTGCAGCTGTATATAACAACAGAGGCCCATCAAGCCATAGGAGCACCAAGGGGTTGACTAAGGACCCCCACTTTGCCAGGTGACTTGCTCTATAAACCAGTATTATAATGCCTTGCAAGTGAAATTCACACCCTTACAAAATGGCCAGTTAGCCAAAACAAAGCGACAACCCACCAACTGGGAGAAAATCTTTACACACAGCATTACTGACAAGGGACTTATCATACAGATCCCAAAGAACTGACCAGACTAAACAGAAACAAAGAAAACAACCCAGTCAAAAAATGGGCAAAAGAGCTAAAAAGGCAATTCTCCAAAGAGGACATGCAAATGGCCAACAGG
>JAGFMF010011487.1:458190-500575 GCA_019455555.1 Galemys pyrenaicus | reverse complement strand
TGAGGTGATGGTGCACTGGTGAGATGGTAATGGGGAATACATGGGGATTACAATTAATGGCAAGTATATGTAAATTTTAAAATATTTTAATAAAAAAAGAAAAAAAATGGCCAGTTAATGCGTTTTATAGATCTTCAGAGTCACTCTCAAAGGGTGAAAATCCCAATTGTTAAATATATGCACATCAAAGTACTACTCTATGATAACAATTATCCTTCAGACGGGGCCTCACTGATGGTACAGCAGGTTGAACGCTGCATTGTGGGGCTTCTGCAGCCACTGCAGAATGAGTTCAATCCCCCACCTGGGAGGTGACCCACATGGCACGGCAGACCTTTCCTGCCTCACCCACTGCTCCCTTCATCAGTGTACTTCAGTTGATCTGTCTGTTCTATTCCCTGCTCTGTCTCTAGTGAATCCTCTCACCTCCCACGACTCTGGCCTGTACCCCTTCTCTTGATGCATAAATAAATAAAATCTTAAAAAAAATAATTATCCTTCAGAATTGAACACCCAGAATGCTTTTCTGACTATGGAAAGGAAAATCATGTTCTTTATGACTTTCATATGAAATCTAGTCTATTGTAGTCTGGGTCTTTGAAATCCAGTACATTAATGCGTGCTGCACATGAGGATTCAAATAGACAAAACATGCTCTCTCCTCTTGACCTGTCTGTTGCTTAACCATGATGGGGCACCAAATTTCCTTAAATAGTATCAGGATTCCCAGAGCATTCTGGAACTCCAGTATTCCATTATTGTATTTTATAATCCTTCAGTCCACTTAACACATGAGTGGTATGTGTATAGTTAAATCAAATGCATTTTGTTTTGAGTTTTTCCTTAATGACTTTATACCTCTTAAGGTGCCCTGGTGAGTTGGAAACCTTGTATGTAATCACTGATTAGTGGGTCTCAAAGGGTGATCCCAACTCAGCAGTACAATCATCATTTGGAAAATTGTTAAAAATAAAAATTCTCCTCCACCCCACTTCAGATCTAGTACATCAGAAATTCTGGGGGTGGAGCCTAGCAACTTGTATTTTAATAAGCCCTCCAGGTGATTCTGATGCAGATATGTTTCGAATTGCTGGAGTATAGTCTTATAAACTGGGCCACCCTGCTCCTCAACTACAATTTTTTTTTTAAGATTGATTTATGCATATTAAGAGCTGGGGTACAGGCCAGAGTCGTGGGAGGCGAGAGGATTCACCAGACATAGAGTGGGGAGCAGAACAGGCAGACTGACCAAAACACACTGCCGAGGGCAGCAGCGGGCAAGGTAGGAGAGGTCTGCTGCGCCATGTGGGTCCCCTTCCTGGCCGGGGATCAAACTCACGCTGCTGTGCAGCGGATGCTTCACAGTGCAGTGCTCAATCCACTGCACCACCAGGGAGGCCCTCAACAACATGCTTCTTGTGGGTATCAAACCCTCCTGATGCCTTAGCAGTGTGTTATATATCCCTAAAATTTCTTTTATCAAATCTCCTGAGAAGGTTATGAGAACACTGCAGAGGCATCATGTTATACTGACAAAAACAGGGGCTTCAGAGTCAGATCACCATTGCTGGAACTTTGTTTTGGGCACGCACCCTCTTGTGTTCAGCTTTTTTAATCTTTTGGATCCTTATTTCTAACATGAGAAAGAGGATCTCCATGCCAGGATATTATCTCAAGGGTTAAGTGAGATCAAGTCTGTCAATTGTTCAGCCCTGTGGGGAAGGCATGACAGACACTCAGTAAACAAGAGAAACAAGAGTGATGATTACCACCCCTTCGCCCCCTGATGTAAAGTCCACAGGAGTAATGGGAAGACCTTGGAAATTCCAAGTTGAGGTCATTGGAGACAGGGAGCAAAGCTTCACCCAGGACAACCCTCAAAATTCAAGCACTTCTCTGATCTCTTCAAAAGATACTTTGCACCTGCCTCCTGGGGCGTATAGAAGGCTCTAGCAAATTCTGCCACTTGCATTTGTTGTTGCCAAGCTAATCATTCCTTACTTGATTTTCTGTGGACCCAGAGGCAGAGACGGGTGGCAACAACAGGCTCTCTGGCCCCTACTCCCCTCCCTGTGTGGCCTCCTTGTGTCTCACTTCCTGGATCTTGCAAATATTTCCTTCAGCAATAACCTGGGAGTGGCTGTTTCTTTTGGAGCTGTCTTATCTTTTGGCTGCTGAGGAAAGGGAAAGGGGAGAGGGGATGGACCTGTGCACTCTAGCTGCTGAGATCCTGGAATGCCAAGCTATTGTAGTGAGTTTAAAAATAAAATTTCCAAATAAAAAACTTCAAAAGGGCTGAGGAGGAGGCAGGAGGAGATTTTTCAGTCTGCAAATACTGGTTTTCATTTTGAATTACTATTAGGCAAAAAAAAATAAGAAAAGATTATAACAAAAGGGAAAAACCTATTCATCAGAAGAAAAGGCAGCCTGTGCCAAGAGGAAAAGAGAAGAACAGTTCAAGACTTGGCAGGCAGTTTGTTTTTATTTTTGAGATATAGTCTCCTTGCTGGTGTCAGCAAAGCCCCTTCACAGACCTAGTGGCCATGCTTCCTCCCTGCTCTTCAGCAGGGGGCCGAAGTCTTCCCAGACACCTGGGGGGTGAATGTAGCACAAACACCTTGTTCCACCCCAGGAGTTTCTGCTTCTGTGGAACTGCCCCTTGCAGTCAGATAAGGCAAGTTCCAGTCTGAACACTACTGCTTCATACTAGCTGGGGAAATTGCCCTTTCCGGCCTGCAGGATGCCTATCTGACAACTGGCAATAATGTTATCTATTATATTTCAATGAGCTGATTGGAAGATTACTGGATGTGTGTACAGGAATGTGTGTAAAACAGTGACTGTTACACAGTAAAAATTAGAAACCTTAGCTTTATTCCCTTTATGCGGCTCTTCATCCTCTTTGCCAGAGAAGAATCCTTACTTGGTCCCAAGTATAGTTGTAAATTTCTGCACATAGAGGGACCCTTTGAAAATAGGACCTCTAGAGGCCAATATCCTTGGCTTGAGCCTGGCACACTTTAGTGGAAGTCTTCCAGGGACCATTTTGCTCCAGCTGTTAGTGTCAGGCAGGCAGGGGCTATATTAGTTTTGCCTGCCCCCCCTCCCCTTGATCTGGTCAGCAGGCCCAGGGAAATATTTGTGGAAGGACCCAAGTTATTGATCCAGCTTATGGCATTGAGGATGGTGCTTCTGCTTTCTGGGCTCCTGCCTACTTCTACTGCCCTGATGGAACTGACTCCACAGGGCTCAAGCTGGTCCTACACAGGCTGCATAAGTAACAGGATGGTGCTTTCAGCAGTAGGATTGATGCAGAGAACAGCAATTTCCAGTGTGCCTTGCTAGGGCTCAGCACCTCCATTTATGGTCACAGTGCCATGAACTGGAGCGCTCTGTCCCTGGAAGAGCATGTTCTTTTCTTCCAACTGATTCTGGAGTTGTCTAACTACAGGTAAATTCTGTAAGGTTGACAGCGTGATTAGTATTTAAATAAGACAACTCAGACTATCTAGTCCTTTTCATCTACATGCTGCTCTTAAACCTAATTTTTCCTTTTATTGCCGCTCCCTTTTTCATAGATGAGAATGAGTCAATGAGCTCAGGGTCAAAATCCTTGGTTAGCTAGGCCCTCCTGGATAGGCAGCCATGTGACTACTGAGCCTGAGGTCTCCTGGCTCCCTGGCTGTTGAACAGGGTTAAGCAGTAACCAGGGGGCAGACAGTCCAATGGGGAGCAAGGTTGAAGCATACGGCAGTGAAGGTGCACAACTTGCATGCTGATCTACACTGGCCCCGAATTAAGAATTGCACGGTAACCATAAACACCTATTAATCACCTTGCCATCTACTCAGCGTTATTGCTAAGGCTTATTTTACAGTTAATCCTCGCAAAAACTTTGTAAGATAGATATTTAACTGAAACTGAAATACTTTGCTCAAAACCATGCAGCTTTTGAGTTATGGAGTCAGATTTTTAAATTTTGCTGGAACTCAGAACCGAGTCTCTCTGACACTGTTCTTCTGATTCTGCTCTATAGCTTTTCCTGTGTAGTGGCTAAGTGAAAAGAGAGAGTGGTAAAGTTGATGACTGTCATGGATGAGGGTTCTTTTCACCACAACTGCAGAACCTTTGCCCAGCTAGGATCTTTAGCAACTTTGCCGTTCCTACCTGAATTTCATAAGATCTATATTAAAGATGAAGGTGTGGAGGGGGAGAGAGGGCAGAGACAGAAGGTAGGAAAGTGTGTGGCAAGGTGTGGGAGGAGAGCATGTAAAGACTGGAAACCAACCTAAGTGGGACAAATAACTCTGCTCCCAAAACACCACCCCCAAACCAAAATACTCCCTTCCTTTTCACCCCAGACCTTTGCCTACATAGTATCACCCCTGAGCCACTTTTATTATAATTTCTTGGAATAATTGTTAAAGTGCAGTTTCCTGGTTCCCGCTACAGGGGCACTAAATCCCAATTCCTGGTGGTGGGGGCCTATATTTAAAAAAAAAAACTCTCATAGAAATTCTGATTAGAAGCCAGTTTTATTAGGAACAGCTGTCCCAGACCAGTGGTTTCCAACTCTTGGGTCATGCACCCATATCAGATTTTTCTTGAATATCACTTTTAGTGTATGCTTGTAGATTATCAATAACTTTCTTCTATGTGCTAATGCAATATTTGTTTTTATTTTTAAGGCATATTTGTTTCATTTAATAACTACTTCAGTAATCACTAAACTTATATTTTCAAGTGCATATATACCTATACATAAATACACATATACATCTATATATCGTCTATTGAGAAAGAGATGTATATTTATGCCTATATGCATATACATACTTTATATATACTCTATATGTAATTTCTAGATGGTCATATAAGCAACTATTAAACACGACTACATCTTGAGAAAGGGTAGATTCCATAGTTAAAAATACAGAATTTTCTCCTTTTAATTAATTAATCATTCATTGGGGTCATTTTAGGATACTCCCTTCAGGTAGTGCTACCATAGAGCACCTCCCACCAAATCACCCATACTTCACCACCATAGTCCATTGTGCTACCCTCCCTCTTTATCCTCATCCCTCTCCTACTAATCCCTCCCATATTCATTCCTCCCCCTACCCCTACCTTCTGGCGTTTCAGTTCTGTAGTCAGCTATTAAGGTTTAGTTTTTAAGCTTGTGTTTATCTGACCCTTAGTTTAGTCTCTAGTTCACATATTAGTTACTATTTGTTTTAAATGCCAAAAATGGTAAGAATTTTGCACTAGTATCTTAGAGGAGTATGGTCTCTCGTTTCCCTTTACATATATTGTAGCTTTTGCGTTGTGGTGTGACTTTAGGTAGGATTCTTTATTCTTCTAGTCTCTAGATGTACAGACTAGGAAGTATAAATAGTATTGGGGTTGTGTGTTCCTTAAAGGTTGGTAGAAATGACATAAGACCATATGAATGTGCTAATATTTTTGTCTAATTTATCAGTATTTTCTTCTATGGAAACTACTGAACTATTGAGTTTAGACTTCTCATTCTTCTGTAACCAGTTTTGTTCTGTTTTTTTTTTTTCCCTTAAAAACCATTCTAAATTTTCCAATTTGTTTTCATGGAGCAAAGTTTTCTCTTACTTTTTTCATTTTCTTGGTAACTATGGTTATTTTTCCCTTTCTAATCTTGTGTATTTGGGGTCTTTTAGCTAGGTTAGCAAGTGGTTTATCTGCTTGATCATTTTCTACTTTCTTTTGAAGGGCTAGCTTTTGATTTTAATTGTTAGTTCTTTCATTTGTTTTCTAGTGTATTAACTTCTGCCATTTGTTTTCTTTCTGCTTTCCTTAGATCTATTTTTGTGGCTCTTTTTTTCTTAACATCTTTTGTTGAATGCTTAGTTGATTTATTTTAATTTATTCTTATGCATTAATGTAAGTCTTTAATGCCTTTGGCCACTGCTTTAATCATCCATATCCTGTAGCTTCTGATATTTTCATTGGTATTATTCTCTCGGTATTCTACAATTTGATATTAGATCGCTTCTTTGACTAGAGTGGATTTTTTCCCCTTTTATTTCCTATGTGCTAGAAGTTTTTTGTTGTTGTTGTTGTTGTTGTTGTTGTTGTTAATTTTCCATGCTATTGTATTGTCATTGGTTACTATATTCTGTACAACTTCTATGTTTTGACTTAATATAAAGTTAATTTAAAAGAATAGTTTCTTTTTAGTGTAATTTTTTAAAAATAGATTTTTCCTTAATTTTAGTGTTTAACTGTCATATCTGTCATCAAGTGAACAATCTCCCATTGCTTTTATACTTTTTTCTACCTTTACATTTCCTATAGATAGTACTTTATGAATTTTGTGCTATGTTATTTAGTACATAAAGACTCAGAGTGGTTAGATCTTAACCCTATGTTCTGATCTAGTATAGTAGCCTTCTTTTTCTTGTTTATTAATTTTTACCTTTAATTCAACTTTTTAATGATATGATTTTCATGACTTTGTGTTTTTTTATTTTGGAAAATTAATTAATTTATAAAACAAATATCTATTGAATACCTACTACATGGCAAGCATTAGGTTCCAGACAGATGAGACACACAAGATTCCTGTCCTTGTGAAGCTCATGTTTTAGTTAAGGAATGGAGCACAAAATAAACAAGTAAATACAGGTATGCGATATAATTTCAGTTAGAGGTGTATGCTCTGAGAAAGAGCAAAATAGAAAAGGAACATTAAGGATAAGTCATCTCTATTTCAGATAAGGTGGTGAGAAATGACTTCCTTGTCTGCTATAGCATTTGTAATCTGAGGGGGAAATGCCAGGAGAAACAGTTGACACACAGGATATTGTTGCAATCTTAAAGAACTATAGGTGAGCTATGGCCCAGAGAAGAGAATGGGGATGTGTAAATATAAATTTCTGATCCATGTGCGTGATAACCTAGCCAGGATGGGGACTGGAGATGAAGAAAATAAAGGGGATTTTGCTTTCCATTCTATCTGAGTTGGCTACCAATACATGTATATAGATATAGAGATACAGATACAGAGAGATAGATAGATAGATAAATATAGATATAAATATATAAAATATTTTTACAATGTTTTAAAGAAATAGTCTCACTCTTCAATATGACTATTAAGTGAATATTCTTTCTGATGATTGAATGGAACTGCTGGAATTTCCTGTCACTAGGCAGTACTTAGCATGATGCTGATTGCTCACAAGTTACAGCAGGAAACCAGATATTCTAGTTTAAGATTTAACTCTTTTTATTCTGAAGCTAAAAACAGGTCCTTTGACTTGCTCACTTTTTAGTATACAGACGTTTGGCTTTTAAATACATATTTCTATACATATCCAAATAAATCTGAACTTCTTTTCCTTGGATATTTTCATCCAAGAGAGTTTTAGCTCACCTCGCTACTGATAATCTTTTTAATTTTCTAAATTTTTGTATTGCATATTATATATATTATATATTTTGTATTATATATAAAGACACATGTATAATTTGTACATATCCACACATACTTGCACAGACACTTAAGTCTTGAAATTGGAATTTATTTTGGTATGTGATATATGGTATATCTCCAAATAACACTGCTCTGCTATTATTTAAAAAAGTTTTATTAAATAATCTCCTTGTTATGGAAGGCCAGTTATATAGATAGCTTTATTTGTTTCTGGACTGTTCAACCCCATTCATCAGTAACACATGGTTTTAATTATGATTTCTTGATGATATAGTTAATCCCTTTCAGTCTCCCATTTCTTCAGTAGCAAATACTCTTTAATATTTATTATACCCTAACTTATTTTGCAAGTTAATAAAGAATGTTCTATAGTTAAATATAGTTAAAAATTCCAGTTGAGAATGAAATTCATGTTCTGACTGGAATTTCATTAGAAGGTGATATTTTAATTCCAATATAGCAGATATTTGTGAATGGCCTGCTTGATGTTTTTTGGTACAAGTAAAATACATGGATAGAAGGCATACAAATATATCAAATTGCTGACACAGCTTGCATCTATAAAGGCAGCAAGGAAATGGAAATGGGGAGTAAAACCAACGATATTACTTAATTTTTAAAAAAAGATTTATAAGACTTTGATGGTAAAGTATGACAATGTGCTAATTATGGGTGATAGATAGGATCATGAATATTTATTACAGAAGTATATGTATGTTTCCAAATATTTGAAATTTTTCATAATTAAAAACCAAGCAAACAAAAAGAATAGATGAAGTAGGATAACCAAGTTGTGAGCCCCAGAACACAGCACATTTAATCTGGGTGCTACAGAAAGACTGGGGTGCTATGTGTGTGCAGACTTTGGAGCTTGAGTGCCAAGGTTTAAATCCTACTCTGCAATTTACTAGGTTTATGACCCAGAGAAAGTTATTTAACCTGCCCATGCCTCCTTTTCCCCAGTTGTAAAACCAGGACAGTTATAATGGCTATAATGGCTACTGCATCCTCCTAGGTTCATCATGAAGATTAAACAAAAGAAGACATAGAAATCACTTAAAATAGTACCCGACATTTAGTACATACTCAGCAAGTGGTAGCTATAATATTAGTGTCACTATTATTATTATAACATGTATTTACTACATGTATTGTTTTATGGAAGTTTGAAATTTTACATAAGTGATATCCAAAATACAAGCATTCAAAAACTGTAACCCTCATTTACTGTTTTCCAGGGAAATGCCTCATTCTAAGGCTAACTTTTCGTGGACAACCCCCTTCCACCCTAGCCTTGAGAACCCGACATTAGACTTGTCAAGTTACCGAGCAGTCTCTTCTCTTGACCTCCTTGGAGATTTCAAGCGCTCCTTGAAACAAACAGAGGAAACTTCAGTTTGTGAGGAGGGGGGTTCCCTGGCCTCCATGCCCCGCCCCCTGCGCAGCAGGGCCTTCTCTGAGAGCCACATCAGCCTGGAGCCCCAGAGCTCCCAGGCCTGGGGGCAGCATCGGAGGGAGCTCTTTACCAAAGTTGGAGAGACCCAGCTGGATCCTCTGGCAGCCAGGAAGAAGGCCTTCCCTCCTCCTCGTCCTCCTCCTCCCAACTGGGAGAAGTACAGGCTCTTCCGGGCAGCTCAGCAGCAGCAGCAGCAGCAGCAGCAGCAACAACAACAACAACAGGAGGAGGAGGAGGAACAGGAGGAACAGGAGGAGGAGGAGGAAGAAGAGGAGGAGGAGGACAAAGGGGCAGAAGAAGAGGAAGTTGGGGAGGAGGAGCTCCCACCCCAGTATTTCAGTTCAGAAACCACTGGCTCCTGCACCCTCAGTCCCGAGGAGGCCCTGGAGCAGCCGCAACCCCTGGCCTTTGGACACCCAGAGGCCTCAAGGCAGGGCTCACAAAGTCTCCCAGCAGAGCAAGAGTCTTTTGCTCTCCATTCCAGTGATTTTCTGCCTCCAAGAAGGGAATACTTAGGCTCTCCACCTGAGAAAACTCAGCCCCCTGGCTACTATGGCATTGGCAGGCTTTGGAGGACATCAGAGCAAGAGGCCACCAATTCCCCCACGTAAGTGCTTATGAAAGACAGTATGTCCTTGAAGAAGCAAGCAGCATGAGTTCAAATTCCACCTCCACCATTTTCCACCTGTGTGACCTTGGCCTGGTCAATTAAACATCCCAGCCTCAGTTTCCCCACCTGGACAGTGGGCATGATGCCACTTATTTCACATGGTTGTTGGGAATATGAAGATAATGTATGTGAAGGGTGTGCCCTCTCTTATGCCTAGGACATAGTAGGTGCTCAGTAAGTGGTAGTCGTTGATGTTATTATTCTGAAATATCATTAGCAGAACACGATACTTAGTATTTCTCATCTTGTCTTTAAGGTATGCATCTGTTTATAGCCCCTGGGCCAGGGCCGTTAAACCAGTGTTGCCTGTGTTGTTCAGCAGCCTAGCACTGACTCTTTCTTGCCTTATTGTGTGCTTGCTCTAAAGAGTAAGAGGCCAGCTCACAACCTCACCTGCCTCTGCTCCAGTCCCTCCTTGAACTTCTAAACTCTTTACCTGCAGCATCCAAGGAGTTCCCGGGGTTGGGTGCTTGATGCCCTCGTCATTCCTTACACATTTAAGGACATTATTTTTTTCTTCCACTTTCTCCATCGCCCCACCCTTGTTTTCCCAGCCTCTCTGCATTGGTCTCAGTGGGCAATAGGTGGTCACGCACAGTGTGAGCAGGGAGGCCAAAGTGGGAGTAGTCTGGCCATGGACTGCCTTAACTCTGAGTGTGCCAATGGTCATCTGCATGCCCACCATGCGGGGCTGTCCTCACTGCTCCAAAGCAAAAGAGTTTAGTCTTTCAGCTCCTCCAGTCCTCTACACCGAGCTCAGCACACTCTCTGCTGTGGGTGGGCTAGAAGCAGGAGTCTGTCCCCTAGGTGCTTTCTTTAAATCCCTTTAAGAAGAAACTTGCATGAGATGTGTTGCTATTAGGAGTGCCTCCTCAGCGTGTCTTTTACTGATGGACAAATCCATTGCTGAGATACCTGGAGCTAACTTGAAAAGTTTTCCAGCCCAAGGTAGCACAGTGCTTGTTGGGCCTGGTTGCCAGAGGCTGTGAGACTCTCCTTATCAGATCCCTGGTGGTTTCTTCTCAAGCTATTTGTCCATCTATCAGTAGCTGGGGAGTAGTCTTACTGTAATTAGGAAAGTTCTGTAGAAAGTGACTCCGATTATTAACCTATCACAGCAAGAAGAGAATGTAACCCACCCCATAGTAGGCATTTACTATTTCTGAAGAATGAATGAACATGTATTAAGCACTTTCTATATGCCAGACACCAACAATAGTTTATATCCATTATTTCATTCATTCTACCAAAATATCTGTGAGACACTACTGTCCCCATTTAACAGATGAGTAAACAAAAACTGAGGGAAATGAGAAACTAACTGAGTCTGAATTGCACAGCAGAGATTCAAAACCAGAAGAGTCTGACTCTTGGCCATCCTGGACAGTCTTTCTCAGAGAGATCTTGTTCTGACAGTAGGCTAGACCTTTCCCATCCCGTCTCCCAAAGGGCAATGTGTACAGGAGGCAGTAGTGACAGGATACACCTTAACATTTTCAGTCTCTTGGTCCTTCCTCCTTTTTCCTGCACCTCCATTTACCTGGGTATGGTGGTCAAAGAAAAAGAAATTGTTACTACTACAGATTTTGTAATCTGTTCTTGAGATTGTTTATTTAATGACTATGGGAAGCAAGGGGAAGCATTTGTTTGCATAGTCCTGACTTGTGGCTGAAAAAAATCAATTATAGATCATTCTTTGTGTGATGGAGAGTTAAGAAACAGCATCATTCTCAACATAGCTAACAGTTTTAGCCTGCTTACTATGTGCCAAGCATTGTTCTAAGCACTTTTGTATGTTGACTGATTTAATCTCCACAACAAATTTATGAATTAAATGCCATTAGTCTCATCCATATTTGTAGATGATAAAAGCAAGTCATGGAGAATTAAAGGCGCTTGTACAAGGTCACAGGTAACCAGACCCAGGTTACTTAGCTCACTGTGCCCACACAATCATCACAGATCTCTGCAATTCTCAAGAAGATCCTGTACCAGACACCTGGAGAGTATAGGACTCTAATTAGTAGAATTTGACTTCAAGATTTTTTAAGGAAGAATTGTGTTAGGGATAAGTAGATGCGTGTTATTTTAATCAGAAATACTATATATATAGGATATGCATGATACATGTAATATACATACATGGTATAATGATATATTGTGTATATAATGCAATATATATACCCCATTGTATATAGGATATATATCATATAGGATATATACACATATCCTATGTATCTTATATATTATATATCCTAATTTCAGTCAAGTTATACCTATATTTGAATCACAGTTATCAGACTAAACCAGAGTATTGTCCATAACCCACATACTATTCAGTTCCAAAATGTAGAAGCAGGTTAGTGGAGTCCTTGAGTATTGGTTCAATCTCACAACTTTGATTCAAGTACAGGTGTAACTTGTTTTATGGACTCTGTACTTCCTCTCAGTGTTCTGATTTTTGCTTCAATGTTCATTACCAAATCCAGATTATGTTCTCACAGATCTCTTGCCCTATTAATGGAGGTTATAAGAAAAAGAGCCTTAGACCATAATGCCTAATATAATACAGTAGTGTTTGCTCTGGGGCACTGTGTCCTTAATTAGTACATCCTTTTCTTAATTTAAAATTTTTCTGATATTTTAAATTTTTTTCTGATTTTCTTAAAAATATATTTATTTTATTTTGCATAGAAGAATTTGAGTGTATACTAGTAGGTGTGGGGATGAGAGGATTCACCAGAGACAGAGTGGGGAGCAGAACAGGCAGACTGCTGAAACACACTGCTCAGGGGAGCAACGGGCGAGGCAGGAGAGGTCTGCTGTGCCATGTGGGTCCCCTCCCTGACTGGGGATCAAACTCAGGCAGTTGTGGTGGTAACTCTGAGATTTAGTCCCTAGGCCACTAGGGAGGACCCTCAATTTTTTCTAATTTTATTGAAATGAAAGTGACATCTTTATTTTTGTTGTTGTTAAAAACAACTCTTTTAATTTTTTACGACATGAATTTAGGAATTATGTGCTAACCTTTTACAACAGATCTGAATTCAAAGTGTAAGGTAAAATTTAAGCCACATCCTTTTTTTTTAATAATAAAAACAAATGTTGTATACTTTCTGCACATTCTGACTCAGACCTCTCACACATGCCCTAGATATTTTTCTTATTGATGGGAACTTCCTCAGTTTCAGGCATTCATATTCCTTCCAGAATATTCTTTCTTCTCTAGTATAGTCCAGCCAAAAGATTGTTTACATGCAGAGTTTAATATAATGTCAAGTTGTCCCTTTGGCAGTATCGCATAGTGACTAAAAGCAGATCTAAATCACAGTTCTGCTGTCTACTGTCAGGTAACCCTGGAAAATTCACTTTACCTCTCAGTACCCCATTCTCCTTACCTGTAAAATGGTTGTCATTAGCATTAACTTTTATATCTATATTTATAAACACATTCACACACCTTAGGGTACCTTCTGGGGCATAGTAAACACCATAGCTTAAAATCCTACATGTAAAATGAATACCTGGGATGAGGAATATTGACATACCCATTTCTTTTGTGTCATGAACAGGAGACAGCATAGCATGAATCAGTAAATAGCTATGGCGCCTTTTAACCATTATTTTTGACCTTTATCTAAGAGCTTCAAATAGCTGCAAAGGTGACTAATGAGTTTCTCCTATTTTTTCCTTTCAAACAGCTGGTGGTTAGCAAAGGGGGAGCGACAAAGAAATGGAGGGTGAGGGTAGCGGTAGACCACAGGATGTACAGGGGGTGAGCCTCCATCTTGTATAAACTGTGGGCAGAATCATTTGCCCCTCCATAGCTAAAACCTGGTATTGAAGCATTTCTTTTTATTTTCTACCTTACGCCAGACCAGAAACCTCAATGGCAGAAGAGTCCAGACCCAAGCCAGCATGGAGCCAGAGCTGCTTCTTTCCTGAGGAGCAGTTCTCATTCATGGGCTGGGGCTCTGAGAGGCAGCATCTCAACCCTGCAGATTATGGTGAACCCAAGACAACAGGGTCTGCTGCTAGGCTTGTCAAACCCCTGGGTGCCACTGGTCCCATTCCCTCCACCCATTTTATTCTGCAACCATAGAGTAGCTAGGCCATTGGTGATATGCCAGAAGTGGGGTGTCCCTCCTCAGGCTTCCTGCTTGCCACACTGCAGTCAGTCTCAGCAGAAGAGCACACAAGAGATGAGGTGGCCATGGCATGTCCCCAGCAGGGCTGCTAATCTCAGTCTCCGATATGTTGATCCCTGCTGAGGTCATGGGTGTCCTCTTTGCTGTGGGAGACCTTCAGTGGTGGAGGGGGCATTTCAGTCTAGAGCGGCACCATGAAATGACGAGTGTACAGGAAAGCCATAGGGTGCCTTTGTAAGCAGGCAGGCTAGATAGAGCCAGGATGGTGGGGGTCCAGGATGAATAGGAGGGATACCACCAGACTTGGCCAAGGTGTCAGATACATACCTGCAACCTAACCCTTCCCTTGGATGCATATACTATAGCCGTAAACCAAGGGAAATCAATCATTTATGGTCAGAAGCCCAGAACACTTTAGGGAACTGCCAGTTTTTCTGGACCTAGTGGGGTGTTAATGATCCAACCAAATTATCTCCAGAGAAAGCCTCCTAGCTGTGGAAGTCAGGAGCTTAGAAATAGCCTTCTGAGTTGCTGAAAATGGCCTTGACTTGGCTTCTGGCTAGCCTTCGTGTGGCCTGTTTACATTTGAACAATGCTGCTCCATCCATTATTTCCTTATTTTAAAAGTCTTACACCTCAGGGGAGAAACCAGTTACCATACGAAAATGAACAAAGATGTAAGACAATTTTAAGAAGTGAAATAAAATGCTTTTGTGAAGCAGAATCCCATTTTACAGATGAAATTATGAAGCAGGAAGATCATTCGCCTATCTGCAGAAGTGTTCAAATGGTCATTCTTTATTTCCACAGACAAGAGTTTCAGCAAGTCTCACCTCCTCAGGGGGTTCCAGGGATCCCTACCTCCTACTCAACTTACTACAATATTTCTGTGGCCAAGGCAGAGCTACTGAACAAGTTGAAGAATCAACCCGAGATGGCAGAAATTGGCCTGGGAGAGGAGGAGGTTGACCATGAACTGGCTCAAAAGAAGGTGACTATTGTTTTATATGCCTTAGAGATTTTCAGCATTTAGCTTCAGAATGTCTGAAGGTGTACCAGCCTTCCATCTTCTCCAGAACATCTTGGTGCCTTCCTGTATTTTCAGTATGGAAATCAAACAGCCTCTCTGGGTTTCTTAAAAGAGTGACACATCTCTCTTTCATATATCCAGAATAGTAATAATAGTGGTGCTAGTCATCCTCATCCTCCTCCTCATCATCATAAAAGTGTCTCTCTAACCCTTAAATCTACAAGGGAGACATCGCTGCACTTTTCTTTACCAGCTGAGAGGGCCAGGCTGCCCAGGGTTACAGACTAAGTGGTGGAGCCAGCACCTAAAGTCAGGTCTGCCTGACTTTCACTCTGCCATGCTGTTCTCTGATACAAGCTTGCCTTGTAAGTAACTCACCACCCACTACACATCAGAGTTTTTGCCACTGAGCACTAACCAATGCCAGCGTCACTGATTGTATGCTCTGCGTAACTTTCTGGGAAAGAGAACAGACTGACTGGAAAAAATAAAGAGGACATATTATGGGCTGGTAAACTTTCATATTTATTTGCAAGGATAGTCAATAATCTCTTAAAAGTACTAAAATAAATGGAGATGATGTTGTTCCGAAGCCTACTCTTTCTTCTTCCAAGTACCACTAGGCTGGTTTTCTAATCAAATTCCTGGAATCACTTTTCCCTCCCTGAACTTACCCATTTTATTTCATAAGCAAATAGGGTTTCCATGGCAACCTCAAAGGCCCAATTTACCACTTTGTGGACATCTGAACTCAGTGTAAATTGTTCTTCTGCTCATAATTCTTATTCAGAATGTGACCCATAGGAAGGCTCAAGGCCATTTGTCAGAACTCCATCGCCACCACCGCTTTCCAATTGGAAGCCAAATGTCAGGAAAATAACTGGAAGTATGGCGGTATCAAAGTTTCATTGACCCAGATGCCTACTTCCTTTGAGTCCATGTTCCCGGAGCAGGAAAGGATCATTTATGGTTTACTCCAGACCTCTTAGTGGAAACAAACCTAATAAAAGTCTGACCAGAGAAAGAAGAATGATCAGAAATGATAAAGCACAGAAGAGCAGGTAGTGATTTAAAGTGATTGTGGGTGGGCTAGGACAGTTTTGTCTCAGCAGAAGACAGGTAAGGAAGTCACTGATCTGCCCTATGCCAGAAAATCATTTCAGCTTCCACTCGGTTTGTGATGACCCCAAGCTCTATCAGCCACACTTTCCCTAGAGTTGAAGTTCAGTGAAAAAGCCCAAGTGCCAAGAAAACTTTCTTCCTTCCAGACCTGTGGGGTTGCAGATGTGAAAGTGGTTGTCTAAGTTGATCATTTGACCACCCATCATCCCACGTCCCTGACAATGAGGTTTTTTTGGGAGAGCAAAGATAGCACTATAACTGGAAGTCTGTTGGCATCGAATGGTGTTGCCTCATTTATCTCACTGATCTCAATTTCCCAGTGGTTTTTGGTGTTTTCCCCAAATGTCAACACATTACACTTCAGACTAAGAGTGTGGTGGTCTCTTAACTTTTGAACAGTTATGAAATATGACAAGAGCCCCTGGGTCCAGGGCAGGTTACCTTGGTCTGTCATCTTGGACATCCCTAAATAAACTACTAGATGGGACACACTGCAGAAATCTACAAGCTGGGTCCTGAACACTCAGAGTGCCTGGGTGGGAATAATAAACCCTGAAACATGCCTGCTATATACAAGATGCTTTTCTAAGCATTTAAGGTATATCACCTCATGTAATTCTCATAATAACACTATGAGGTCGGTACTGTTGTTAACCTATTTTTCAGATGGGAAGATTGAGGCACAGAGATACTGTGGAATTTGCTACATGTCATACCACTTTGTGGCAAAGAGGGGTTCACTTGTAGTCTGGCATAGAGTCCATGCTGTTACCCAGCAGGGGGGTAACTGTCTGCAAAAGCTGCAGGCAACTTGGGATGGGTCTAGTCTTGGGAGGAACTTGCAACTAGACAAGTATCCACTAGCTCACAGTGCCTGGTGGTAAAATAGAACAATAACAGTAACAATAATAATAAAATAATAGCAACATCAGTAAATATGTATTGCCTACTTAATGTGCCACAAACAATATGAAGCATTTTACTTCTACTATCTCATTTAGCCCTTAAAACAGTGGTGGGGGGAGGGGAAAGGCACTCTACTTACAGATGAGGAACCTGAAGTCTCAGGGGAGTTAGGTATCTTGGCTAAGGTCACACAATTTGAAGGAGGTGGAACTGGAATGAAGGCATCTCTGACTCAAAACCTCTACTACACTGTTTTTTTTGTGAGGACAGCGTTAAGAGTAGTCTGTCCTATAGGGGAGAAAAATTAAGACACAGGTAGCACTTCCCTGTGAAAGCTACAATCAGTAGTAGTAGAGTGTAGGGTAAGAGATGATCAGGCTTTTGTGCCGCTGGCCTCTGTGGCTATCACCTGCAGCCTTGAATGCAGGAGGCACTTGGGAGCATGGGCTCAGGGCATGCATGCATGATGGTGGGCACCTGGAGTATGGTGTGGGCATGTGTAAGTGGGCACACCTGAGCTGAGAGACTGCACATATAAGGGCAGCATCAGAGAGGACAGAGTGAGGCAGAAGACCATGAGGCAGAGTGCAGTGGAGAGCGACACGAGAAGAAAGAACAGATAGAGGTGTACAGGGGGACCAAGTTGCTGTCTCCCTGCTGGCTTGTCTCCCTTGAGTGCTACTAGAAAACCTGTGAGGATGATGCCAAGGGCTTCAGCATTCTCTTCTAAGCTGCTTGAACTGATGATGAATCTACCTGGCCTGGGAAGTTTGCAGAACAGAAAGTATCAGGCTCACACATACGAAACAGAAAGTGAAAAACTTCAATGACACTATAAGGTTTTACTTCTAAAACACTGGAGAGTTAATAAAAGAAAATGTCACTGAGAAAAGAGTTAAGGAGGCAGGGGCTTCCTGCAAAGAGGGGGCAGGGCGCAAAGCTGGGCCCTGAACAGAATAGGAATAGCCAAAGTGAAGGAAGAAATAAAAAAAAAGCAGGTAGAACTGTATAAGCAAATCAGGGACACAAAATGAGGGTCATGAGCACAGAGAGTGAGGACATCACCATTAAAGGTTCTGAAGGGTGAGATTAGTATGGCTGGGCGGGGCCAGAATGAATAATCATATGATCATGGGTCACTTAATGACACTCAGACCACACGTACAGGTCTGCTATAGAGCCCAGGTGCGCAGCGGCTACCCCATGTAGACTCAGAGTAATTATATCCATGATGATCAGACCATGAAATCGCTGAAAGACAAATTTCTCAGGTGCCCCCATTGTTAAGTGATGCATGACTGTAAGAGCAGTTTTTATTGAGCACTTAGTGGGTCCCTTCACATGCAGTATCTCATTGGATCCTTATTACAACTTCATAAAGTTGGTATTTCAATAACTCCCATTCTACCAGTAAAATAAAACTGCCTGAGGACATTCACCTAAGGACACATGACTAGGAAATGGCAGTTAAAAATCAAACAAGTCATCATGATTGCAGAACTCACACTCTTATCCAAGCTGCCTCAAAAGCCAAACTGAGGGAGCAAAGATCTGGCACAGTGCCATGAACAGAAGAGGTACTTAAATGGATTGAAGGAGACCGATGTCATAAGCATTCCAGTTCCTGTTTATTAAATAATCTCAGCAAGTATTTATTAAGCTACATTTGGCAAGTGCAGCTTAACCTAGGGTATCATTTATCTAAAGCCAAGAAGTTTGGTGGTAACAAAGATTTCTACGAGATCAGAAGAGCTAGGAGACAACGTGCCCTTCTAGAAAACTGGGGTTGCTCATGGCTGCTCAGGCTTCTCTTATTTCCAGAGACTGCGGGTGGGGGTGGGGAATCTACCATCTGTTACTTGGATCCCAAAACTGAGATCGGAGGCCCCAGATCAGTTTCTCTTAGTCCCATTCTCATTTGCCTTCTCCTGTTTACTTCTCCTAGATGCAGCTTATTGAAAGTATTGGCAGAAAGCTTTCTGTTCTGCGGGAGGCCCAGAAAGGGCTGCTGGAGGATATCAGTGCCAATTCTGCCCTTGGGGAGGAGGTGGAGGCCAACCTAAAAGCCGTCTGCAAATCCAATGAGTTTGAAAAATACCGTCTGTTTATCGGGGACCTGGACAAAGTAGTCAACCTGTTGCTGTCACTCTCCGGACGACTGGCCCGGGTGGAGAATGCTCTCAACAGCATTGATTCTGAGGCCAATCAGGAGAAGGTAGAGTTGGGGTCTCTGGGGTGTAGATGGAGGAAAATGCCATCTATTTCTTATCAGGGTGCACCTCTCAATTTTGATTAGTCTGGGAGGCAGCAGAGATGAGTGTTAAGAATATGAGCAGTAGCTTTTAAGTACCTTAACATTCTGACCCTACCACTACTTGGTTGTGTGACTATGGGCAGCTTAACCTCACAGAGCTATGAGGATAAATTAGACGATTCACATCAATTACTTAAAACCGGGAGCCTGGAAAAGGATGAACACTTAATCACTACTATACACCAACATGCCCTCACCACCTACCCAAATATCATCAGCCTCTTGGGGCTCAGCAAGGAGCTCTGTGCTCTGCTGCCAGGGCTATAGCTGCCAGTAGTAGGAGTAAGAGCAATAGTAGCGGCAGCAACAGCAACAATTTCCCCTCACTCTCTAAGTTGGAGGGGAAGGTCTCACCAAGTAGATACTGGGAGTCTGTCAGTTTCACAGGTTGGATCACTGCATGCATTCCTGACTAAAATGGAACATTCTGGAACCAAACTTTTCCCTGTACAAGTGGATACAAATTGGAATCCACAGTAAGAGGCACTTATGCATACATACAATGGGCATGCACAGTTCTAGAGACACACCATTTTGAAAGCATTATCATGACGATGACTGTTCACTAGATGGAAGGGACATGGGTTGACTTCACTGAGCCTTCCCCTACCCCAGCCCCAGTGGTAGGCCATGAATTAAAGACAGCTTAGAGATGGAAAGAGGTCCAGAGTCATGGTTGTGTTTATCCTGTTCCTGCTACAGAGAAGAAAGATTTCCTCATGAAGGTGAACTCCAGGAAAAGAAATTTCTTACGGATCAATTAGCGAATGGGTAGTTGCTTTGTGGCAGCCCCTGGTGGAATAGTAGGTTAGGCAGATGACTAACTGCAAAGCAGGATGGTGTTTAATCGTTCTTCTGCTTCCCCAGCTGGTGCTGATAGAAAAGAAGCAGCAGCTGACAGGGCAGTTGGCCGATGCCAAGGAACTGAAGGAGCACGTAGACCGTCGGGAGAAGCTGGTGTTTGACATGGTCTACCGCTACCTGCCTCAGGAGCAGCTCCAAGATTACGAGTACTTTGTGAAGATGAAATCTGCTCTCATCATTGAACAGCGAGAGCTGGAAGAGAAGATCAAACTTGGGGAAGAGCAGCTCAAATGTCTCAGGGAGAGCTTACTCCTGGGACCCAGCAATTTCTAATTCTACCAGCATTCTTCCATGTCATTCATCCCTGCCTAACCACAATGGGAAGTGCTCTCAATCTTCTTTAGCAGCCTGTTAGCAAGTAGATAGTTGTCAGTTAGCTGTTTGCTCCATCCTCTCTACCCTGAAGGTGTTTACTGCTTCTATCTAGCAGTGCTCCCAAACACCTTGGAGTCCCAGGAGAAGTTCCAAGGTCTACTCTCAGGAGTAGAAGCAGAAGTAGGAGCTTCAGCAAGGCATGATCATGCAGCCACAGTCTCCTTCCCATGGTTTGCACAGGCAAGCACTCACCACACACAGAACCAACAGAGTACCTTCCTTCTTTGTGCTCGGACCCCAAAGACACCATGCATTCACCACCCACCCACGCCACAATCAACTTCTCAAGCTCATGGCCCAGCCATTTTCCGCAGAGATCTGGCTTTCCTGAGGGCATTCACCTGTCACCAGTTCCAGGGCCTCACCTTAGTTTTGCAGTGGGAAGCAAAGGAGGAATAATTATACTGAACAGAATGTGAATGGAGTTGTGAATCCCCAGTTGCCCTGCTGGAAGAAACTAGGCTTAAATATTGGCTCCACCGAACTTCCCCAGCATTTGGGTGAGAATAAAGAGGACTACTCTCAGCCCTGGCTAGTGTGGCCCTTCCTCTGAGCCTAAGACTTTGGGCCTACCACTTCCTATTTAATCTTGCCTTCCCTTCGTCGCCAGGGGTAACAGACACCTACCCTACAGGCTTCATACTGCAGGTCATTAATAACTCTACTAAAGCTGATTTCTGGACTCATGTTTCATTATTGGGGGGGAGGGAGGTTCTTATTTTTATATTATAAAAGGCCTTCTGATTTTATTTATTTTTATGTTTTGATTATTTCTTTTTTAACTAACAAGACAAGAAGACGGTAATTGGAGAGGGAAGTTAGGCCAGAAGGAAAGCATTTTCTGCAGATCAGCCTGACTTCACTGTGGCTGTGTGTGCAAGGCTTTGGATTCTTCCCCTTACAGCTGACAAGTGTCTAAGAAAGGAGTTCTCACCTTGAACTCAGGGCTTCCCTACTGTAGCCTGACCCTTTAAGTCCCTTAAAGTCTGGATGACTTAGCTTTTCCCAGCAACTTTCAATTTCTTTTCCTGAAGCCAAAGAAATATAAAACAGACAAAAGGTTCACCCATTTCTCTACCATCTCTGAACCCAGGAATGGGTAGAGGTGCGTGCAGTCGAGGAGTGCCTCTATCCAGAAGCTGCTTTCCTAGCTTGTAGCCTGGATCACAGAATGAAAACTCATGGGAGCTGTAAACTTAAGCCCTGGCTAGCCCCAGAGCAAATTATAATACAGCCAGGAATTGAGGCGCACAACCAGTGCTGCTGCTGTTGCCAAGGCTCTTACACCAGCAGCCAGTTTCTTTTCTGGAATAGCCCTCAGGTGGGTGATGGCAAAAAGGGAATGATGGCCAAACTGTGCTGTAACTGAGCTCAGTCCCCTACTCCTGCTAACTGGGGCCTGTGCTTGGTATTGCTCAGAGCAGCCTAGCTAACCCTCTAGTCGCTGCTGAGTTCATCCGGCCTTTGGAGGTTAACTGCAGCAGCAGAAATGTCTCAGCCAACCAAAGTATTTGCCAAAGAACTTTGCTGCTGCTAGAATTACTGGCCCCTAGCTTCCGTTTCCTCTTCATTGTATTTGGAAACAATGAAAGAATCTTGGCCGCCAGGGTGTCCTGGGGTGGAGGAGTGGGGGAACCTGGATAGGCTCTTAGTGCATTGCTGCTGTCAGAATCGCTGTTAAAATGTCAACCCTTCAAGTGGACTTTTCTATTCTGCAAAGCTGATGGCTTGTAAAGGGCTAGGCTTACCCAAGCCAACATTGAGAAAGGTGGTGGAGTACTTTGATTAGAGACTGTGGTTGCCATCTTTTATTTTTTGATGTTTTTTAAAAAAGGATCAGGCTCTAGGAAAAGAATGAAGAAATGAAGGTATCCTGCATTGGGAGGATGAAACTGATATAGTCCCCTAATTCGAGGAATTTTTTTTTTATTTTTCAGATCTAACAGCTTTTGGGGTATATAGGCACAAGGAAAGAATGGTCATTTACCTGGACACCATGACAGTGGGTCTAGGTTCTTTTAATTAGCATTAGGCTGGTTGTACCTTAAGTTGACTACACTGAAAGTACTATTGACTGTTACTTTTGTCCATCATCCCACCACAAAGTACTCTAGAGTTGGAATTAGAATATAAGGATGCTCATTTTCACAGGGAACAGTTTCCAAAGCACTGACTAAAATAATCCTAAAACTATATTGAGCAATGAAGCTTGGCAGACAAAGATGAACTACTAAACAGGCACTGATGCCCTGCACTGCTGATGAGACAGTCCCACTGCAAGTGACAGTGCCACAAAGCTGCTGGTATTATGATGTAGTCTCTACCCCACTCTCATTTCTTGTGCTCAAAGCTCCTTCAAAGCCTGCCAGAAGGCAGGCCAAAGGATTTTCCCAAAGGCAGTCATTAGTCCTCACTTATGCCTTCTCCCTTCAAATACTCATACATACCCCAGTGGGTAAAAGGTAAGCAAAGTGGTTTCTATATAGAAAGGAATCATTGCAAGAGTTACTGTCACATGTTCCTTCCTGCTATGCCCCAGGGTTCTGGGTATGGAGTCTCCTTGAATTCCAGAAGCTGCAGACTCAGTCAATGGATAGCAAGAGATACTCAAGAGGAACTTGAGAGGAGAGAGAGAGAGAGAGAGAGAGAGAAAGAGAGAGAGAGAGAGAGAATAAAGACCAAAGGAGAGAAGAACAGAAAGGGTAAAAAGGTGAAGACCTCTTTGAAGGTGAGATTCAGGTTCTGTTTTCCATTTAACCTCGTGTCAAAAATCCCTACGGATGCCAGAGTCACAACCCGAACCCCAGTCTCCATGAAGGTGCTGCTCTGCCAGTAGCAAGCCCCAGATGGTGGAAACTGGACACATTTCTGGCCACTTCCTTTCACATGGAGTTTGATGACTCCCACTGCCTTTGTCAAAGGAGTTGTCTATGTCAACAATATTTCTGCAACAGTGCATTGTATTCTTTGAAGATTAGTAGATCTTTGGGGGGGTGGGGCAAGGGGCAATTTCTATAGATAAAGAAGCAGTGTTTGTTGTACAACTGTTGGGGGTCATCTATACCATGTGAAGCTATTCTTTTTCTGAATCTTATTGTTTATGAATTTGTGTCCTCCACCACTCCCTTCTTGGTTGACATTGAGATGCCTGCCAGATTGTCATCAAGGGTCATACTTCAATAAAAGGTGCTAAGGACAAAAAAAGTTATCTCACGTGTCTTTACTAAGGTGATAGAAATCCACTAATGTTCTGCTAAACAGTGTTGGAAAGGACTTTCTCGATCACCTATATTAAGTACTTCATAGGGAGCCATATGAACAGGGCCTTACTACATCCCTAAGCCCTTGCCTTGGCCCCTCAAAGATAGCATGGATATCATTCATTATCACCAGCAAAGTAATTTCTAATTTGGCAAGAGTCAACAATAAATCTAATCTCAAGTATAGACCTCAGTAGTAAGCAGAGTCCAGTTTTGGAGTCTAGATTAATCAAAGATGATCCACGTTCAAGACCTCCTCCCAGATACCCATTGCCCCCTACCTTTACTTTTAGCAGCCTGGAAAGCAAGGTTCTCACCAATTAGCTCTTTAAGATAACCTCAAGTTTTAGACCCAAATGCACTCTGGAAATCTCCTCTAACTCTTTCAAACTCAATGCATACATTGTTCATATCCCAACTGATCTCCTCTTATTCCAGATCCAATGTGGTAGAGTAAAAAGAGTCCAGCTTTGTCATGAGAATAAATTGTTCAAAATATCATTTTGCTAATTATTCTATGTACTTGCGTTATGTGCCCAATTTCTGAGTTCATTTACTATTGTAGGGTTGATGTGGGTTAAGAATAATAGATGAACGCCACCTGCTATCTATCTACCTAGTTGTTAAAAAAGCTTAATCCCAGTATATTTTTCACTAAGTCTAAGAATGCTTTTTGCTTTGCTTTGCCAGTATAAGTTTTTTGGTTACTTATATTGCACAGATAAATGAAACCATCCAATATCTCCCTTTCATCTTCTGACTTTTTTCGCTTAGCACAATCATCTTAAGGTTCATCCATTTTGTCCCTAATGGCAACATTTCATCCTTTTAAATAGCTGAGTAGTATTCCATTGACTATGTAGTCCACAATTTCTTTATCTAACCATCTGTCCTTGAACACTGAGATTGGTTCCATGACTAGGCAATTGTGGATGGCGCTGTTATGAATGCATGGGTATTCATGCATAAGTCTTGTTGTATTAGGGGTTTCACATTCTAAACACTTAGTCAAGGTATTGTTGAAGGCTACACCCCAGAGCCAGTGACAACAGTCTGCATTTTATCTAGATTTACAAGAGATTCAAATGCATGTTAAAGGTTGAGAAGCACAAACCTACCACGGATATGCTAAGTATGTGGTATTATTCTAGTTCTGATTTATTCAATTCACTCTTTCCTAATGTCAAACATATTCTTGCTCTTCACAAACTGCTCACAGCTATATGCCTAAATCACTTTAGCAGTGTTACAGGATATAAGGTTAATATATAAAATCACTTGTATTTCTATATACTAGCTATGAGTAATTTGAAAACAAAATTAAGAAAACAATTCCATTTATAATAACATCAAAAAGAAAAAGGCAAAAGGTTTATACAGTCGAAGAAAGAAAAACAAAGCTGTGGACGGATAAGAATGTTGGTCACTAGAGGTGAATGAAAGGGAAGGAAGGGATATAGGGAATCGGTTGGTGGTGGATGATTACTGCATATTTGATAGTAGTTGTGTTGTGAAATTGTATACTTGAATCTTATACAGTATTATAAACTAACATTATCTCAGTTAAATTTAAATAGCAATGAGAACTTAGGAGTGAGGTGATATCTTATGGTTCTGATTTACATGTCTCTTACAACAAGTGATGTTGAGCATTTTCTCATATGCCATCTGTATGTCTTCTTTGAAGAAGTGTTTGTTTAAATTTTTTGCCCATTGTTGATTGGATTGTTTTTGTTGTGGTTGAGTTGTATGAGTTCTTTATATATTTAAAACACTAATGGAAGTAATACATGCATTCCTACATTCATACCATCATTATTCACAATAGCCAATCCAGGAGATCAACCTTGGCAGATGACTGGATAAAGAAATCATTTTATGTGTGTGTGTGTGTGTATACTCAATGGAATACTACTCAATTATTTAATAAGATGAACTAGTGCCTTTTGGGACAAAATGAATGGATCTTGAGGTGATAATTCTAAGTGGAATAAATCAGAAAAGGAAAACAATTTCTGTATGTTTTCATTCATTTGTGGAATATAAATATCCAAAGAAAAACTCACAAATAATAACAAAAATATCTCTTAGACTCTTAAAAATATAGTGGTTACAAGACAGTGGGTAAGAGGTAGGATGTTATGGAGGGGGTTGGGAATAAGGTGATAATGTAGTAGCACTGGGACTTAGTGAAAGGCAAGAGAAGAATGTGCACATTAAGGTGTGAAGGTATACTACTGAAATTACACAGTATGTAAACAAATGGCTAATCAATAAAATTTTATTTTAAAAATGAATTTTAGACTGAAGACTATAAGCATGTTTGAAAGAAAGAATGTCTAAGTAAATGTAAAAACACACTTTGTTCAAAGGTTGAAAGACTTAATATTTTTAAGGTGACAATACTCCCCAAATTGATCTACAGATTCTGTGTAGTTCTTATGAAAATCCTAGCTGGGTTCTTCACGTAAGTTAAAACATCAAACCTAAAATTCATGTGGAATTGCAAGGGATCCAGAAAAGAGTCAAAATAATCTTAAGCCAAAACAAAGTTAAAGCATTCACGCTCTTGATTTCAAACCTTTAAACTTTTTTATTGTATTATTAATCTTTTTGTTGTATTATCTATTTATTGAGATAACATTGGTTTACAACATTATATACTTTAGAAAATGATACAAAGCTACAGAAATAAACACAGCATGGTGCACACACAAGGACACACATATAAACAAATGGAATTGTATTAAGAGTATGGAAATGATCCCTCACATTATTACCAGGCAATAAAGTGGAGAAAGAATAATTTTTCAACAAGTAGTGCTGGGACAACTGGATATACATATGGAAAGAATGAAGCTGATCCCTTTCCTTACATCGCACACAAAAACTAACTTGAAGTGAATTAAGGACCTAAATATAACAGTTGAAATTATAAAGCTCTTCAGAAAAAAATGGAGTAAATTTTTCTGGCATTGAGTTAGGCAATTATTACTTGAATAGAACCCCCAAATAACAAATGACCAAAGAGTATATAAATAAGTGCAAATTTAAAACTTTTGTGCTCCAAATAATAAGATCAAGAAGGTGCAAACATGGTTCACAAGTCCACTGTGCTGCCTTTGATTTCTAATGCCAGTGCCTCCTCTAGATCGGCGACTTAAAGCTGAAGGAGAAGACATGTAAGGAGGCCTCTATACTATGGATCATACAACTCATTGAAAAATCTACTATGGTAAAACACAGAGGAAGCAACTGGCTTCTATTTCAAAAGCCACTTGTAGGAGTGCACCCTCTACTGGAGGGGCAAAGAAACATCATTGTTACAAGCCTGGTACTGTGTCACTAGGTAAACCTAAAAGTCCACTGAACTACTGATTCACAAACTTCCCTTCTAGCATGTGGTAAAATAAATCACTCCGGACTGCAAAACAGATCTGCCCTTCCAGAGCAGTTGTTGGTGCTTTTCAGGAAGCAAGGGAGGCCTGTCTGATTGGACTTTTTGAAGACATCAACATGTGTGCTATCCATGTCAAACATGTAACAATAATCCAGAAGATATCCTGCTAGCACATGGCATAGGTGGATAGCATGCTGAAGAATCTACTACCCTGGGAAACATTTCATTCTCAAACAAAAAGAATTCTCTTCTTTCTGTTATTGGTAGTTCTGAATATTCAATTTTTTTTCTCTCATGGGGTCAGAAGGTACCCAACTATGTGATTGCAAGTGGAAAAACGGGGGAGAAATCAGGTACTGACAGTTTTTCCAATTTTTTGTGTGTGTGAATTTTTAATATAAATGTGGAATATAAAACAATAATGCAAATCAAAATGTTTCCATGAGCAAGTTTCAGCAGTTCAACTTTATAACAATTACAAATAAACCTGTTACATTTTTCTGGACAATGCCAGCATTTTTATTTTTAAAAAACAACCAGATTTCTTACTGACGGCAACTGAAGGGTGTTTGTGGCATTTTTATCAGACAGTAGATTCTATCCATTCACCAATCTTTTCTGAGTTGTCCTACATGCAAGTATGTGTTTTTAATGCTGTCTGTCTTCTGTGCTGTTCCTGTAAGTTTGCTATTAAAATACATTAAACTATAAAAAAGAAAAGAAAGTACAAGACAATCTACATAATAGGAAAAATGTTTACATATCTTATATCAAATATCGTGCTTTTATTCAAAACATAAAGAACTTTTACAACTCTATAATAAAAGTATAACTTGAAAGTGCACAGAAGATCAGAATAGACACTACAAAGAATGACCAAAAGCCCAAGGAAAGATGCTCAGTATTAGGGAAATACAAATCAAAACCACCATGAGATTTTACTTCATACTTACTATGATGTTATAATAAAAAGACAATAACAAGCGTCAGTGAGGATACTGACAAATTGAAATGTTCAAACATTGCTGGTAGAGATGTAAAATGATGTACTTACATTGGAAAACACTTTGACAGTTCCTTAAAATGTTTAGCATAGAGTTTCTATATGACTTAGTAATTCCACTACAAGTCAAAACAAGCATTTAAACAAAATCACGCACATGAATATTCAATGCAGCATTATTCTTGATAGCCAAAAAAAAAAAAAGAACAAACTGGATGTCCATTAACTGAAGAACAGATAAACCTTAGTAAATCATTACCATGGGATATTACTCAGCCACCAAAGAAAGACGTACAGATACATTTTACTATGGATAAAATTTGAAAAAAAAATGCCAAATGAAAGATGTAACAAAAGATCACATGTTATGATTCCATTTATATTAAATATCTAGAATAGGCAAATCTAGAAGCAAAAAGAAGATTGGTAGTTAACAAGGCCTAGAGGTACTGGCGGGAATGAGGAGTGACTGCTAATGGGAATGGGGTTTCTTTTAGGTGATTAAAATATTCTAAAATCAGGGCATCCCTAGTGGCCTAGGGGTTAAGTCTCAGCACTGTCACCACTATGACCTGAGTTCAATCCCCAGCCAGAAAACTAACCCACATGGCGCAGTAGACCTCTCCTGTCTCACCTGCTGCTCCCCTCAGTAGTATATTTTAGTAGATCTGCCTGGTGTGCTCCCTATTCTGTCTCTGGTGAATCCTCTCGCACCTCTAGTCTACACCTCAGTCTTTCTATGCAAAAATTTGATTAATTAATTTAAAAAAATAATAGTTTTAAAAAATGCTATGTCCTTGAGCTGGTGCGAAGAACTATTGAGTTAATCCATGTAAAGTGCTTAGAACAATGTCTTCATTAAGTAGTCAATGAATGTTAACTATTATTATAAAGTTTAAGTAGGAAACAAATGAGGTCCTTGCTAGGGCTGGGCATGTAGTAGGTCTTCATTAAAAGGTATTTGTCTTCCTCATCTACCTGCTGTGTGCACTAAGTCAGTATTTCCTTGTAGTTGCAGAGGAAATGTCCCAGATTAAGGTGGTCCCTATAGTACGCAGAATTTTCTGGCAGGCTCAGCACTACCACCTCATTGGAACAATGTCATCTGTTAAATGCAGGCGTGATAGCCACCTGTGTTCACAAGAAAACACCCCACTCAGAACTGTAAGAAAGGACCTATTTTTCATGTGTACTACTTGGGTTCCAATTTGAAGACAGTTGAGGGAAATCCTCTTCTTTTCAAACCCCTCTTTAGTTTTAGAGTCAGCTAATCCAAGCTTAGGCTAGGCACTTTCACATATCTTTACTTGGCTCCTTTTCTATCTAAATAGACTATTTTTTAAACAAAATTCCTCCTCTTAATCTTTACAACAGCTCTAGGATTTTAGAAAACTTTATTAAATAAAAATTCGAAGTTATGACAGCATTTTTTCTGTAAAACAAAAATAATGTATGTATTATTCATAAAACATGCGAGGTATATTTTCATGTTCAGGGGATTCGAAAATGAACAAAATAGGCAAAGTGACCATCTTCATGGGGCTTCCACCATAATGAAAATGATATACGTAATTAAAAATATTCTATACACACACACACAATCACTTTTTACCTTAGTGCAGTTGTGCAAAGCAGGCATTTCTTTGATTTTAGCACTTTTTTCCTTGATTTAGTACAATAGGCAAAATTCATGAATCTCTTAGTAAAATATTTTTCTATTAATTTTCCAGAGAAATATCCTTATTTTCTTACTAAATGGGATTTAGTAAGAAAAGCCTACTACTGACGAAGCTGAATTTGAAGATAGTTTAGACAGAAATGTTGATTTCCATTATCAATAAAGACAAATAACTTACATCAAATGGAAATCATGCTGATTCTGTGACTGGTTCATTCATGGCCCCCTTCAAAAGGATTCTGAGAAAAATCTCTCTCCCCCTCTTCCCAATGTAATCCTTAAGAGGCCACAATGTAAACCGTTTAAGTTTCTTAAATATGGCCCTTCATCCTGGATTTGTTCACCACTATTAACTAAGTACGGTAACGTGGTTTTGAATGCCTATCTTCCTCCCAGCTACTGATTTTCTATCTATGAATGACAATTAATGGAACTCACTTCCTGAGGTGCTTAATTGTTCATATTTTTTGGTAGAGGAAGTAATTTGGGAAAAGACTATGAGTGAACAATCATTCCAACTTGAAAATATATTAGATTAAATGTGAATGTTAAAGTGCTGTAAAAAATAACGATTTGTACCTGGTTTGTCCACATTTTTCATTTTGATAAAGGTTAAAGAGCAGACCACATTCATTAGTAGATGCAACAAATGATTATTTCTAATTGAGAGAAATCTTATTTTGACTAAGCTTAAATAGCTACTTTTAGAAGTCTCATAAATGGCCATATATTTAAATAGCTTTTACAAATTTGAAACCTTTACTTTTATTTTAGAAAAAAGTAGGCAGTAGTAAGAGTGAGAAGAAGCAGATTGAGAAAAGTAATGATGCTATGGATAAATTAGATAATGGTACACATTTAGAATATAATTTTGGTTACTTTCCCACAGCTTGGTAACTATTGAGTGAACCTATTGTAAGTATCAGGCAGATTTTTCAGCCATAAAGACAAAATATTGCCATTTACACCAAAATGGAAGGTGTTCGAGGTGATTATGTGTAATAAAGCAAGTCAGAGTGACAGGAGACAAATGCTGGACATTTACACAGCAGACTATTTGACAAAGCAAAATACTTAAAGCTAGCAGCCATTTATAAACAAAATGAGGTTTCTGAGGTTAAGCGGGAAGAGGGAGGGAGAAAGGGTTAAGGGACTATAAGGAATGGTGGTAAGGGGGAAGATAAAACATTAAAAATACAATTTAAAAGATCAGTTACCAAAACCTTTTACACCAAATCTAGTTATGACAATACATAACCTAAACCATGTTAGGTTATGCTAAAACAACATGAAAATGGGGGAAACCGGGACCTCCCTGGTGGTGCAATGGGTTAAGCATCCTACTGCAAAGCAAACCGCAGCCACTGCAGCACAAACTCCATACCTGCTGCCTGCCAGGGTGGGGACCCACATGGCGCAGCAGACCTCTCCTGCCTACCCGCTGCTCCCCTCAGCAGTGTGTTTCAGTCAGTCTACCTGTTCTGCTCCCCGCTCTGTCTCTGGTGGATCCTCTCATCCCCCACATCTCTGCCCTGTACCCCAGTTCTTACATGCATAAATAAATATTTTAAAAAAATAAGGAAACCACATGTCTTCTGGACCTTTCTGCAACAACTTTCAGTTCCTTAGACCTGGAACCATCGCTGCCTTTTCTCTGTGACCTAGTTTTGTGAAGGGCATACTGTCGTGGTCATTAAAGTGAAGAAATATCACGCTGTCTGGTGCCAGGTTTTGAGTATAAGGTTCACATAATACCACACTCCAAAGTTTGCCTCCGAAATGGCACACAAGGCTAGCTCATTCTAAATTACCTCACAACACAAAAGATAAAGTCCTGAATCCTTTCATACAGGTCCTTTATGATCTCCTATATATTTCTCCATCTGTAACCCCTGGAACACCATCACACAGTCTTAAACTGCAACAAGTTCCCCAAAACATCATACAGTCCCATCCCTCTGCTCTCAAAGGTAGGTTCTTCTGCCTGAAAATCCCTAACCTGACTTCCCCCATTAATTAATTCCAGCTTTGTCTGATTTAAACTCCTTCAAAAATATCCTTTTAGTATATTAGTGTATAATATTTTGGAAAGATAATTATTTATATTTTCTCTTTCTCCTTTAGGCTGTGGGATTCTTAAGGGTAGAAACTAATTGATGCCATTACCACTTAGCTTAGTACATAGTAAACATTTCAGAATATAGGGTAGAGGGATTGAGGGGTGCATTCATGAAGCATCTGCACTGACCTTCATATTCTGGAGATATTTTATGCTGGTTTATCCTGCTCAACGCAATTATTAAATATTGGAGTATCATAAAAACTTTTCCCAGATCCTTTTCTTTTCTCACTGGATTCTGGATTCTCTCTCTCTCTCTCTCTCATTCTCTCTCTCTCTCTCATTCACACACACACACTCACAAACTCTACATGTTTTATGGTTTGATGTCACAATTTACATCCTTATATATTGTGTATCCATTAACAAATTATTGTATCTATAACTGTTTTAAATAATTTTGTCTTTAACCTTTATTCTAGAGTTAAATGGCCAATACACTGCCGCCTTACAATACTAGTGTATACTAAACCTAATCATACCCTTAGCATTATCAATATTTTGTATACTTTCATTTCAGCTCACAGCACAACTTTCAGAATTTCTTGTAAAGCAGGCCTAGTGGTGATGAATGCCTTCAGCTTTTGCTTGTCTGAGAGAGTCTTTATCTTGCCTTCATACTAAAGGACAACACTGATGGTCAGTCAAGTCATCTTGGTTGGCAGTTTTTGCTTTGAGAACTTTGAATACATCATCCATTCCTGGCCTGCAAGGTTTCTGTTGACAAATATACCGATAACCTATGGGATTCCCTTATATGAGATTTTTTTCTTGCTACTTTTGAAATTCTCCCCTATATTTGATTTTTTAAAAGCTTTTATTTATTTATCCATACAAGAACTAGAGTGTAGGCCAGAGGTATGGGGGGGCGAGGGGTGAGAGGATTCACCAGAGACAGAGTGAAGAGCAGAATAGGCAGATCTACTGAAATACACTGCTGAGGGAAGCAGCTGGTGAGACAGGAGATGTCTGCTGCAGCATGTGGGTTAGCTCCCTGATCAGGGATCAAACTAAAGCTCACAGTGGCTGGTGATAGATTGATAGCACTGAGACTTTAATCCCTGTACCACCTGGGAGATCCTATATTTTATTTTGACAGTTTTATTATTTGTTTTAGAGAAGTTTGTTTTGGATTAAAATTATAGGATTACCTATAAACTTGGATTCTAAATCTTTTTTTAGATTGGGGAAGTTCCCAGCAATAATTTCATTTTTTTCCAGGTTCACACATCATTATATCTTGACATATGCTGCATTATGACATTCACCAAAAGTTAACGTTTCATCCCTACATTACGATCATCACCAAAAGTTAACTTTTCATCACCATGCAACTGACTCCTTTTATCTGATTTATACAACTCTCCTTCCCCCTTTCCCTTCTGGTAACCACCATTTTTTTTCTTATAATCTAAGAATTATTTTTTAGTTTTGTTTGTTCATATAGTATTAGTTTTGCCCCATCTAATTTATTTCACTTAACACAATATTATCAAGGTCCATCCATACTGTCACATACTCAACCATTATTTCTTTAAATAAAACATCTCTTTTCTTTCTGGTACTCCAATGATGCACATATTGTTCCTTTTTATAGTGTTCCATAAATTCCCTAGGACTTCTTACTTTTCTTTTTTAAAAAAATTTTTTCTCTGATTGGATAATTTCAAATGATCTGTCTTCAGGCTCATCAATCCTTTCTTCTGCTTGGTGCAGTCTGATGACTAAGCTCCCTATTGAATTGTTCTGTTTAGTCATTGTACTCTCAGATCCAAAATTTCTGTTTCACTCTTCTTCATGTTTTCTATCTCTTTGTTGATCTTCTATTTTGTTCTTGTATTGTTTCCTGATTTGATTGAATTCTGTATCTGCATTTCCTTGTAGCTTTCTCAACATCTTTAAAAAAATTATTCTGAATTATTTTCAGGCAATTCAAGTATCTCCATTTCTTTAAGATCAGTTACTGGAAATTTACTCTCTCCTTTGTTGGTGTCATGTTTCCCTGATTATTCATGATCCCTGAAGTCTTGCATAGGTATCTGCACTTCTGAAGAAGCACTCACTTTGTGCTGGCATTATGGACTGGCTTATTAAGGAAAGATCTTTGCTTGCAAGCAAAGAATGTTAGAGCATGATGTGTCTAGTTGTTCAGGGAGCAAGTTCAAGTGTGTGCTGTGGCTCCAGATGCAAGTGGAGGGGGCAAAATATTGTCAGCTCAGGTCACTGGTGAATACTGTAAAGGGATTTTCACAGTGGCTACAGTGTTGCTGGATTCCAAGCTATACATTCAATTCCACAGCTAGAGACCAGGTTAAACAGTGGTGGTAGATGGAGCAGCTGGCGTGCACACACTTGGATGTAGGGGCTAGTTGCTGCTGCCTGCGTAATGGCCAGGGCCAGCTACAGACACACAGATAGTCGAGAGGGCCAGGGATAGCAACAGATCTTGTGCCAATTATAGGTATACTGAAAGTTAGGGACCCAACATTCCTATGGCTGCAGGGCACCCCCCCACACAGTTGCATGTGTAAGAGTAGAAGTCAGCAATGGGGATCAGGGTCACTTAGGTGCAAATCTCGAGTGGCTAACTGCAGGTGAGTCCAGTGGTGCTGACCAAATGACAGGAAACAAGGCAGTGCCATGCTCACAAGCCTCTGTGAAGTCCTGGATGTTGGTATCCACTCCTGTGGCTACAGGACTTCCACACAAGTATGTGAATATCAGTGGAGATGGGGAATGAGGGTTGAAGTAAGGCCATGCTAGGTGCAGATGGACCTTTTGGTGCTGGTCAATGACTGAATGTAGGGCCAAAGTCAGGCCCATAAGCAGTGATGGTGAAGTTGTTTTTGGAGATGTTGGGTTCAGAGAATGGGATCCTTCGGTTCACACTGGGAAAAGTTTCACTGGAGCTCCCCTTTCAGTGGCACTGGTGAGTGTCCCAGGCTAGTTTGTCCAGGAGACAGAGGTGTTAGTTATATGCAAAAGGGCAGGTTTATTATAAAAGGGAGGGAAGGTAAAGAATGTTTGCACAGGCACAAGCAGGCAGAAAGAGCTGCCTCCAAAGCAAGCGTGAGGTTTGCTAACAGAAAGTTTGCATAGTCACAGGGGGTAGCTTTGGGAAGAGAGCTGCCCCTACTGCTTTGCGAAGGGAGGTCAGTGAGGAGAAGTATCAGCATGATCACAGGTCGCAGGTAGACCTGAGGGCCACTGCTCCTGCTCTACAGAAGGAAAAGTTTGGCAAAGAGAAGCACCTGCATAGTCACAGGTGGACAGAAAGGCTCCTGCCCCATGCCAGTGCAGAAATTGCCCCGATACAGTTTTTTTCTCTTTGGGAGGGGCTCATTTCTTTGTGAAATTATTAACTTTTGTTAACCTAATTACTTCTAAGGTGTGACCAGGTTGATTTATAAGGACCAGTTATTCTCTACAATGGCCTGTTTCCATAGCCCCACCTCTGATCTGGACCGCAGGATAATTTCTGATGTAGTCTGATACTTTTTGATTTCTATAGCTGGTTTAATGACTCTGTTAACCACTTCTACACCCACCTTCATCTTCTGGCTTTGCATGAGCCAGGATTCTGGTCTTGTGGTGCCTCCTTTCCAACTTTTCTATTCTTAACCTCTATCAGTAGGAGCCTTGGCTGCAGCACTGGAGGTCAGTGATGAGAGATTTAGGTTAGTGGTCAAGTGCACAGCTGAAGCTGCTAAACCCAGGCACTTGCAAAATGGTTAGGGTCAGTCACAGTGGTCTAAGTTGGCACCTTGAATCACATCACTCAGGCTCTAGCAGAAGCAAGGAGTAGAGGAAACAAGGAGGGACTCAAGTAGCTAGGTCTGCAAATGAGAATACCAATGGGAGAAAATTAACAATAATTGCAGGGGTGCACAGGCTGTGCTGGCCATCGACTTCTTCAGTGGTGAAAGTTTCTGGGATCCTCTACAAACAAGGTCAAGCTATAGACGCACAAATAGGATTCATGGATTCCTACTTCACAGTTAATACTGATTGCTTCTGCTTTTCTTCCTTTTTCCTAGCAATCTCTGTCCATATGAACTTTGTCCACCTTTGGGTGTGGTGAAACATAAGTGAGGCTTTTGTGCACTGCCGCAAAATGCTGGTGAAGCTGGTAACTGGCACTGCTCTCTCTTTCCTGGAAATGGAAATTTTTTTCTAGCTGGGGAGTTTCCTCTTGCCACTGAGCATTGCTGGCCAGGGAGATGGGATGATACTGACAAAATTAAGTTTTTCCCTCATTTTTTTTGTGTAGTTCTAATCAGGGTTCTTTGTTCTACTGTGTTGTGAAGATTTTTCAGTGGACTTCTGAGCTCTCCCAGAGCTTTTTGGTGTTCATGGATAGCTGTGTAGTTGTTGATCTTTGGGAGGACAGAAGTCATATCTTCTACCACACCATTTTAGTGACATCAGTCATCAAATTTGGCTTAGCTATTTTAGGGATAAATAAACAAATATCTTCTTCAAATTTGAATTACCCAACTTTGTTTCAGCAAAAAACAACTCCCAACTCCCAAATATCAACATCTCACAAGAACAGACATTTCTTGTTCATCATACATGATGGCTAATGGTTAGCTACAGCTTTGCTGGATTTAGCTGGGTTGATGTGGCCTCATGAATCTTCTCATTCGGGGACACAAGTTGATGGAACTGCCAATCTTTTAGGCATTCTCTTCTCTTGTTGGAACACAAAATCCCAAGGTAGAGAAAGCCAAACAATGAAAGGGTATTGAAAACTTCTGCTCTTAAGTGGGGTATATTATGTCCACTATATTTATAATCTATTGCAACACTACAAATTACCAAAAACTTAGTGGCTTACATTAACACATATTTATTATCTCACATTTTCTGTGATTTAGGAATATGGATGTGGTTTAACTGGATCCTCTGCTTAAAGACTTCACCATTTACTTGCTAGCTGTCAGTTGAAAGCTACCATCACCTCCTAGAGGCTGCCTTCAATTCTAGATGCTGCCTGAAGTTCTTAGAGGCCTCCACACAGTTGCTTGTAATGTGGCAACAAGGCTAATTATCTCATAAAGCTAACAAGAGAAATCTCTAAAGTTAATCTGCTAGTAGGACTAGATTTTATATAATACCATCACAGAAGTGAAATTGCAACCCCTTTGCTACATCCTACCATTTGGAAGCATGTCACACATCCCATCCACACTCAAGGGAATAGATTGCACAGTGGCATGAACACCAGGAGGTAGACTCATGGAGGCCATTCTACAGTTTGTACATCACATCTGTTTACATTCTAGTGACTAAATTAGTCATATGAGGACCAATGCCAAGGACAATTGGGCAGCAAGGTATACTCTAAATACAGGGTGAAAGTTTTGAGCATGTATACAATCTACCAAAAACTTAATTTCTGGTATTTTTAAACTTGTGTGTAATCAATGATCATGTGATCATGTTGACTGTTGTCATATTCACTAACATAATAAATACATTAATCGTGAAGTCATTTATATTTGTTAATATTTTAATATTCACTTTTCAACATTGACAAGCGCTATAAATGTAACTTGGATAAATACAATCATATATTGTACATGTTTTATCAATCAGTTAAAGAATAAGTGTATATCTATTAGTACAATAGCAAAATACATTAAAAACCAATCCTGATTATGGCAACAGTTAATTTTATTTCCATAAAAGTTAAGAGATTTCAAATAGAAAAGGAAGTAGAATGGTAGTTAATATAAATTTTGATGGAATATACTCACTAAATAACTTTTGGAAGAATACTATGTCAATTTTAAGTCAATAAATCTTTAAGTTTTAAAATAATAGAGATCTAAATATACTACAATTCTAAACCTTAGATTTAGTTGAAGCATTAGCATTCATAACACTAAGTAAAATAACCTCTAAATGCATATTTGATTTTTAGTTATTAATTTAATTATTCTTTAAGACATATCTTATTTGGGATTTTTTTTTTCAAAACTAAAGAGGATGGCCTAAAACCAGTATGTCACCTTTGCCACCTCAAATTTTTTAAAAACAAAATATCTCCAAAAAATAAAAAGGTGAAGGACACTTTTCAAAGCAAGTGACAATTCAGCTAATACATTGAGGAGTCACCAGGCAAAAGTAGAATGAAGAAGGTGAAAGAAGATTTGCCCTATACCCACGCCAACATCTGTTTCTTATCTTTGATAGAAGACATTCTAACCAATGAGAGGTGAAGTCTCATTGTGGTTTGGATTTGCATTTCCCAAATGAAAAGGGAGTAAAGGGGGTGGCATTCAAAAGGATGAGAAAGTTAAGTACGTGTCAGAGGAGCTGAAGTGCTGAGGGAGAAACATATTAGTTTACGATCGATCCTATCACAATATAATGATTTAAACCAATATACATTTATTATATCGCAGTTTTTATTGGCCAAGTATGCAAATACGGTTTAGTTGGATCCTCTGTGACACTGAAATCAAGGCCTTTGCCAAGGCTAGGCTCTAATCTAGAGGCTTAACTAGGAAAAAGTCTACATGTAAGTTCACTTCAATTTTGGCAGAGTTCCTTCCCTTGTTGCTTTAGGAACCATGGCAGGTTGCTTCTCCTAAGCTAGCACTGGAGAGAGATAACTCTAAAACAAGTCTGTTAGCAAAATAGAGTCTTACATAATGTGATGGATTCACAGAGTGACATCCTATCACTATTGCCATATTCTACTGGTTACATGGAAGCCACATATACTGTCCACATTTAAGTAGAGAGGGCTACACAGGTATAAATACTAAGCAATGGGGATAACAGGGGTCACCTCAAAATCTATTTGCCACAGAAAGGTATGCTGGTAATACTGAGTGGCAGAGGTTCACCTAATCCACAGTTTGACCAAACACTGCTTGACTGAGTATCAAAATCAATATTCAGCCAACACTACAACCGAATGAAAAATTCTTCATTATATATTGTAGACCCCACTTATCCGTGGTTTCACTTTCTGTGGCTTCAGTTACATGAGGTAAACTGCAATCTTAAATGCCAGGTATAATAAGATATTTTGAGAGTGGGGAGGAGAGAGAGAGGGAGAGAGAGAGAGAGAGAGAGAGAGAGAGAGAGAGAGAGAGAGAGAGAGAAACACACATATTCACATAAACTTAAAGTTATGTTAGTAAACGGAGGTTTGTAACATTATATAGCTTTCAAGTGTACCACAACAAAAGTCCACCATGATGCAGTTCACCCCCTTTCAACTGATATGTCCATATGCTATTCCCTTTCCCCTCTGGTAACCACCAGAAGGGAATATTTTGTTTTGTTTTGCTTGTTGGGGGGGGACTGTTTATTTTTTGTTTGTTTCAGGTATATAGCTTTATATTTCAGCATCCATATATACTACGTTATGATCACCACCAAAAATCTACTTTGCATCCCCCACTTAACTGAATTCCTTTACTTATTTTACCTGCTCTCGTCCTCCGTCCTTCCCACTCCCAACTATCTGTTGTAAAATTTAAGGGTTTGTTTTGTTTTGTTTATGCATTTGCCCGTTTCCTTTATTGCCCACATATTCATGAAATCATATTGTATTTGTCTTTCTCAATCAGCATAAGCTCCTCAAGGTCGATCCACGTTGTCACAAATGGCAAGATTTCAACTTTGAAATAAGTAGCATTCCGTTATGTACCACATCACATACCATAATCCCCTTTATATACTCAACCATCAGTGGAACAGTTTGTTTCCCAAATTGGCTTTTATGAATAATGCTGCAATGAAAGTAGTGGTGCAGATATTTTTTTTTGAATCATTACTTTTAGCATCCAGAAGTAGACAACCTGGATCATATATTTCTAGTTTTAATTTTTTATAACTTTTTTATTAAAATATTTTAAAATTTACATATACTTGCCATTAATTGTAATCCCCATAAATGCCCATACTGTTTTTCATGGTGGTTGTACCAATATACAATTCCACCAACAATATACAAGAGTTTCCTTTACCCTCTATGCACATGAGCATTTGTTTCTTGTCTTTGTGATAGAAGTCATTCTAACTAGTGTGACGTGAAATCTCATTGTGGTTTGAAATCATAATGAAAAGCTATGATGAGGAGAACAAAGAGCAGTAAGCTTTTTGACATAGGCCTTGGAGCTATCTTTGTGGATTTATTTCTAATGGCAAAGGAAATAAGAAGCATATTAGTATAGGGTCTTCCTGGTGACATAAGAGTTAAGTCTCAGCATTATCACCAGTTGGGGAGGTGACCCACATGGCATAGTAGACCTCTCCTGTCTCACCCGCTGCTCCCCTCAACAGTGTACTTCAGTAGATCCATCTGCTCTGCTCCCCACTCTGTCTCTGGTGAATCTTCTCACCACCACCTCCATACCTCTGTTGTACACCCCAGTTCTTGTATGCATAAATAAATAAAAATAAGCTTTTATTTAAAAAGTATATGATTATGATTGTTCTATTTTTATTGTTTATTGTTGTTAATCTGTTACTATACCTAATTTATAAGTTCAACTTTATCATTGGTCTATATGGATAGGAGAAAACATAGTATGTATAGAGTTCAGTACTATCCACGGTTACAGGAGGTCATTGATAGTCTTCGAACAGATTCTGCACATCTACAGAGACACTACTATATTGAGGTTCTAGTATACAAGAATGGAAATGAAATTGAATAAAACTATATCAAAATATTAATTAAACATTTTACCAGAAAAATTACAATGATAATTTTTATAAAAATGATAGTAGCCAATTTTTATTTTTTTATTAATTAATTTATTTAATTATATTTGACATCATTTGTATTCCCCAGGGAGTTCCCACCACCTTTTCACCCATGCTCCATCACCTCAGTCCCTCCTGCACTCTCTGCCCTCATCCCCATTTTGCCCACCCCTCCTTCCCCTGCCCCCTTTGATTTATCTTTGACCTTTTGGTCTTGTTGATTTTTTTGTTTGCTTTTGGTTGTAATTGCCCATTTTAAAGTTCATCGTTATAATCCAGGAACAAGATTTCCAAGCCCTGTCACACTGCCTACTACTGACCTCACCTTCTAAAATAACAGCATATTTACAGTGACTTTATTTGCATGATTTGTTGATTAATGTTTGGTCTAATGCTAAACTGTAATCTCCAGAAGGTCAGGAATCTCTGTCCAGTTTTGTTCATAGTGCTACTTTTGACTCTCAGTCCCCACCCTTGCCCCTACCTATCCTCACCCATTATGTTAAGAGAGACTGCTATCATCAAATGCATCAAAATTATTCTATTACAGGTGATCAGTAAACAGCAAAGGGGTTTATGAACTAGGAATTTCACCAGAAAAATGTTAGTAATTGTGAAAATATGGAAGCAACTTTAACATCAGATTGTTAAATCTACCATGGTTCATCTAAACAATGTAGGAAGAATGGATACCATACTTCCTCTAGTACTGGTTACTCTATCCAGAGACACAAAATACAAGCAACATTGCTGCCCAGTGCAGTACCACCTGCATTTCTTAATAATCATGCAGTGGAAAAATAATTTACTTTGAGGTTGAACACATATAGATTGAAATTCTAATTCTACCAATCTTGGATGGCCAAATGTAGGTCTGCTTATCCTGAAGGAGGTTCTTCTGAAGCAGTAGTATGCAAACAGTGATCCTTGAAGCAGCAATAGATTTGTCACGTGAGAATACGTTAGAAATGTAAGTTTTCAAGTTTCAGAAACCAATGAATCAGAAACTATGGTGATGGAGTCCAGCACTGTGTTTTAGCAAGCCCTCCAAGGAATTCTGATGCACACTCAAGTTTGAGACCCCCCCCCCAAATTCAAATCATATCCATTTTACCCAACCCATTTTGGTTATTTTGGTCTCCAACCACCAGGTGGCAACCTTTGTCTAAAGTCCTATGAGTTGACCAATGGTTACTACACATGTATGTGGTCTAGTCAACTAACTGTCCAAAGGGTAGTAAGTGATAGGGAGATAATGATAGGGAGATGCAAGAGAGTAGTGGGAAGCAAAAGAAAAGAAAGAGATGTGATGAGGAATAAGACTGGAGAGGGGCTTGATCTCTGCTTTGGACACAGTGACTTAGCTAGGGAGAGGGAGTAAGGGTGGTGGTGCTGGGGTTATTGGTGTCAGGTTGACTACTTAACAATTCAGTTCATTCTGTGTATAAATGTGCTTCAATTTTGAAGAGTTGGTAGGCAACCAGTTTCATCTATGTTCTTCATCCTGTAACCCCCAAATACCATCCAAAGTCTTCCTATACCATCTTATACCTTCCTATACCATCAGTTACCCTCTTACACTCATACGCTAATGAATTCCTCTTGAATTCTCTTCCCATCACTGATGTCCCTCTTCTAAAATCCTGTCCACATTTCTCCCTGGACTCTGAAGTGTGTAGTTGCTCCTCTTTATTGATTCTTCCTTAATTGAGACCTTGTATCTCCTTGGAGTTTCTACTTTCCAAATAATTCTCTGGTGAAATCTGTTACATTCCTTCCTCCCTTCCTCCCTTCCTCCCTTCCTCCCTCCCTCCCTCCCTCCCTCCCTCCCTCCCT
>JAGFMF010011487.1:419760-430968 GCA_019455555.1 Galemys pyrenaicus | reverse complement strand
TGATGGTGCACTGGTGAGATGGTGATGGGGAATACATGGGGATTACAATTAATGGCAAGTATATGTAAATTTTAAAATATTTTAATAAAAAAAATGGATATATATATGACAGTTCATTTCTAATAGCTCATAAACTTAATATATGAAGTTTAAAAACCAGTATTTTTGAGCTGCTTAATATAACAAGGCTACACTATGTTCTGCAACAAGTCTTCAGGTTCCACACCTTAAAACTGCTCAAAATGAAATTTTCAAAATTTTACTAACAAAACCTCTATATTTAAAATTTATCCTAAAGTGGGAGGGAACACAATGGACTATGGGAATGGACTGTGGGTGCTTAAGTGGTGGCTGTGGTGTAGTAAAAACACCTGGAATGGGAGATCTTATACCGCTAAAACACAAATGATGATGTTAACCAATGTTACTTCAATTAAAAAAATAAAGTTTATTCCCAGCAATAACAGTAAATATAACAAAACTGTAGTTACAATAAAATTCTATGTTCTCTATATCCCAAATCAAAGACTAGACTTTATTTCTTTAAGCATTTAAAACATAGGCTATCTTATTTTTTAATTTTTTAAAGATGTATTTATTTATGCATATAAGAGCTGGGGTACAAGCCAGAAAGCGAAGGTGACAGGAGTCACCAGAGATAGAGTAGGGCAACAAAACAGGCAGATTGACTGCAATACGCTGCTGGGGGCGCAGCGGGTGAGACAGGAGAGGTCTGCTGTGCCATGTGGGTCACCTCCCTGGCCGGGGATTGAACTCGTGCTGCACCTTAGCCTCTTGCACCACCAGGGAGGCTCCTTATTTTGTAAATTTTAATTAAACTTCTAATTTGAGAGAACTAGAGATTCACAGGATGTCATAAGAGTGATCCTGTGGAAACTTACCTTGAGATATGCTTCACAATAATGTAAATATACTTAAAAGTACTGAATTGTAAACTTAAAAATGGGAAAGAACGTATTTTTTTATTTTTATAAAATTTTAAAAATATAACCTTAGGAGACAGTTTCCCCCCCCTGGTAACTAGAGTAGATTGTTACAGCCATGATATTAACATTTATACAAACACCGATCCCATTGAAGTGTCTCTAGTATTACTTGCATCTGCCTATATGTATATTTAATTGTATAACATTTAGTACAGGGCCTTCCTGGTGGAACAAGGGGTTAAGTCCCAGCACTATGAAGCACTCTGAAGCCACTGAGGCATGAGTTCGATCCCAGCCAGGAAGGTGACCCACATGGCACCGCAGACCTCCCCTGTCTCACCCTCTTCCCCCCTTCAGAAGTGTATTTCATTGTCAACTATTCTTCTCCCCGCTCTGTCTCTGGTGAATCCTCTCACCCCCTGTACCTCTTGCCTATTCCCCAGTTCTTGTGTGCATAAAACGGAATTAAACCTTTAAAAAGTAATAAAATTTAGCACATGTGTAGGTTTATGCATCTACCACCACCATGGTCAAGATACTGAACATTTCCATCACCAAAAGGATCTTTTATTTTGCCTTTTATAACCACATCAACTTTCCTCCCAGAACCAAAATGTTAAGTTCCGAAAAACACTAAACTTTTCCCAATTTCTATGATTTTGCCATTTCAAAAATTTTAAATAAATGGAATCATATAGTATGTAACATTTTAGGATTGACTTTTTTTATTCAGCAAAAATTACCTGGAGATTGTTTTTGTTTTTTTTTTCTATAGCAATTTTTTATAACTTTTCTTTGCTGAGATTCCTAATTATTTTATGATTTGTTTCTAGCATGTTCATAACTGCTTATTGAAGCATTTTTTACAATGGCCTCTTTAAAATTGCTGTTAGATATTTTCAACATATGACTCAACTCTGTGTTGACGTCATTTCTCATTCAAATTATTTTCTTTGTTCCTGGTATGACAGGTGATCTTTTAATGGATCCTGGATATTTTGGCTATTGTCTTAGGAAACGCTAGTACTATGTGAATCCTTTATTTTATCAATCTGTCCCCGTCTAGGTTTGACACACTGGCCCTGGCCTACTTTTGTGAGCTGTGGTTCCAATAACAGTTTAATTTTCAGTCTTTGCTGTACGTTGATCTGCTTGGATTATCTGGTGCCAATGAGGCTCCCACTGCTCTGTGCTGGCTCTGCTTGTAGAAGACATTCCCCCAAGCGAGGCTGCATGGTTCATCGAGTTGGGGATAGAGCCTTCAGGAGAACAGGGTTTGCCCTTGGTCACTTGTTGTGGCAGATTCCTGTTTCAAGGGCAGCCAGGCCAGTCTGTGTAGGGGAGAGGATTCTCAGGCTCATGGATATTAATAAACATCCAGGCTAGGCTGCTCGTTCTCCAGGGATCCAGACAACCGGATTATTAAATGATAAATTAACTGATATAATCTCTGGGGTTTTATTCAATATTACCACTTAAAAAAGAGACAAACTTTTTCCTGCTGTGTAACATCAATACAGAAAAGTGAATGGATCTTATGTTTACACACCAGCAAATTATCACAAAATAAACACACTTATATGGTATTTCTTTTGATTAAAAAATAATCTGGAGATATGTTTCACAACAATGTAAATATACTTACTACTAATGAACTACATATCTTAAAATAGTTAAGAAAGTAAATTGTATGTGTTTTTATCAAGGTTTTTTTTTTAAACTACCTCAGGAGACAAAACAACTAAATTTGAAAGATACCAGTAATGCTTCCAGATTCATTGGCTAGCAGCAGTCACTGGAAGCAAATTTGTAGAATAGACACCCTTTGTCTTCAGCTCTTTTACCTCGCACATATTTTGGGAAACAGTTTGATGGCTTTTCACCTATGCAAGAAATTAAAAAAGAGAGAATTGTGGTACCCGTTGCACCTTGAATGTTCTGGAAAAAGCAAAGCATAGCTGTTCTAGTTGAAGTAAGGGTAGGGTGGCAGCCCTGCCCTTTTCACTTGACTTTTTGCCACACAGTCATCCAGTCATCAGGACTGTTGTGCAAATTAGGTGAAATAAAATAGGGAAAAGGTCTGCTGCGTGGCAGATGTTCTTTAAAAGTATGCTGAATATGGAGATTAAATGAGAGGGTAATACAGACTGTCTTATATTATAAACACAGGCTGCTAACATCTCTGAAGAGGAAAACCAGAAACAGTCAATGACTGGGACTTTATGTGGCAAGCACCCTGAAAAGTGATTTGTAAATGGTATGTCATGTCACCCTCTACAATTTATTTTTAAAAGAAGTACTATTAATTTTCCTATTGGGTGATGGAACAAAAGTAAAAAGCTCAGAAAGGGTAGGGCCCACTAGCACACAACAAATAAAAAGTCAAACCAGGATTTGTATATCTATCCACTAGCCCAGACACAAAGCCAAGTATTTCAAAGAACAAAAGTCAAACCCCTTTCCATGGAGTGCAGTAGTCCAGTCCCAACTTCCTCACCTTCTCTCTCCGCCCTTCATATTTCATGCCCAAGTAACTGAATACTCTCTCCCTCATCCTTCCTCCCAACGACCATTACCCATTTATACCCTGTTGTCTCTCACTCCCATGCCTATTCCTACTGTCTTCCCTTTGAATTCTCTCCCCCTCTCTCCCCCTTCCCCTTTTCCAACTACATGACTAAGTCAACTCTTCACAGAAAGCTTCCCAAATCTCCACTGTGTTTTCACAACCTGCCCACACCCATCCACTCCCACTGTGCCCTGTGCTTATTTATATTGAAATCACCATTGTGTGTTTACTTCATTTCATAATCATCTATATTGTATCTAACAGAACACCTGGCACACAGTTTAGTTATCCATAAAATCTTGTTGAATGAATTAATGATTCAGTGAACACTGAGTGATTTTAGTGTTTTCTCCTCTTTAGTCATTCATCTCTCCTGCTTAAATTTTGGAGTCATGTTCTTGTGTCAACCAACTGTACTGTTATTATTTACTTAATTTTTTAACTTGTCACTTTACAGTATTTTAATTTTACCTTGTTCTAGGCAATATCTGTGAAATTGTGGGTTGTATATGTGTGTAAGTATGCACATATACACATACATTCCTAATATATATTAAGATGAACACACAAGTATTGAAATTCAAAATGCCTTCTGTTTACCTCCTAAATCATCATGTGAACCCCTAGTGGTACATAGGCCATGCTTAAGGAAATAATCATCTAGGGTCACTGCTGCTGCTGCATAAAACTTGGATCTGATGGCAGAGAAAGCTGGGCATGATGAGAGTCAGCTGGAAACCTATGTGATAATTATCATTAAAGCAGATAATTCGGTCAATACTGAGACTATCTCGATGGAGGCAAGCAGTTCTTGAACAACAGTAGTTGCATAGGGTACTGCTGGATCAGTCTCTGGAATATGGCATCCCAGACTTGCCCCAGGATGCCTTTGTGAAACAAGGAATTCAGCCACGCCAGACCTCACTCCATCACCTTTTCTGTTACAATTGTGCTCTTGGCCCAAGCCCTGAGTTCAAGGATTCTGAGTGTGGCACACACAGCATGGAGTACTAAGAGTGAAGCAGTGTGGTCTAATACTGGTTCTTTTTTTTTCTAGTTCTCTCATTTTTATTATTATATTTTTAAAGCTGTATTTATTTATGCATACAAGAACTGAGGTACAGGCCAGAGGTGCAGGTATGAGAGAATTCACCAGAGGCAGAGTGGGGAGAGGAACAGGTGGATCTACTGAAATACACTGCTGAGGGGGAACAGCAGACAAGGCAGGAGAGGTCTGATGAGACACATGAGTCAGCTCCCTGCCTGGGGATCAAACTCACACTGCCACCAGGACGCCCTCTAACACTGATTCTTAACTGGCTGACCTGGAACAAATTTTCTGTACTGAATTTTTCTTATCTATAAAACAAAGCTGTTATATATGTATACCTCATGTAGTGTTTTCAAACTGCCTATACAATATATAATTTTTTTCCAGAAATTCTGACTGAACCGGTGCTGTGGAGCTTGGACATTGACATTGCCATTTAAGTTCTCCCAATGAGTAGCTAAGCTTAAGAATTACTGAATTCGTTGTAGAATTAAATGAAAACATCTATAATACTTGTTACAAGAAATACAACTATTAGTATTATCATCATTACTATTAGACTTATTCATTGGTTACCTTTTCTAGTTTCCATGCTGGTCGGTAATCTACCCACAACCTGCCTTAGTCTGGTAAGCCTGCACATCTCCCGCCCTGAAGACCAGACCAGCTCTCTGAATCCTGCTTGCTGATAATGACTTTGAACATCCTCTCTCACCCTCCTAGCAGAACCTCCGTGATGAGCTCCTGGCACTTGGACCACACATATTCCACACACCCTGGTTGAAGCTATCCATAGCCAGGTTTGTGAGTGATTGTGAGTAAGTACCGGTGCCCTGCTTCTCTGTGGAATCCGAGATGCAGCGGGTGGCCATGGCAATCACACGTTGCCTCTCCCCCCTCCCTCTTATCCAGGGACATCAGGTTACAAAAGAGAACAAGCTGTTCTGTCTTAGTAATGGGGTGGGGGAAGGGAAGAGGCCAGCTGTATGCATATGAGTAGCATATGAGCTGCATATGAACCTCAGGTGAGATTGTTATGGAAGTTGCTTTGCTTTTTTGATTTTTTTTTCATACCATCAGCGGCTGAAGCTGATTTTGAGCTGATTTGAAGGCTGCTAATGTGGTTACTTGCTAATGATTACCCTAAAAGCAATCGTTAATATTTATTGAATGCCGTATACTGTATTAAACAGCTTATCTAGGGATGATCTTATTTAATCCCCAGAGTGACCCTTGGAGACAAGGTCTATTTTTATCATCTTCATTTTGCAGATAAGAGACATATAGAGGGAAAGTGTTTTGTCTCAAGCATCCCAAGAAATCTGGCTCCAGAGACACTACTATTACCCAGATCTAGAGATGGAAAAGACCAGATGAACTGCCAAATCCAACCCCTTATGTTAACAATAAGGGGAACTGAGACACAGCTAAGAAAAGGAACGTCTTCCTGATTTATGGGCATCTTTTAAGATATTGTTTAAACAAGTATATATTGAACATTTACTTATGCCAGGCCTTCTCTGCTAGGTGCTGGAGATAGTTGTTGTTTTGCTGGCTTTTTTAAAGGTAAAAGTTCTTGCCTTAGTGAAACTTATGTTGTAGGGAAGAGACAAACTATAAACAAATTAATGAAATGAATGTAGTATATTAGAAGTTGATTAGTACTATAAGAAAAAAAACAGAGAAGAGACAAGATAAATATGGGGTGGCTCTAACTAAATAGGGCAGTTATGGAAAAGGACATTATTTAAATTAAAATCTGAAGAATGGAGTGCATTATTTGAGTATTCAAATAACTAAATACTAGGGCAGAGAGAACAGCTAGTGAAAAGCTCCTGTGGCAGGTGTGTACTTGGTATGTCTAAGGTCCAGCGGGGTTGGAACTGGACCAATCAGTGTGGTTGGAACAGAAGGAACATGAGGCAAATAGGAGGACCTGATGTCACAGAGTTAAAAGTGGGGTAAATCAAGCAGGGATTGGTAAGCCATTTTAAGACCATATACTTTTACACTGAATAAGATAGAAAGTCACTGAAGGATTTGGAGCAGAAGAGTGATTTGATATGACTTGAGAATTGGCAGGACCCCTCTGGCTGCTGTGAGGAAATCAGACCATAGAGAAGCAAAGACAGAAAGAGGGGAATGAGTCCAGAGGCTAAAGTGATTAAATGGTGGCTTAGAAAAAAGTGGTAGTGCTCCATTTCTGAATAAACTTTGAAGATAGACCTAGGGAAGGAAGAACAGTTTTGAGATGTGAGCGTTAGGACTGTCTATTTCAGACGCCTCATGACATCCCTGTCAGTCCCAATTATTGCTTTGATCAAGCAGCTGCCACTCATTCTCATCCCTTTCTCCTGTCCTACTTTCAACCCAAGTTGAAGGATCCTCTGGGGAGGCTATTATTTCTAGGGAATCATGGGAAAGAGCTGGAACCAACAGAATCACTGAACCACCATAGTCAAGGTGAGGCAACATGACCTGATAGCCCTTATCCAAAACTGGACTACCTGCTCCAAGACTACTGTAATAAAGCAGAATATCCTGAAATCTGAGGCCAAATCTGATCATTTGCCTGTTGGGTAAGGTGGCCATTGTGACCTGGTAGTCTCCTATGGGCTCTCCTGAGGGTCAAGAGGACTACTTGTGGGCCTGCAGACAGAGCGCCAAGGGGAGGAATCTACTCCAGTTACAAATCACCTTTAAGAAGTGCTCCGGGGCCTCCCTTGTGGCACAATGGGTTGAGTGCCACACTGTCTGGCTTCCACAGCCACTGTGGCACGAGTTCGATCCCTGGCCAGGGAGGGGACCCACATGGTACAGCAGACCCCTCCTGCCTCACCCGCTGCTCCCCTCAGCAGTGTCTCAGTCAATCTGCCTGTTCTGCTTCCTGCTCTGTCTCTGCTGACTCCTCTCACCTCCTACAACTCTGGTCTGTACCCCACTTTTGTATGCATAAATAAAATCTTTTTTTAAAAAAGAAGTGTCTCAGCATTGCTTACTTTCTTTTTGTTTAGTCTGGTTAATTCTTTGTGGATTTGTGATAAGTCCCTTGACAGTAGTATTGTGTGCAAAGATGGGCAAAAGAGTTAAAAAGACATTTCTCCAAAGTGGACATGCAAATGGCCAACAAGCATTTGCCAACAGGCATCTCTTATAATCAGAGAAATGCAAATCAAAACCACAATGAGGTACCACCTTTCCCCAGTGAGAATGGCACATATCAAAAAAATTAGCAACAATTGTTAGCGAGGATGCGGAGAATAAGGAACTCTATTGCACTGCTGGTGGGAATGTAAGCTGGTCCAACCATTATGGAAAGCCGTGTGGTGGTTCCTCAAACTATTAAAGATGGAAATCCCATATGATCCAGCAATCCCACTCCTAGGAATATACCCAAAAGACACAAGAAAGAACACTGATTCAAAAGAATACCTGCACCCCTATGTTATAGCAGCAAACAACCTAAATGCCCAAAAACAGATGACTGGCTCAGGAAGATGTGGCACATATACATGATGGAATACTCTTCAGCAATCAAGAAAGATAAACAAGAGTCATTCATAGGAACATGGATGGAGCTGGAAGGGATTATGCTCAGCGAAATAAGTCAGAAGGCAAAAGAAAAATACTGGATGGTTTCCCCCCAGGAGGAATATAAGGGAACCAAACAAGGATCAAGGAAAAGAATAACAACAACAACAATAATAATAATAGTAATAAAAACACAACAAAAACAAAAAGACAAGGACAAATTGGGGACACTTAGTGGGGAGGGGGGAGGGAAAGGGTTGAGGGCAGATACATGGGTAATACAATTGATGTCAAATATATATAAATAAAGGGAAAAAATAGAAATGCCTCAGATCCCATGGCAGATATTGGGATGGAAGAGGAAAAGCTCTTTGTTTTTTACTTTGTGTGACAGCTATACATTAAGATATTTGTACACATATAAAAGTAAGGTTTTTCTCCTCCTACCTGCCCTGGTTTTTGAGTACTGACTACTAGGATTTGCAGTTTCCAGATTCTTGACAATAGCAGCTAATCCTAGTAATGTGTTCAATTATGTGCCTCTAACTACTGCATTTCCAGGAAGATATCAGAAAGGTTAAGGGTTTCCTTAGCATATCCAAAATACTAAAATGACTCTTCGTTAAAGAGGAAACAGGGTTAATAGGAAATGGGGAGAGGTCAGATTCCTAGCAGGGATCCCAGAACATGTGTTTTCAGTTATCCACTGCTATATGCCCTGCCCTAGACTAGTGTAGATAAATGGAAGTAGGCAAGGCAAATATCTCCAGAGTATAGAAGTGATATACAGATCAATATCAAGATGAGTCATTGAGACAATAATGTCCTTTTCTAACTGATTCTACCCCAGTGGTAGCACCCCAAAGGGATCTCTACCCCTTGGAAATGGTGAGCACACCACGATGGTGGGACTAATCCAAGCTGGTCTTTGGTCATACCAACTAGATGGTACAGACAACTTAGCAGACTGAGTCATAAGCTACCAGGGGAATAGATAATAATAATAAAAAAATAATAAATGTGTTTTTACAAGGAATTCTACTTCAGTGGGACTTTGTGGATTCACTGACTAAAATGATACAATAATTATTATGAGGCTGTGTGATAACTCTACAAGTCATAAAGTAATAATAGCCAAAGCCTCCATTTATGGTGACCTACTCTATGCTGGATATTATATACTTTTATTCATTTACTTCTCATAACAATCTTACAGAACTGGCATTTGATATACTCATTTGAAAGGTAAGGAAATGGAGGGCACTACTGACTACATATTATGTCACATAATTAATTAATGGCAGATTAAGGTTTCAGAACAGGGTACTTAATGCTTTTTCTACAATTGATGGGTCTCTATAATTCAATATCCTTTCCTCCCTCTTTACCTAATAAACTCCTGTATCTGATTGTTTCCTGGTCTCTGTTATTTCAGTTGTCCTCTAGCACATATAGCCCTAAAAAAAAGCCTTGCACACTCTAGGAGGTAGGTGGGATATTAGTTAAGATCCTAGACTTTGGGGACCTCCCTGGGGCTTAGGGATTAAGTCTCAGTGCTATCACTGCTGCAGCCTGAGGTTGATCCCCAGCCAGGAAGCTGACCCACATATGGTGCAGCAGACCCCTCCTGTCTCACCTGCTGCTCCCTTTTTGTATTTCAGTAAATCTGCCTGTTTTGCTACCCAGTCTGTCTCTGATGTATACTCTCACCACCACCTCCTACCCCACACCTCTGACCTACACCCCAGTTGTTCTACACAAAAATAAAAAAAAAACTTTTAAAAAAAAGACTCTAAGCTTTGGGACCAGACTCTCTGAGTTTATAGTGCCATTGATGTCATTTTCCTGTGGTGTGACTTCAGTTTTCTCATTTGTAAAACTGGGGTAATAGTAGTATCTACTCTACCATCCCAACCTACCAGGCCATCAAATCCAAGCCCACAGCCACTGTTTTGGGTGGAGTGAGTCATAGTACCATGACCCCTTGACCCAGCACCCTCCCAGCAATCCCAACCACCCAAACCAAGCCCAGAAGTGTTTTAGGGGAGGCCCTAGCACCACTCCAACATCCACAAAGCCCAAGCAGCTGTCTGGTAAATATCCACAGCAGTGTGAAAGAAGGACCCACACACTACAGAAGTCCAAACTGTAGCTGAGAAAATTATAAGAAAATATGGGTAGAAAGAAAAATACAGTTGGCCAAGCAAGTGATCAGGGGAATCATACACCAGAAAGAGAAAACAAATCTCCAGAATCCTACCACAAAAACATGAAAGAGCTTTTATTCCTATCAGATACAGAATTCAAAATTGCCATAATCAAGAAAATCAAATAAATGGAACAATACAAAGAAAACTCAAAAAAAAAAAAGGTCAGAGATATGCAAGGAAACTCAGAAAACAAGATGAATACCATGAGAAACACAACCAATGAAAGGATCAAGATTGAAATTTTTAAAAAAGAAAATAATGAAATGGCAGCATGTAGAAAGAGTAATGAGGGAGATCAAAAATTCTGGAGAAAGCCAAGGAAGTAAAATAAACCAAATGGAAGACTGAATCAGTGAGTTCAAAGACACAAATGAGGAAAGAATCAATACACAAAAAAGGAGAGACCAAGAAAAAAAAGCAGAAACACTTCAAGAATTACCTCACCTCATGAGGAAAGGAAAAACAAGAATCAAAGGCATGCCAGAGGAGAAGAGAGAGATGAGGGAACTGAAAATTTATTTAAAGAAATAATGGAACAAAATGTCTCAAACTTAAATGTGAATTGAACATACAAACACAGGAAACTAAAAGAATATTGAGCTACCTAAACAAAAAGAGACCTACAGCAAGACATATAGTAGAAAAACATTTAAGAGTCCAAGACAATGACAAAATAATGAAGTTGTGAGGGGAACAAAACAGGTAACATATAAGGAAGCCTTACTAGACTTTTATCAAATGGCTCTGAATAAACACTATTGGCAAGATTAGAATGGAGCAACATATTCAAAATACTCCAAGATAGGGCCTCCCTGGTGGCGCAGTGGGTTAAGCAACGCACTATGAAGCAAACCGCAGCCACTGCAGCATGAGTTCGATCCCTGCTGCCGGCCAGGGTGG
>JAGFMF010011487.1:404126-419369 GCA_019455555.1 Galemys pyrenaicus | reverse complement strand
GCTCTCTGTGGTGAATCCTCTCACCACCCCCACACCTCTGGCCTGTACCCCAGTGCTTGTATGCATAAATAAATAAATCTTTAAAAAAAAAAAAAAGCAAAATACTCCAAGATAAAAACTGCCAGCCAAGAATACTCTAACTTGCAAAACTGTCCTTAGCTATAAGGGAAATGTAAAGACTTTATCAGACCAACAGACTCTTAGGGATTTTGAAATCACTTAACCTCCCTCCAAGAACACTAAAAACCAAACAATTAAATGGAACCACAAAACTAAGGACACAATGGCAGTAGTAGACTTTCATTTATCAATGATCACTCTAATTGTCAGTGGACTGAACTTAACAATAAAAAGATTATCTAGTCTATTAGGAGGCAGAATCCAAACTTTGCCTCTGGAGGGGGGTGCTAAGTGCCAAGGATAAATACAGACTGAAAATAAAGGAATAAAAAACAATTCTACAAGGAAATGGCATCCCAAGGAAGATAGGGACAGTCATACTTAAATCAAATAAAATAGATTTAAAGCATAAAGACATCTAATAGTAAAAGAAACAGGGATGGCCACTATATAATGATTGAGGGAACAAAAAACAGAAAGACATAACACCCATCAATATATACTCACCAAGTAAAGGAGCACCAAAATACATCAGACAATTACTATCAAATCTAAAAACAGACATCAGAGAAAATGCATATGTAGTTGTAGATTTCAACACCTCACTCTCATCAATGGACAGATCAATGAGACATAAAATAAATAAGAACAAAATTACCCTAAACAAAGAAGTACGGGGCCTCCCGGTAGCGCAAGTGGTTAAGGACCACATTATGAAGCTTCTGTAACTCCTGCAGCACGAGTTCCATCCCCAACCAGAAAACTGGCCTTCATGACTCAGCAGACCTCTCCTGACTCACCCGGTGCTCCCCTCAACAGTATACTACAGTCAATCTGCCTGTTCTGTTCCCCACTCTGTCTCTGGTGAATCCTCTCACCCCTTCCACGTTTCTGGCCTTCACTCCAATTCCTATGTGCATAAATAAATAAATAAATTTTAAAAAAAGAACTACACTGCATGAATTTAATAGCCATTTATGGGACACTGCCTCCCCCAAAATGTGAGTACACATTCTTCTCAAATTCACCTAGGACATTCCCCAGGATTGACCACATACTGGATCACAAGGTAAGTATCAACATATCCTTGAAGACTGAAAGCATACCAAGTATCTTCTCTGATCATAAAGGTATTGAGTTGAAATCAACTACAAAAAATAAAAACAAAACAAGGAAATCCTCGAATGCATGGAAACTAAACAACACATTAGAGATAGAACACTGGATTAACAAGGAAATCAATAAAGAAATTGAAAATACTTCAAGGGGCCCTCCCTGGTGGCGCAGTGGGTTAAGCAACGCACTATGAAGCAAACCGCAGCCACTGCAGCACGAGTTCGATCCCTGCTGCCGGCCGGGGAGGAGCCTCACATGGCGCGGCAGACCTCTCCTGCCTTGCCTGCTGCTCCCCTCAGCAGTGTGTTTCTCTCAATCTGCCTGTTCTGCATCCTGCTCTGTCTGGTGGATTCTCACCCCCCACACACACACACACCTCTGGCCTGTACCCCAGTGCTTGTATGCATAAATAAATAAATCTTTAAAAAAAATACTTCAAGACAAATGATAATGAGGACATAACCTTGAAGAACATACAGGACACAGTCAAGCAGCGTTAAATGAGAAGTATATAGCAATACAGGCCCACGTCAAGACCCAAGAAAAAGCCCACATAAACAACCTCATTCACTCATCTCAAGGAACTAGAAAAGGAAGAACAAAAAATCCAAAGCCAGTAGAAAGAAAGAAATAATAAAAATTAGAGCAAAAAAATGAAACAGAAACCAAAAAGACACTCCAAAATATTTTTGAAAACGACAGCTGCTTCTTTTGGAAAGAATAAAAAAGAACTTAGAAAACAGAAAAATCTCTAGTATGGCTTATAAAGAAAAACATGGAAAAAACACAAATCGGATTAGAAATAAAAGAAAAAGTTACAACTAACATTGCAGAAATTCAGACACTAATAAGGGATTACTGTGAATATTTCTATGCTAATAAATTCAATAACCTACAAGAGAGGGAAAAATTCTTAGAATTATATAACTATCCAAGACTAAATAAGGAAGAAATAGAAAATGTGAGTCGGTAAACAAGCAAGTAAATTGAAACAGAACTTCACAACTGAGTTCTACAAAACCTTCAAAGATGAGCTAATAGCTGTATGGCTCAAAATTGTTCAAAAGACTGAAAACAAGGGAATATTTCCAAATATATTTTAGGAGTCCAACATTAATACCAAAACCAGACAAAGACAACACAAAAATAAAAGAAAATTACAGACCAATTTCCCTAATGAACAAATACAGATGCAAAAATCCTCAAAAAATCTTACCAAACCAATCCAACAATATATTGAAAAGTTTATACACCATGACCAAGAGGATTTATACCAGGAACACAAGGATGGCTCAAGATCTGAAAATCAACCTATTTCACCACATCAATAAAGCAAAAGATAAAAACTGTATGATCATATCATTAGATGATGAGAGAATATTTAATAATATTCAACATTCTTTTATGATGAAAAGTTTCCAAAAACTGATAAAAACTCAATATATATCACTGAAAGCTTTTCCACTAAGATCTGGAACAAATCAAGGATGTACACTTTCACTACTACAATTCAACTTAGTATTGAAAGTCCTAGCTAGAGAAATTAGGTAATAGAAGGTTATAAAAGGAAGCCAAATTGGGAAAGAAGAAATAAAGCTATCATTATTTGAAGGCAACATGATAATATATACAGAAACTTAAAGAGTCTACTGAAAAACTAATTGAAACAGTAAGCCCATTCAGCAAAGTGGCAGATTATAAAGTCAATACACAAAACTCAGTTGCTATGTTATATGCAAACAATGAGCCAGAAGGTGAAGAATTTAAGAAAAGAATTCCATTTACAATTACACAAAAAATTAAATGCCTAAGAATAAGCATTTATTCCTATGCAAATAAACTATAAGACATTGTTAAAAACAACAACAACAACTAGAAGCAAGACATAGAACTAGAACTATATTACCTACTCATGGTTTAGAAGAACTAATATTGTTAAAATAGCCATCCTATCCAAAGTAATATACCAATTCAATGCATTCCCTATGAACTTTTCAATAACATTCTTCAAAGAAATAGAACAAATATTACAGAAATTCATATAGAACTACAAAAAAAAACATAATAACATAAGCAATCCTGACAAAAAAGAACAGTGGTATTATACTCCCAGATTTCAAAATGTGCTACAAAGCTATAATCATCAAAATAGCATAGTACTGGACTAAAAACAGACACATAGACAAGTAATAGAATTGAGAGTCCAGAATTAAACTCATTTCTGTATGGACAGTCAATCTATGACAAAGGATCCATGAATATACACTGGAGCAAGGAAAGCATCCTTAAAAGGTGGTATTGGAAAAACTAGAGAGCCAGAAGCAAAAGAATGAAATTAAACCAATGTCTCATAACATACACAATAATCAGCTCAAAATCTTTAAAGATTTGGATTTAAGACCTGAAACAATAAAGTACACAGAAATAAACATAAGTAAATCACTCCATCACATAAGTTTCAGAGATTGTGTGTGTGTGTGTGTGTGTGTGTGTGTGGATCAGTCTCTATCAGCAAGGAAAAGAGATTAGAAACAATTGGAGACTACATCAAACTAAAAGCTTCTGCATAAAGAAACATCACTAAGCAAAAAGACACCTTACCAAATGGGGAAAACATTTGTATATCATATATCTGACAAGGCACTGATATCCAAAATCTACAAAGAGAGAACAAATAACTCAGTAAATAAATAGGCTGAAGAGCTAAAATTAAATAAGCATTTCTCCAGTTACACAGATGTCCAACAGAGCATGTGGAAAAAATGTTCACCATCACTTATCATCAGGGAAATGCAAATTTAAACCAGAATGGGATATCATCTAATACCTGTGAAAATTACCATTATCAAAAAGACCAACAAGTGTTGGTGAAGATGTGAAGGAAGGGAGTACTCCTACAATGTTGGTGGAAATGTAGACTGGTCCAGTCCCTATGGATAACATTATGGAGGTTTCTCAAAAGTTTAAAAATGGATCTGTCATGCAACCCCGTAATTCATCTCCTAGGAATCTTCCTGAGAAACAGAAAGACACTAATTTGAAGGAAAACATACCCTCCCATGTTCACTGCAGCACTATTTACAATAGTCAAGCTGCGAAACAATCCAAATGCCCAAAAACTGAGGCGGTGTATATTCACAATGCAGTACTACTCAGCTATCAAAAATGATAAACTCTTGCCATTTGCAGCAAAAATGGATAGAATTGGTGGGGGTTATCTAAGTAAAATAAATCAGAAGGAGAAAGACAAATACTGGATGGTGTCACTCATGTGAAATATAGAAAATATCTCTATCTCTATCTGAGCAAAAGCTCACATGAATCCCAACTAATGCCAAACTCTAGAATGCTAACTATAGAAGCATGAGGCTGTCAGAGGAGGAAGGGGAAAGGAGCAAGAACAAAGTCGGAAGGGAGCATGATAGACTCTGTTGGTGCACTCGGGTGTTTTAATAGTGGGTGCCATGTGGTAAGAACTCCTAAAGGGAGAAATACTTTTAGAATACAACCGATGCAAACCGATGTCACATAGATTTAAAAAATCTTGAATCAACATCCTAACCTTAGTTTTAAAAAAAGAAAAAAAATCTTAAATCAGGATCTTAACCTTTAGCATTAAGTTAAGACACTGCAAAAAAAAAAAAAAAAGACTAAAGCAGACCTAAAACAAGAAGACAAGGAAATAATGATGACCAGAATGAAAAGAAAATATTAACAATACAGAATAGAAAAACAAAAGAAATTCAATGAAACCAAAAATGGGTTTCTTTGAAAAAAATCAGCAGTTAGGGCCTCCCTGATGGTGCAAAGGATAAAGTCTCAGTGCTATAATGCTGTCTCCAGCCACTATGGCCTGAGCTCTATGCCCAGCCAGGGAGGGGACCCACATGGCGCAGCAGACCTCTCCTGCCTCGCCCACTGCTCCCCTCAGCAGTGTATTTCAGTCAATCCACCTGTTCCGCCCCCGACTCTGTCTCTGGTGAATTCTCTCACCCCTCCCCCTGCATCTTTTGCCTGCACCCAGAGGTACACCACATATGTTCTTATATGCATAAATAAATAAATCTTAAAAAAAAGTCATTGCTAATTTTAAAAAATCAGTACTTAACAAATCTTCGGTGACACTGACCACAAAAAAAGAGAGAAAACTCAAGTTACTTAAACCAGAAATGAAAGAGGAGGTATTACCAACAATTTTGTAGGAATATAAAGGATTATAAAAGCATATTAGGAATACCACCAAATTAATCAACTTAGACGATGAATTCATTTCCTAGTACTGTTGTAACAAGATCTCACAAACTAGCTGTATTCTTTCACAGTTCTGAAGAATGAAGACAAAAATAAAGATGACACCACAGTCATCTCTGTAAAGCTACGGAGGAAGGATTTTTCCTTGCTTCTTTCTAGCTTTGGTTTGATACTAACAATTCTTTTTTTAAAAAAACCCTTTATTTATTTATGCATACAAGAACTGCAGTGTAGGCCAGAGGTGCAGGGGGTGAGAGGATTCACCAGAGACAGAGTGGGGAGCAGAACAGGCAGACTGACTGAAACACACTGCTGAGGGGAGTAGCGGGTGAGGCAGGAGAGGTCTGCTGTGCCATGTGGCTCCCCTCCCTAGCCGGCAGCAGGGATCAAACTCGTGCTGCAGTGGCTGCGGTTTGCTTCATAGTGCGTTGCTTAACCCACTGCGCCACCAGGGAGGCCCTGATACCAACAATTCTTGATATCTCTTGACCTACAGATGTGTCATTCAAACCTCACTTCTGTCATCATATGACATTCTCTCCGTGTATCTATAGCCACATGTTCCTTCTTATTAGGATTCCAGTCATAGCATCAGCACTCACCCTAATCCTGTACTTCATTGATTATATCTGCACAGACCATATCTCCAAATAAGTTCACAATCACAGGTTAATTGAGTTAGGACCTCCACACACCTTTTTGGAGGCTCTATTTTAACGGCTGATGGAAATTTTCATAGAAAAACACAAACTACTGAAACTGATTTGAGAAAAAAATATGAATAGATCTATAGCAAGTGAAGATATTTAATACTAATAAATTACGAAGAAAATCACAGACTGAAACAGCTTTACTGCTGAATTTTGCCAAATCTTTATGGAGAATACTGGTCATTCACAAACTCTTTCCAAAAAGTCAGAAGGGTGGGGGTGGTAATGAGGCTAATTTACTCTGATTCCAAAACCAGACAAAAACATGAAAGAAAAGAAAATTACAGTCCAGTATCTCTCATAAATATGGATGTGAAATTCTTTAACAAAGTAATAGTAAACTGAATCCAGAATCATAAAGAGGGTAATAATACACCATGACCAAATGCAATTTATCTCAGAGAAACAAGGCTGTTTTAACATCAAAAAAATCAATTAATCTAATACATCATATCAATAGAATAAAAAATTCAAAGTATTTTACTTAATTGATTTATACATGTATTTTTATTTAATTGATTTATACATCTACTATTCCAACAGATGCAGGAAATCATTTGAAAATTTCAATACTTTTTCAATACAAAATTCAGCAAACAGGATTTTGGAAATAGAAAATGTACCAGCCTAATACTAAGCATCTACAAAAACCCCACAATGTCATACTTCTTTGTTGAAGTCTGAATCCATTCCCCCTAGAATCAAGAATGACTCAAGATGTTTTCTCTGACTACTTTTATTCAAAATTTGCTAGAGTTTCTATCTAGAGAAACTGGTCAAGAAAAAAAAAATAAAAGATACCCAGATTGAAAAAGAAGCAAAGCTATCTCTATTCACAGATAACTTGATCTTATAGAAAAGTCTAAGGAAACTACCAAAAAAATACAATTATAACAAAGAAATGTGTTTGGCAAAATTGCAAGATACAAAACCAATATACAAGAATCAGCTATATGTCTATTATACCTGCAATGAACATTGCAAAAAAGAAAATTATGGAAACAATTCCACTTATCACCAAAAAGAATAAAATACTTAGGAATAAATTTAACAAAAGAAGTGTTCAGACTTATACTTTTAAAACTGCAAAATGTTGTTAAAAGAAAAAGTATAATGTATTCTATGTTAATATTAAGGTAGAAATACTCTTTTTTAAAAAAAATATTTATCTATTTAAACATACAAGAGCTGGGGTACAGTCCAGAGTCACGGGAGGTGACAGAATTCACCAGACAGAGAGGGGAGCAGAACAGGCAGACTGATTGAAACACACTGTTGAGGGGAGCAGCGGGCGAGGCAGGAGAGGTCTGCTACACCATGGCGGCAGGGCTCGAACTCGTGCTGCAGTGGCTGTGATTTGCTTCATAGTGCATTGCTTAACCAGCAGGGAGGCCCAAGGTAGTAATACTCTTAACTACCTATGGATTCTATGCAATCTTTCAGAATCCCAGCTGACATCTTTGCTGAAATTGACAATATAAGATCTAAATAAGATTCCCTAGAATCCTATGATTCTAAAATATATATGGAATTGAAAAATAACAAAATAAGAGAGCCCCTAGCTGAGAATTGAAAATTTACTTTAATGCAATCAAAGCAATGTGGTACTGGCACTAGGGTAGACATATAGATCAATGACATATATGAAGATTCCAGGAGATTTGGTCAAAGATGATGTCAGAGGTGGATCCTTGCTTTGCTTCCAGGAGAATAATCTGAAAGTCACTGGTGATGCACTGAGAAGGTGGCTTCAGGAAAACTGCAATACCTCTTGGACACTGGAGACCAGCACAGACTGCTCCAGAAGGAACACTGATGAAATTCAAGCTTCACTTAGCAGGAAGTGAGTGTAGAGAAATGACTGAGGTCGTGGTCCTAGCCTGGAGATTGCTATACAAACCTAGGTTCTGCCACCTGCTTAGTATCCCTGGAAAGGGGAGAGTACAGTGTTGTGGAGGAATCCACCATTGCCTGAGGAATGATATGTGCAGACGAGTTAGGGTGCTCCCAGAGGGTTGGTTGCCCAGTGAAAGGAACAAGGACAGTGTGCTGGATTGAGTCCCCACACCTCCACCGCTCAGTACTAATACTGTCAGTACTAATACTGACCTTGTGGAACTCACAGTGTGTAGTCCAAAGACTCAGGTCTGGAATCTCAAAGACATGCATATAAGTGGTGCCACAGACACTAACCAGCATCTGCTCACCCTCCCATCAGGTTATGGACCACTCTAGGCCTCTCCCCACCCCCAATTCAACAGCTACAAGATAAGATCTCTAGATTTAAAGAAGACTGGAAAGGTCAAACATGTAAAATCTTACAAAGTTGGGAAAAGTTAAAAAACACAGTGCCACCTGCTGGAAACATAGAAGTATTACAAATCTCTAAGCTACTGCTGCAGCCACTTTTTTAAAAAATAGGGAAATTGAAAGCAGCAAAATAGAAAAATATGGCACAGGGCACCTTGACACCTCAAGGGAATATTTGATCACAAAGAGAGAACAATCTTCCAGAATCCAGCCACAAAGACATGGAAAATCTTATTCTTTCACAAGATACTGATTTCAAAAATGATAAAGTAATTCGAAGAGCTGGAAGAAAACTCAGACAAACCAGTAAATGACCTGAGAAATAAAATTAATGAAAGGAAAATAAAAATCAAAGCTTTAAATAATAAAATAATGGAATACAAGGTGTAAAAAGATCAACAAAGAAGATTTTCAAAATCCTGGAGAAAGTTATGGAAGCAGAATAGAACAAATGGAATATTGAATCAGTGATCTTGCATTTGATAATACACAAATGACCCACGTGAGAGAACAAAGAAATAGAAAGAAGAAATGAAGACACACCTTGAGAATTATCTGATTTATTAGGAAAAGCAATATAAGAACAATGGGTATTCCAGAAAGGGAAGTGAAAGAGAAGGAAACAGAGGTATTATTTAAAGAAATAATGGGGGTGGGGGTGGGGGCGGGGAGAATCCCAAACCTGGGGAAGGAACTAAAGGTAAAAGTTCATGAAGTTAAAACAACACATGTTTATATATATGTAGAGAATTACACCAAGACACAGTCATGAAACTTCCAAGAGAAAAACATAAAGAAAAAAGAAAGAAAGACTATTGAAAGTGGCCAGGTAAAAAAAGCAGATTACCTATAGAAGTTATCCCACCAGGCTTACATAAGACTTCTCTGAAGTAACAATACAAACAAGGAGGAGCTAGAATGTTATATTAAAAATACTTAAAGATAACAAGAATGCTATATCCTGCAAGACTCTTTTCAGATATGAGAAAGAAATAAAAGTCTTCCCAGACAAACAGAAGGTAATGGAGTTTACAAGCACTAGAATTTCCATGCAAGAAATATTCAAAGGAATTATCCTGTCTAATTTGAAGAGAAGAAAATGCACAAAAACCTGAACAAAATAGAATCAGAAAACTAAAGACAAAATTACAGCAACAAATCCTCATATATCAATAATTTTCATAAATAAAAAGACCAAACTCACAAATCAAAAGTTACAGATTGGCTTGTTGGATAGGAACAAAACACAACACTCTGCTCTCTCCAGAAGCTCATCTGAGCTCTAAGCATAAACAGAGACTCAAAGTAAATGGTTGTAAAACAATCCTACCAACAAATGGGACACATACCAAAAAAGGCAGAGGCAGTAATATTTATATCAGATAAAATAGATTTCCAGCTAAAATGGGTAACAAGAGACAGGAATAGAATTGTATAAAGATTATAGGATCAATACATCAGAATGGCATAGCCCTCATCAATATATATGCACTAAAAGAAAGAGCATAAAAATAAGTATGACAACAATTAATAAGCCTGAAAGGAGACATTGGCAACAGCACAATAGTGGTAACAGACTTCAACTCCAAACTCTCATCAATGGACAGATAGCCAGACATAACATCAACAAGGAAACAATAGTCTTAAATGAGGAGTTAGATCTTACTGGGATGAACAGACGTGTATAAGGTACTGCATCCCAACAAGCTTAGTGCACATTCTTCTCAAGTGCACATGAAACATTCTCTAGGATAGACCACAGTTATACCAGAGTGTCAAAAAATTCAAGAAGATTGAAATTATATCAAGTATTTTCTCTAATAACTGGTATCAAACAAGAAGTCAACCATGACAAGAAAGCAGGAAAACCCTCTATTATGCAGACTCAAAAAATACTACTGAATGACTATTAGATTAATGAGGAAATCAAAGAATAAATTTAAAAGTTTATAGAGACAAATAAAATTGAAGACACAAATACAAGTACCTATGGGACACAGAAAAGTAGTACTAGAGCTTTTTCTATAAGAAAAGATATAAGACAAGGATATCCACTTTCCCTGCTACTATTCAATATAGTATTGGGAATCCTAGCTTGAAGTCTCAAGCAAAAGAAATATATAAAGGAAATTCAAATTGATAAAGAAGTAAAACTATCACTATTTGTAGACAACATGATAATTTACATAGAAAACCCTACGAACTCCAAAGAAGAAACAATTAAAATAATAAACCAGTAAAGTGTCAGGTTACAAAATCAATCTATAAAATTCAGTTGTGTCTCTATAATCAAACAATGAACTAGAAGAGAACTACATCAAGAAAACAATTCCTTTACTATTACATAAAAATATATTAAATACCTAAGAGTAAACTGCATAAAGTAGGCAAGGTACCTGCACTACTGCAGTCATAAGACATTATTAAAAGAAATCAGAGACACAAAGTAATGGAAATCTATTACCTATTATTGGATTGGAAAAATTAATATTTTAAAAGGACCAACTTACCCAAAGCAATATATAAGTTTAATGCAATCCCTATCAAAATTTCAATGGCATTCTCCAAAGAAATACAATAAATATTACAGAAATTTACATGGAGTCACAAAAGACCCTAAGCAGCCAAAGCAATCTTGACAAAAATGAGGAATAATTATGGTATCAAACCCTCAGATTTCAAACTATATTCAAAGCTATAGTAATCAAAACAATATGGTATTAGAATAAAAAAAGACATGCAGAATAATGAAATAGAATTGAAAGTCCAGAAATAAACCCACAATCATATGAACAATTACTCTATTAACAAAGGAGCTAAGAGTATACACTGGAGAAAGAAAAGTCTATAACAAAGGACTTAGGGAATTTAGATAGTCACATATAAAAGAATGAAACTAGAACACCATCTCACATACATATAGAAAAATTAATTCAAAATGGATTAAAGACTTAGATGTAAAACCTGAAACTACGAAGTATATAGAAAACATGCAAAACACTCCATGACATTGGCTTCAATAATGCCTTTGGGCCTCAATTCCTACAACAACAGAAACAAAAGCAAAATTATACAAATGGGACTACATCAAACTAAAAATTTCTTCACAGTGAAAGAAACTATTTTTAAAATAAATAATGCACTATTTACAAGAGCCAAGATATAGAAACAACCCCAATGCCTAAAAACAAATGAGCAGATCAAAAAGATGCAGTATATAATCACAATGGAATACTACTTAGCAATCAAAAAAGTAGACTCATGCCATTTGTGGTAACATGGTTTGAGTTGGAAAGATTATGCTAAGTAATATAAGCCAAAAGGAGAAAGATAAATATCGGATGGTGTCACTTATATGTGGAAGATATAAAACAAAACTAAATGTCAGACAAAGACTATTCTTTAAAAACAATTCTTGAAAACTGACCATTGATCTTAGGCTTTCAGAAGAGGAGAGAGAGGAGGAGGGTGAAAACAGGGGAATGGGTTGGGGAGAGAACTCAACGATCTATGGCGGAGGACTATGGGTAACTTGGTGGTTGGTGTGGTATGGTAAAATACATTTGAAGAAGTAGGATTCTGTATTTCTAAATCATGTATTATACTACAAACCAATGTCATCTTAATTTTTAAAATAATGAAAAAAAATCAAGTATCCAGAAGTGATACATGGTGAACTTATTTTTGATGAATTACATCCCATAAGGAAAAAATAGTCTTTTTGACAAATGTTGTTGGAACAACTGGATAGTCACATGCAAAGAATGTTGTTGGAGTCTTAATTCACACTACACAAAAATCAATTCAAAATTCATCAAGAAACCAAATGTAAGAAAACTATAAAATGTTAAACAATGAAGTAAATTTTGATGGCCTTACATTGGCATAATTTCTTAGATATTACTCCAAAATTATAAGCAACAAAAGAAAAAATAGATTAATGAATTTCACTAAGTTAAACATTTTTTGCTTGTGTGCTTCTAAAGGTATCAGGAAGAAAGTAAAAAAAGAAAGCTCAGAAAATAGGACAAAATATTTGCAAATTATGTATCTGGTCAGGGTTTATATGTGGAATGTCTAAAGAATGTGTACAATACAATCATGCAGACAAATAATTTAAAACAGGTCAAGGATCCAACAGACATTTCTCTAAGGAACATATTCAAATGGCCAATAAGCACATGGGGGAAAATGCTTAATTTCCTTACTAAGAAATGCAAATAAAACCACAATGTAATAATATTTCACACCCACAAGGGTGATTGAATAAAAAGCCAGAAAAAATCTAATGTTGGTTAGGATGTAAAGAAATTGGAATCCTTATACACTGATGGTGCATAATTTTGTAAATCAGTTTTGGTAGTTCCTCAAATGAAACTTGTACATGAGTATTATGGCAGCAATTTTCATGGATTTTTTTTTTTTTGCATAGAAGAACTGGGGTATAGGCCAGCGTTCTGAAGGGTGGTTTGGTGGTGAGAGAGTTCACCAGTGACAGAGTGGGGAGCAGAGCAGACTGATCTACTGAAATGTACTGCTGAGGGGAGCAGTGGGCGAGACAAAAGAAGTCTGCTAATGCCATGAGTGTCAGCTCCCTTACCAGGGAATGAACCCTGTCAGGCTATTGCAGTGACAGCACTATGTCTTAACCCCTGGGCCACCAGGGAACCACCAGCAATTTTCATAATAGTCAAAGGTGGAGAAAAACCAAATGTCCATTAATTGGTGAATGAATAAGCAAAATGTACTGTAACCATACAGTAGGATACTATTCAACCATAAAACACATACAACATGGATAAATGCCAAGACTACTATGCTCTGTGAAAGGAGACAGTCACAAAAGATCACACATTACAGGATTCCATTCATATAAAAGTTCAGAATAGGGAAATTTATAGATACAGGAAATGTGTTACTTGCTGCTTTAGCTTTACCAGGTGAGGAAGATGAAGGAATTGGGTGGTTATAGCTAAAATGTGCAAAGCTTTTTTATGAGATGTCCTAAATTGACTATAGAGATAATTTTATAAATGTGAAAACAGGGGCCTCCCTGGTGGCGCAAGAGGTTAAGCACCACATTATGAAGCATCTGCAGTCACTGTGGCATGAGTTTGATCCCCAGCAAAGAAGGGGACCCACATGGCGCAGCAGACCTCTCCTGCCTCACCCACTGCTCCCCTCAGCAGTGTATTTCAGTCCATCTGCCTGTTCTGTTCCCTGGTGGATCCTCTCATCTCCCACACCTCTGGTCTGTACCCCAGCTCTGGTATGCATAAATAACTAAATCTTAAAAAAAAACATGCAAACATACCAAAAACTATTGATTTGTATACTCTAAATGGGTGAATCATGGATTATGTGAATTTTATATCAACATACCACAGTAACGGTTAATTAACTGCTCAGTGGTTTTAACAGGGTAAATCCCAAGACATAAAAAAGCCTCTGAAATTCTCTAAAATCTGACTCGTGCCACCTTCTCAACTCCTGTTGACTCTTCTTATGACACTACTCCCTGGAACTTACCCTTCGTCCATACTGAAATTCTTACATTTCCTTAATTATGAACAACTTCCTTAAAATTCTGCTTTGCACAAGCCACTCCTTTCTCTAAGAATTACAATTCTTCGTCTTCCTTTGGAAATTGCAAACATCATCTCAGATGTTTACACATCCTAGAAGCATCTTTTGCTTCTATTTGGTACTTACCATACTGTAACCAAGCATTTCCCTTACTATACAGTTAACTTAAAGATAGAGACAGCATTGCTTAATTTCTGTTTCCCAATTCTTAGCACGGTGCCTGTCTTATAAGAAGTATTTAGTGTATATTTGTTTAATGAATGAACTCCCTTTCCTGATATCAGAAGCCTTGCTCTGTCAGTTACCTTAAACTCTTCAGATCCCTGGTACTTCGTTCATTCTCTTCTTCCATGGACTCTTTCCTTCAACTTACTGATTTCCTTGCCACTCTTGTTAAGTGAATCTTTGGGTTTATCTTTTTGATGCTGAGTAATAATCCATTGTGTAAATATATCACATCTTCTTGATCCAGTCATCTATTTTGGGGCATTTGGTTTGTTTCCATAGCTTACCTATTGTAAACTGTGTTGCAATAAACATTTGCAGCAACATGGACGGAGCTGGAAGGGATTATGCTCAGTGAAATAAGTCAGAAGGAAAAAGAAAAACATCGAATGGTTTCACTTATGTGGACTTATGAGGACTGTACAGGAACCAAATAATGGATCTGGAGGGGAAAAGCAGCTAAAATAAGGTAAAAAACAAAATCATCAAGTAATCATAGTTGAGAGAAATTCTGTAGGGGAGGAGGAGGGAGAAGGATCAGGACAGGGGTGGGAAAAGCACAAGGGACTGTGGTGGTGGGGCATGGGTGAATTGGTGGTGGGAAGTTCATGGGGAGGTTATACAGTGTACAGATATGAAGGTTGATATAAGAAATATATATTAAAAAAGAAAACACTAAGTAAATGAATCTTTGGAGCCTGCTAGGCATTTTCTCCTCACCCAATCCTTTCTGAACTCTTTACGGCTAAGACAACTCTATAGAAACTGATCTTTTGAAAGCATCTTTTTTATTAATATAAATTTTTTTAAAATGTACATATACTTACCATCAATTGTAATCCCCATGTATTCCCCATCACCATCTCACCAGTGCACCATCACCTCAGTCCCTCGTGCTCCCACCTTCCCTCAACCCTCCCCCTCC
>JAGFMF010011487.1:388772-403108 GCA_019455555.1 Galemys pyrenaicus | reverse complement strand
CACTGGGGTGAGGTGGTATCTCATAGTGGTTTTGATTTGCATTTCTCTGATGACAAGAGAAGGGGAGCATTTTTTCATATGCCTGTTGGCCATTTGCATTTCCTCTTTGGAGAATTGCCTTTTTAGCTCTTTTGCCCATTTTTTGACTGGGTTGTTTGAAAGCATTCTTGTTGCTAAATTCAAGACTACTTCCTCAGAATGTTGTTTTCCTTTACTTTCTAACATAACCTGTTTTCCTTGATTTTAACATAACACACCACCTCCCTACACACACTATCCCAGAGTTTCTTCCTGTCTGTAACAGGACCTCATTTAGATCATCCTTTGAACTTCCATGTCATGACTTCTGTATTTTTTATGTTTTAATATAGTTATTGATATATTGATACATACGTATATATTACACAGCTTGTTTTTTAGTACTGTCTGATTTTTCCTCGCAGGTGTAACCCTGTATATTTTTCCACTGCCATATCTTTGGCCTCTCCTCGCATTGGTTTGATTCCCCAACTCTGATCTGGAATAGCTGCATCATCATCACTCTCCAGAAAGTTTTTTTTTTTCTCTTTTTTAGTTTTGTTTCCTTCTGTTATCCTCCTCTCAGCTTTGTGTCTCTGCTTCCAGATTTCTGTTGGATGTCCCCAAGGGGGATACTCACTTCCTCTTCATCCCCTGAACATTTCAGGAACAAACTTAAGAGCTTTCCCTGGCAGTGAACATTCTTGCCCAACTTTATTTACTTTTTAAGTAGCTTAAACTTTGTGTGTCATCTTTGACTTTTCAATCATTTTTATTCTCTAGCACCAATTGATCTCTGGTTAAGTACTTTCATTTCTTTCCCTCCCTCCACTTCTTTTTCACCTATTCCACCATAAGCATGCTTTTTATGTATTTATTTTTGTTTAATATATTTTAATAACAAACTTACAGGAACAGCACAGAAGACAGACAGCATTAAAAACACATACTTGCATATAGGACAACTCAGAAAAGATTAGTGGATGGATAGAATCTACTGTCTGATAAAAATGCTACAAACACCCTTTAGTTGCCATCAGTAAGAAATTGGCTTGTTTTTCAAAAATATAAATGCTGGCATTGTCCAGAAAAATTTAAGAGGTTTATTTATAATTGTTGTAAAGTTGAACTGCTGAAACTTGCTCACGGAAACATTTTGACTTTCATTAAGGTTTTATGCCCCTGCATTTGTATTAAAAATTCACACACAAATGAAAATGGAAGAACTACAAATCCCTTATTTCTGGCTCCCTATTTTCCCACTTGCAATCACATATTTATGTACCTTCTGACACCATGGAGGGGATCTAATGTTCTATACTACTAATAATGGGAAGAAAAGGGGTTTTATTTTTCAAAGAATGAAATGGTTCTCATAGTAGTGAATTCTTCCGTATATTCTCCACATATGTGTCACACTAGCTGGATGTCTTTTGGATAATTGTTACACGTCTGACATGGATATCACACAGGTTGGTGTCTTCAAAAAGGCCAACCAGACAGGCCTCCCTTGCTTCCTGCAAAACACCAAAAACTGCTCTGGAAGGGCAGATCTACTCTGAAGTCCTGAGCAATTTCTCTCACCCCATACTGGAAGGGAAGCTTGTATTCAGTGGGCTTCTGATAAAATCTAATTTCACATGGTACTACAGTACCAGGCCTGTAACACTTTAGTGAGAAGCTTTTGTGGTCAGTTGGTACTTAGGTGTGAATTACAGGCAGTGCTGGCATTAGAGAGTGATGGAGATGCAGCAGAAGCTGAGAACATAATTAACATACATTTCTTCACCCTCAGTACCTTACACTTGATCTTTTGCAACAATCTTCCACCTGCTCTATCTGCCCCATCTGTCTCTGCAGTCACCAGTTCCAACTACCCAGCAACTAAAGCAAAATTATATAATCATCTTTACCAAAAAACAAGTACAAGAATGCTCATAGCAACATATTTATAATAGCCAAAAGCTCAATAAATCTGTACATCAATAGCAACATGAATACACATACTATTGCACAGCCATACAATTTAATGCTATGCTGTTTATGAAAATGAAAGAATTGCACATGCATGAAAACAAATGCATGAAACAAAACCTCAAAACCAAATGTTGATCAAAAGCTACAAGACACAAAATAGTACATATTATATATGCCCATTTTCATAAAGTTCAGAAATGGGCAAAATTATCATATATAATCAAAGTAGAATGATCATTTTCTTTGATCGGTAACAGTTCAAGGAAAGGGGCACAGAAAGTGTTCTGGGAAGAAGTAATGGGAGGAAGATAATGTTTTGTTTCTTAATATGAATGAAACATGTTCAGTTTGATAATTTATTAAATTATTTTCCATGTGCTTTTCTGTATTCATATTATAATTTAATAAAAATTATCTACAAATTAATAAAACTTGGGGTAAATAAAAATGAATCTGATTATATCAATCCCTTTCTGAGCTAGATATAATAAAACAAGCACAGGTTTTTGACATCTGGCAGATCTGAGTGAGAAACAATCTTGCAGATAATGTGTGACCTTGGATAGATCATTTCACCAATCCTCAGTTCCCTCATCTTTAAAATGGGAGTGATAATAGCAACCTTGTTTGTTAAGGATAACACTGAGATAATGCACCTAGAGTTTGTAGCACAAGTTCTGGTAGGCACTAAACGAATGTTAACTGCCATGGTTGATGAGAAGTATTGGGTATAGGGGAAGCACTCTATAGTATTATGATTAGGCGTCAGCCTTTTAGTAGAACTGTTCCCCAGGATATGACCTTCATAGGTGCTTATTAACATTTTTCCTGCCCTAGGTGAGAAGGCAGACTAAAGAGAGTGAGAGTTGTCCAATTTCCATTCCTTCATTTCCCCTTATTGGTTAAGGCTCTGGTAAAGTAGTTTAGCTCCAGAGCAGTACTTTCTTAGGGAGAAAAAAAGAATCTGGGCTTATTCCAAAACTGTTACTTGAAATAAGGTAGAACATGTCTCTCCATCTCCCTACCAAATTCACATATTGAAGTCCAAACCACCAATGCTTTATAATGTGATTTTGAGATAGGGTCTTTACAGAGATCATCAACTGAGGTTATTATACAATGGTCTATAATACAATATGACTAGTGATCTTATAAAAAGGTGAAATTTGGATACACACAGTGACATACACAGAGGGGAGATAGCATGAACATACAGGAAAAATGCCCTGTGAATATGACTGTGGCCACATGAGCCCAGAAAAGAAGATTAGAACAGATTCTTCTTTCACAGCACTCAAAAGCAACCAATCTTGCCAAGACCTCGATTTCATACTTCTAGCCTCCAGACTGTGACATGAAAAATTTCTGTCATTTGACTCATCCAGCTTGTAGTGATTTGTTAGGACAGCCTTAGTAAACTAATACATTACTGCTCCCCTCCACCTGACCAAATTAAAGGGGATTTTTCTTCACAGTAAGAACTTGGTAGGGATACTGGAGGCAAACCCCAAAAAAGGGTAGGCTCCTTAAATGGTCTCCAAGATTTTTTTCTTTCTTTTCTGATAGACCTATTTTTTAGAGCAGTTTTGGATTCACAGAAGTTACATAGATTTGCCATGGAATCCCTTTCTCGTTATCTCATTATCCTTATCTCATTATTCATCAGAATGGTACATTTTTTTAAACCAAAGAAAAATCTACACCAAAACACTATAGTCACCCAATGTCCACAGGTTTTGATATTGCACATCCTATGGGTTTAGCCAAATGTATAATGATATAGGCCCAACATTATATTATCATACCAAGTAGTTTCACTGCTATAAAATTCTCTGCTATGGCTATCATCCTTCCCTTCCTCCACACTCACTCTGGTGACCACTGATCTTTTACTCTCTTCACAGTCTTGCTTTATTTGAAATGTCATATAGCTAGAACCATGCCATATGTAGCTTTCTCACACTGGCGTCTTTCACTTAGTCATGTACAGTAAAGTTTCCTCCATGTTTTTTCATGACTTGAGAGCTCATTTCTTTTTATTTTATTTTTTTAAAGATTTATTTATTTATGCGTACAAGAGCTGGGGTACAGGCCAGAGTCATGGGAAGTTAGAAGATTCACCAGAGACAGAATGGGGAACAGAACAGGCAGACTGACTGAAACACACTGCTTAGGGGAGCAGCGGGTGAGGCAGGAGAGGTCTGCAGTGCCATGTGGGTTCCCACCTGACCGGGGATAGAACTTGCACTGCTGTGCCAGGGATGCTTCACAGTGTAGCGCTCAACCTGCTGCACCACCAGGGAGGCCCTCATTTCTTTTTAGTGCCGACTACTGTTCTGCTGTATGGATGTACAACAGAGAGTTTATCTACTCACCTACCAAAAGACATCTTGGTTCCTTCCAAATTTGGGGCTTATTAACAAAGCTGCTATAAACACCATGTACATGATTTGGTGTGGACGTAAGTTTTTCACTTCCTTCAGTAAATATCAAGAAGTGTTGATTTCTGGATCATATGGTAAGAGTATATTTATTTTTGTGAGAAACCAACAAACCGTCCTCTGACTGTTCCATTTTGATCCAACCAGCAATGAATACTAGCATTTGGTAGTGTCGGTGGTCGGGATTTTGGTCATTCTGATTGGTGTGTAATGATATATGATGTGAATCATCTTTTCATACACTTATTTGTCACCTGTTTATCTTTCATGAGTTCTCTGTCGATGTCTTTGGTCCATATTTTATCGAGTTGTTTGTTTTTTTATTGTTGAGTTTTAAGAGTTCTTTATATATTTTCCATATGCCCCAGGAATTTTTAACTCTCTAAATGGTCCACTTTGGGCCTTCAGCAGCAAATTGAGATTACCATTTAGGTCATTCCTTCCATTTCATTGTTCCAGTGACTTCTGTCTCTGGTAATCTGTGATTCTCTGTTTTTCCCTTTCTCTCCAGTTTTTGAGGAAGCACTCCCTCCTGTCATCAGAACTCTTTAATGAATCTAAGAAAATGGGCCTCCCTGGTGGCTCAAGGGGTTGAGCACAACACTGTGGGGCTTCCTCAGCCACTACAGCACGAGTTCAGTCCCCGGCCAGGGAGGGGATCCACATAGTGCAGCAGACCTCACCTGACTCACTCGTTGCTCCCCTCAGTAGTATATGTCAGTTGATTTGCCTGTTGTGCTCCCCGCTCTGTCTCTGGTGAATCCTCTCACCACCCATGCCTCCAGCCTGTACCCTAGCTCTTGTATGCATAAATAATTGAAATCTTTATAAAAAAATGAATCTAAGTAAAAACACTGATTTTCAGTTTATTCAACTCTTATTGTTTTGAGGGTGGGAGTGACAATTAAGTTCTTTACATGGTGAAATTGAAACCAGAAGTTCTCCATGCAAGCATTTTTATAACAGATGCTTTGTCGCAGAATCCCAACATCTGCGCCATCTTGTTTGCCACTTATCTCACATGAGTTGGGAATCTCATGGTACTTTGTATGTTGGCAACTTTCGATTGCAATCTGGACTTTTGAATATTCTGTTATGGGACTCTGAATCTTGCTTAAGTCTTATGGAAAAGATTGACATATTGTTTTGACATTTGTTTCAATGTCAGTTCAGTTTTCAAAGCCTCTGCAGTGCCATTTGGATTTGTCCTGTGTGTGCCCCACCCAGTGGTCAGTTTAGGACCTGGACTGATATCTGTTCATTATCTCCATCATAATCTTTGTTATGCTAATGAGGAGCCAGGCCTATGCATGCTAAGTCAGGATTGATTCCAGAACATCTCTATGGAATCATTCTGCCATGATCCTCTCCTCTTTCCCTGGTACTTTCTGGTTCTTGGACCTCCCCTTTTCTGCCTTCTACTTCTGTAATTGTGTTGTACCCATAATCCAAGCAACTGGAGAACAAAAAGTAAATGTAAAATAATCAATGAATGGCATTTAGCCTGGATTTCTTAGTCATAGGTACACTGAACAGAGAGGAAAGTTTCTCTCCATCATGGATTTGGTTCCTGCGGTTTTTGTTGCCAGTCACATTTCACTACCATCTCTTCTCCCACTGAGGAACCACTTGTGGCCCAGGGTATGGGAAAGCTAAAAAAAAAGCAAAGAAAAAAAAAACCCAAGCGATTTCTTCTACTCTCTCTGAACTTTAGAGTTCCTCCTTTCTTTCTCTGACCCAAAGGAAAGTACCTTTTCACCCCTCTCTGTGTGTCTAAACTGTAGTACACACTTCCGGTTTTAGGTTGCATTGACCTCAGGCTGGAGGATTCCAGAGGAGGAAAATAATAAATTCACGGCTGGTTCAGTGTTACTTTGATTTCTAATCTGTCTGTTGATATTTACTTTTCATCATTCTCAAATAGCTGCATGTGAATTCTCTTCAGATTTTGAGTTATGTTCAGCAGGAGAGAAAGGCTAACATATTTATTCTATCCTATCTGGAATCAGAACTACTTGAGAAAAAAATTTAAAGTGGAAATAAGATTATGTCACTTTCTTACTCTCAATCTAGCCCACTTAAAATAAAATTTACACACACACTTCTAAAATAATCTATCCAACTTGTTTCCTAGGAAGCAATATAGGAACAAACAGAAACTTCATTTCTTCTATATAAAAACCAATCCCAATCAACAAAAAAATTGCCAACAAATATGAATACTTTCTGTTCATGTGATACACCCTCTGATTTCAAGTAGAAGGAGGAAAGGAGAAACAAATATATCAAAACTAGACCAGGAAAATAACAGAAATGACACAAGAGTTTTCCCAAAGTCAAATAGATGACTGCTAAACAAGTGACTTCAATAGAAGTCTCTGGAAAGTTGTACAAAATAGCCTGGAGTGATTTGGAAAAAATCATGGAAGAGACGACACCTAAGAGCCTCACTACATTCAACAAATATTTATTGATAATAATTTTTGTGCTAGCAAACACCCTGAAATTTATTTTTTTTCTATCACCCTCACTTTGAATTTAAATTATTTAGCCATACTATTTAGATGCTCAGAGACCATTTCTGGAATGCAACAATTGAACTGGTACTTGGGAGCCCAGGCTAAAGTTAATATATGAAAAGTATTAAGCATATGGTCTGGTATATAGGAAACTTTTAATATACTGTAGTTTCTAGTATTAATATTTAGTATAAGTATTAATAGATATATGTTAAATACATGCTAGGTGATGCCTTAAAGGTTAGTTATTACTTATAGAAAGAAAGAAAATGACATGGTATATTGGGTATGTTGTGGTGAAAGGGGGTGTATAAAGGAAGCTTGAAATATAGAATGTGGGCAGGAAAACAGAATTTCATAGTAGGTGAAATTTGTCGCTGTTTTAGATGAGAATTTTTCAAAAGTTAGTAATGGTTCAGAAAGTAAATGGCTTTGGTTGTTGGGCTAGGGATTCTTAACTTTTTCCCTTGGTCTGTGAAAAGGCACTGAGGAAATACATTGACTATGAAAAGAAACATAGAACAAGAGCTATGAACAAAACAATTTACAAATATGGTAGACATTAATATTAATCTAACTATATCAACAATTACTTTAAAAGTGAATGGGCTACATACACCAAAAGACACTTTCAATAGAGGTAAAAACAGTCTACAGAATAGGATAAGGCTTTTGCAAATTAATACACCAGAGAAAGGACTGGTATGGAGAAAAAAATTTTAAATGTTTAAAATGGTAAAGAATTTGAATACATATTTCTCTAAATAATATATAAAAGTAGCCAATAAGTCCATCAAAAGATATATTAGGGGCCTCCCTGGTGGCACAAGGGGTTAAGTCGCAGCACTATGAAGCTGCAGTCACTGCAGCAGGAGTTCAATCCCTGGCCAAGGAGCTGATCCATGTGGTGCAGCAGACCTCTCCTGCCCTGGCAGCTTCTCCTCTCAACAATGTATTTCAGTAGATCTGCCTGTTCTGCTCTCCACTCTGTCCCTGGTGAATCCTCTTACTCCACTCCCACCCCTGCATCTCTGGCCTGTACCCCAGCTCTTGTATGCATAAATAAATAAATAAATCTTAAAGTAGAGGACTGGATCAAGAAGATTTGGTACAAATACACAATGGAATACTATTCAGCAGTCAAAAATGATAAACTGGGGTTATAGAAACATGGATGGAGCTAGAAGGACTTATACTCAGTGAAACAAGTCAGAATGCAAGAGAAAAATATTGGATGGCTTCACTTTTAGGAGGAATGTGAAAGAACAACAACCACAACAAAAAATAAAAAATAAGAAAACAAAACAAACAAACAAAAAAAAAAACAAGAGAAAGCTCAAGGAAATGGGCAATTACAACCAAAAACAAACAAAAAACTCAAAAAAGATCAAAAGGTCAAAGATAAACCAAAGGGATCATGGGGGGCAATTAAATTAAATAAATACAATTAAATAAATCTAATAAAATAAGATAAAAAATAAAAGTTATAGAGTTTATGCTGGGGGAAAAAAGATGTATTATACCATTATATGTTAGATTAAAAAAATCAAAACCACAATGACATACCACTTCATACTGATCCGGTTTCCATAATCAAAGGGACCAAAAAATATAGCAAAAAAACCGCAGACATTGGCAAGTATGTGGAAAAACTGGAAATCCCACACATTATTAATAGGAATATAAGATGGTCTAGTCACTGCAAAAGACATTTTGACAGTTCCTAAGTGTTAAACACAGACTTACCATATAACCCAATGAAATCACTCCTAGATATTTACCTAAGAGAATTAAAAGTTTCCACAAAGTCGTGTACATGAATTTTCATAACATTATTCATAATAATAAAAAAAGTGGAAACAACACAAATTTTCATCAACCGGCGCATGAAAAAGTGGTATATTTCTAGAACAAAAAATCATTTGGCAATGAAAGGGAATGAACTCTTGGTATATGGTACAACATGGATGAACCTTAAAAACATTGTGTTATGATGAAAGTAGTCACAAAAAATCAAATGTTTTGTGATTCTATTTATATCAATGTACCAAATAGTCAAATGTAAAAAGACAGAAGAGATTTGTGGTTACCTAAGGCTGGAAGAAGGAAAGATTTGCAAATGGGAAATGGTAGCTAATATGCATTAAGCTTACTTCTTACATAATTTTTTAAAGCCATAGATTCACAAGAAGTTTCAAAGATTATACAAAGATGTCTCATGTATCCTTCATCTAGTTTTCCCTGATTCACATCTTACATAATTTTATAACAATGTTAAAACTAGGGATGTGTGTATAGTTCTATGTTATTTCATTGCATTATAGATTCCTGTAAATACCACCAAAGTCATTGTTACAAACTATTTCATTATCTTACTGGTGTTACCTCTTTATGATTACACCCTTCCCCTCTATCTTCCAAATCCTTAATCCCTGGTAATTAATAATATGCTTTCCATCTTTTACAGTTGTATCATTTTAAGAAGGTTATGTAAATGTAATAATGCAGTAAGTTATCTTTTGAAACTATATATATTATATTAGTATTAGCAGTTCATTACTTCTTATTAACATATAGCATGCTACTGATATGTCACAGTTTATTCACTCATGTGGGCATTTGAATTCTTTACAAATTTGGGTTCATTGCAAATAAAGTTGGTATGAGCTATTGTGCACGGCATTTTGTGTGGATATGAGTTTTCATTTCTCTGGCATAAATATCCAGGAATTTAGGGGTCTGGTGGTAACAGTATATTTATTTAGTATTTATTAAAAAAGCAAAATTAAACTCTCCAGTTCTAATTTTGGGTTAATCTAATTCCCCCTTCCTTTGTACAGCTTTTTGCTTCACGTATCTTGCAACTTTGTTGTTTGTTGTATACACATTTAAGATTGCAATGTCTTCTCGGTGGACTGAGATTTATTATTGTGTAATGTCTTTCTTCCTCATTTTCTTTGCTCTTAGGTATACTTTATCTAAAATTAATTTAATCTACTTCTGATTTCTTTTAATATGTGCATGGTTTATATGTTTTTCCATCCTTTTACTTCTTACCATTGTATTTTTTTAAAGATTTATTGATTTATGCATACAAGCACTGGGGTACAGGCCAGAGGTGTGGGGGTGAGAGGATTCACCACAGAGAGCGGGGAGCAGAATAGGCAGATCAACGGAAGTACACTGCTGAGGGGAGCAGCGGGCACAGCAGGAGAGGTCTGCTGCGCCATGTGGGTCCTCTCCCTGGCCGGCGGCAGGGATCGAACTCGTGCCGCAGTGGCTGCGGTTTGCTTCATAGTGCGTTGCTTAACCCACTGCACCACCAGGGAGGCCCCCTTACCATTGTATTTCATCATGAAATGATTTTCTTTTTTTATTATTAGATTTATTTAATTGTATTTGACATCATTTGTAGTTCCCAGGGAGTTCCCACCACCATTTCACCCCTGCACCATCACCTCAGTCCCTTGTGCTCTTTCTGCCCTCATCCCCGTCTTTGTCCTCCCCTCCTTCCTCCTCCCCTTTGGTTTATCTTTGACCTTCTGATCTTGTTGAGTTTTTGTTTGTTTTTGGTTGTAATTGCCCATTTCCCTGAGTTTTCTCTTGTTTTTTTTTCTTCTTTTTTAAAATTTTTTTGTTGTGATTGTTGTTCTTTCACATTCCTCCTAAAAGTGAAGCCATCCGATATTTTTCTCTTGCCTTCTGACTTGTTTCACTGAGTGAAATTCCTTCTGATATATAATTCCATCCATGTTTCTATAAATGGCCCTAGTTTTTTATTTTTGATTGCTGAATAGTATTCCAATTATAAATAGTGCTGCAATAAACATGGGGGTACAGGGTCTCTTTTGGATTGGTGTTTTTGTGTCCTTTGGGTAGATCCCTAGGAGTGGGATTATTGGGTCATAAGGTAGTTCTATTTTTAGTAGACCGAGGAACCTCCATACAGCCTTCCATCGTGGTTGGATTAACTTGCATTCCCACCAGCAGTGTAGTAGAGTTCCTTTTTCTCCACATCCTCTCCAGCATATGAAATGATTTTCTTATAGACATTATATGGTGTCTTTTAAAATGCATTTCGCCAGCTTCTGTCATTTAATTGATCTATCTAGATCATTTACATTTAATGCACATTTTTACATATTAGGCTTAAAGTATACCATTATGTTTTTTGTTTTATTTTTCATTTTTATGTTGTATTTTTCCATCTCTCCTATATGTTACTCCTATAGGTTACATTTTTTAGAATTCATATTCATATATCTATAGCAATTTGAGTATATCTCTTTGTCTAGCTTTTTTTTAGGGTTTGCACCACTTTATATTTACACACACATGCACACGCACACACACACAACTTGTGTAAGGCTACAAATGTTGACATCTTACTAGTTTGAGGGAAGTGTATAAACCTTATCTCGCTTTTTGTTCTTTTACCCTCCTCCTATTTAATTAATTAATATAAAATATTTCTTCTATTACATTGAGAACAACTTCAGATAGTGCTAGCATTTTTTCATCAATCATAACTTAGAAAATTCAAGAAGAAAAACAAAATCTATTACATTTATTCATATTTCTGTTGCTCTATTATTCCTGATTTTTTCAAGATTCATTATTTCATTATTTTTGTCTCCATTCCAAGAATTTCTTCTAGCAACTGAGTATAAGATTCTTGCTTGAAAGGGTTTTTTCACCACTTTGAAGATGTGATGCCTGGTTTCCATTGTCTCTAAGAGAGTCACCTGTTAATCTGTCTCTCCCAAATACATTACAAGTAATTTTTCTCTTGCTGATTTCAAAATTGTCTTTGTCTTTGCCTTTGAACCTTTTGACTATGATATGTCTATGTGTAGCTTTCTTTAAAGTTATTGTTCTTAGAGTTCATTGAGTTTTTAGCATGTATAAGTTAATATTATTTTTCTCATGCTGGGAAAATTTTCGTCAGTAGTTCTTTAAATAATTTTCTGTTCATTTCCCTATTTTCCCCTAGTATTCCCTCATAGTCTTGTTAAGGTTCTGGCTGGTCTGTTTCTATTAGAATTCTATTAGAGCTTCTATTAAAACTGTTAGCTTCTATTATTCTACCTGATTGCTCTATTGTTTTTCAACAATGCTCTGCAGCATAAATTGCACCACAGTCTTATCCAATTTTCCTTGAGTTCCTTGATATGGACACAGTGTTACCAGTCTTTTAGGTTTGCTTAGACCTGCTTCTGGGAAAAGCCTCTGCATTACAAATTAAAGGTTTGGGGATGAGGTGGAGATGTGGGGTGGGAAATCAATTATTCACTTGATGTCCCGCCCAAATCCTCCCTCTGGAGCAGGTGATGTATGTGCATGCAGAGGGCACTGTTGCCAACTCCAGCTGCTGAAACTACTTAATATGTATCTACTGCAGCTCAGAGCTGAGGAGAAGATCTGCAGTGTTCACTGGTCATTGATTCTACCTTGAATATGTCTTTTATCCTTCAAATTGTGGTTAATTGGTAGCTGCCACTCATCTGCAAAGTGCATTGGAGCAGCTCTCCCATAACAGAGCTGTTCAAGAAAGGGGTGACTGTTTTCTTCACTAGCTGCTCTGCTTGGTCCTCCCTACATAATGGGAGTTGTAGGGTGTTGAACAGGTGCCTCCTGGATGCTGCCACCCACTCTACATAGGCCTTTTACATAACAGAGCTGTGGAAAATGGACCCTCATAATGTTTACCAACTGCTAAAAGCACACAAAATAGCTTTTCCACCCCAGGAGTCTGGGGAGATGAGAATTACCACTTGGCAGTCGAACCTGCTGAAATAGTTCTTCTGCATGGCAGAACTGTCAAGGATGGCTGCAGTCTCTAGTTCAAATGCCACTGCCTCCCACTGTTTGTATTGAGCTTCTGTACATTTTTAAAATAAATGTTTTCAACTATTTGTGAGCTCTTGTTCAATTTCGAGAGAATACTAATCATCAGTGTAACATGTTTTTCTGAGAGAGAGGTTTCCTTAAATTCTTTGGACCATCTTTGGAATTTCCCATGAACTTACAAGTTCTTTGCAATGCAGCTATTCAGGAAGTTGGAAAATCCTCCTCTTTCCTTTTATAGTCACTTGTAGAATGAGTTGTTTACACTTGGCGGCCCCACTTACGCCTTCCATTCCCTCCTCAACCTATTGAAGTCTGACTCTTATCCCTACTATTCTTAGTATTTCTGTGTTAAGGTTTCTAATGACCTCTTACTTACCAAATCAATAGACATTTCTCAGTTCTAATTTCATTTCAAACTCTTAGCAGACCTTGACATTGTGCAGGAATCCTCTTTTTAAATTCTCTCCCATCTTGGTTTTTATGATGCCTTTCTCTCTTTAACGTCAAACTATGCTTTGATATTCTCTTACAGACAATTCTTTACCTTCCTTTATCCTTATCTTCCTATCCCTTAAATGTTGGTTTTTCACAGGTTTTCCTCTTTGTTGCTTCTTCCTCTATGAATTCTCTCTAGGCAATAAAATTCACCCTCTTGGTTTCAAGTACTATGCAAGTACTTGGTTTCAAGTGCCTCCCAAATTTACATCTATATAACCTTGCCTGAAATTTGTTACTTGTATATTCAAAAGCCTGATGAAAATCTTCACCCAGCTGTTTCTCAGGCTCTTCAGATTCCATATCTACAAAACAGGACTTGTCATCTACTTTCCTTAAATGTGTTCCTCCTGTATTCTCAGTATCAATGAGTCACACCAAAATATACCTAGCCCTCCTGAAATTTATCCTTAATTTAAACTTGAAAATTATCCTTTATTGTTCTCCTTTACTCTCCCTACATCCAAATCACAATATTTTGTTGATTTTTGTCCCCTAAATATCCCTCAAACTCATCTTTTCATCTCTTACTGCCCCTACCTTAATTCACTATCATGTCTGCCCTTGAACTAGCAGTTACTCCATCTTCTAGTCTAGTCTCACCACTTTCCCATCCTTCACACAGAGTCAGAATGCGGTCTCTGTAACACACAAATGATGTTGCCATTAACTTTATAAAACCTATCACAATGCCTGATCACCAAAGGGAAATGTTAATTTCTTATGTTCTATAAACTCCTCATGACCTTATCTCTGACCACTTATTTGGTTGAATCTCTTACCAACTCATGCCCTTCTGTAACCCTTCCCATCATGTTTCCAAAGCTACCTGATACTCTTCTCTTCAGATTAGGAATCTGTTGCTTGTAATAAGAATTGCAACCAGGGCCTCCCTGGTGGCGCAGTGGGTTAAGCAACGCACTATGAAACAGACCGAAGCCACTGCAGCACGAGTTCGATCCCTGCTGCCAGCCAGGGAGGGGACCCACATGGTGCGGCAGACCTCTCCTGCTGTGCCCGCTGCTCCCCTCAGCAG
>JAGFMF010011487.1:378672-388722 GCA_019455555.1 Galemys pyrenaicus | reverse complement strand
TCTGCCTGTTCTGCTCCCCGCTCTCTGTGGTGAATCTTCTCACCCCCCACACCTCTGGCCTGTACCCCAGTGCTTGTGTGCATAAATAAATAAATCTTTAAAAAAAAAAAAAAGAATTGCAACCAATACTTGAGTCTGTGTTACTTTGCAAATGAACCAGGTTTTTTTATTGCTTCCTCATCTTTTCAGAAACTCTTCAAAAAGTTACAGTATCCCCCTTACATATCTTGACTGGCTGCCAATATCTACAAAGTCTTCAATATTTATTTTTGTCCTCAGTAGGCCATCCTTGAAACTTCTACACTAAACTAGGCATTTTCTTCTTCACTAGACCTATATTCATCTCTGCATCCGTGAAACCTAGCACAGTGCCAAGCATGTAACAAGCATCCTGTAAATGTTTAATAAGCACATGAGTGATATATACCACTTACTAAGTTTCCCTTATGTGCGGGGTGTTCTACTACTGCTTTCCCTTTATATCTATTAGTGCTACCATGTCGATAACCCAACACAATTTACATTACTATTATCAATTTATTCATCAGGAAACTTAGACACAGAGCAACAAAGTTCTTTCACAAGGTTTTAAGGCTCATCAGCAGCACAATCTAATTTGGAACGCACTTTTTCAGGACTCTGAAGCCTTCCTTCACTTAATAAACTTCTGTAACTGAAGCTAAGTTTGGGAAAAGCCATAAACAAAAAGTACAGAATGGAGAAGACCTACATGGGAAACATAAAAGAGTTTCAATTTGTTTGTGTTTGTAGAAGCTGGCATAGTAGGAAGACATCTGAATGCAGATGGTCTAAAACACCAAACAAAGAAGCTTGGACTTTATTCCATAGACATATATAAGGATGACATGACAGATGAATCCTTTTTGAGAACATTAATCACATGTATCTGTGCAAGATAGTTTTGAGGGCAAGTGGCTGAAGGACAGAAGACAAGTCATGGCCTTTGATGCCATTCAACCATCTTCTTGTTCCTCAGACTTCCCTCTCTCCTGCAACTCAGCAGGTTCTGGGATTTTTAACACATTATTTCTGGCTCTTACCCACCCCTTGCTTGCACTCTCAACACTGACCTTTTTTGAGAGAAAGTTAAGGATCTTAGGTAGGCCTTACACTCTTGACTCTACTGCCAATTTTATCTCTACCTTGCTCCTATCCTATCTTTTTTAGTAATAATAGCTACCATTTTGAGCACTTACTGTCTTATGTAATCCTTATAAGTACATTGTGAGAAAGGTTCAGTTATCCACAATTTGTAACTGAGAATATTGGGGTTAATATTGGACTGGTTAAGTGCTTACCAAGTTAACCCAAATAGCAAGTAGCAAATTTAGGATTTGAAATCAAGGCTATTTTATTCCAAGCACACCTTATAACTATCTTTTTGGGCTCTATTCCTCCAACTTCTACCACATACTTAGGGTCTTTCTCCAGCAACTATTCCTGTTTGTCTTCTATCAAGTCAACCCCTATGTTTCTATGAATCTTTTACTCTCAGTGAATATATACCCTAAAGTCTCATCTCGTTAAAAAAAAAATCTAACAATTTTACCCATTTTTTCTGTACAAACATCATTCTAGTCTCTTCACTCCACATATCTGTAGATATTTGTCTGTCCTGTCTCTGCTTACTTCCTCATCTCTCATACTGAAGTCTGATTGTAGTCTCTACCACTACATAATATCATTTCTGCTAAAGTCATCAAATTGACAAATCCTATTTCAGTCCTCATATTTCCTAGTCTTTTTCTAGTCTTTTCCTCCTTGTTCTTTTTTACTGTGTTCTCTATTCTGAGCTTCCATACCACTACTTTACTTCAGATTCCCATCATTACTTATTTGGATAAATCTCCTTTTCCATTTTCACCATCTCCACAGTGGATATAAAAGAGAACTTCCTAAATATAGATCTACACATGCTTTGCCTTGCTTAAAATCTTTCAATTCAAGTACAGAACTATACAGTATTTTGTACATGCTTTTATAGAATTATGCCCCTTCTAAAGTTCTCCAGTGTCATCTTCTCCTTCTTCTTCCTGTACACCTTGTGTTCCAACTACAAAAAGACCTTGTTTTCTGATATCTTCATATCTTTATATGTACTTTCTACCCTCCATTTCATACATTTCTTCACCTTGGCTTTTGACTGAATTTTTTTCTTCAAAATTCAGTTCAACTGTGACATTCTTTGTACTACACCTGATGCACATGCCTGCATCCATTCCTGCTTCTTCTACATGTCCTAACCTCCCAAACACATGTGTTGCTTTCTCATTTCAACACAGTACAAGTAATAGCATTAATCAATTCAAATAACAATCATTACATGCCCAAGTGACACTGCCAATTCCTCAAAGACAGAAACTAGGTCATAAATTTTCATATTCTCAGTACATGGAATATAGTAGAGGTTAAGCAAGTGTTTGATGAGGGTTGAGGGAAGATGGGAGCATGGGGGACTGAGGTGATGGTGCACTGGTGATATGGTGATGGGGAATGCATGGAGATTACAATTGATGTCAAATATATATAAATTAAAGGGAAAAAACAAAATAAAAACAAAACAATACAGTGTTGTAAACCAATATCACCTCAATAAAAATAAGTATAACATAAATTTTAAAAAAGAATGAAAGAGGCTGTCAACTTTATCAAATAGAATAACAGAGATCTCACCTAAGGTAGAAGTAGTAGGGATATAAAATAGAAAAGAGAACAACCCTTAACTGGGTATGAAAAGAGAAAATAAACAGATGTAAAGAGGATTACAGATGTTGGTATTAATGACACAGAATGAAAATATAATAGGATTGAAGCAAAAATGCTGAAATCGGACTGGTAATACCGAATGTAAACACAAGACATTCAGGTAGAGATTTAGAGTTATTGAAAATAGAGGTACAAAGCTTGATAATGAAGTTGAGGTTTCCAATATAAAACCTGGAAATGGCCTTTTCTTAGAGAAGACAGATGTCACAACAGGGCTTAGTTCGACTGAAATTACCCTGCATCGCTTTCTTATTTCCTACAGATTTGGGGAAGATAAATATTAATAGTCTTCTATTTACAAACCAGAAGTAAATTATTATGGTTGCATGTGAGTGTGTGTGAAGGAGTGATGAAAACAGACATTCACGTTCCCTTTCAGTCACCCATTCATTCACCAAATATTCAGCAAGCACCTATTCTCTACCAGATTCTTTGTTAAGATTGGTCTGAACAAGACAGAATAAGTCCTAGCATTATCATGGTGCTTACGATTTTGAATAAACACTAACAAATAACCACATTTAAATCATAAATTAGAAACTATATAAATCATGATCAGGCAAGAAAGGAATAAAACTGGGAATATATAAAATAAATTGGGAGCAGAGTGTGCAGTCAAGATTTCTGAAGTTGGGCCTCCCTTGTGGTGGGTTCAAGGGCTTAAGCACCATATTGTGGGGCTTCCGCAGCCACTGCAGTGCGAGTTCAATTCCCGCCCTGGGAGGGGACCCACATGGCACAGCAGACCTCTCCTGCCTCGCCTGCTGCTCCCCTCAGCAGTGTATTTCAGTCGATATGCCTTTTCTGCCTCCACTCTGTCTCTGGTGAATCCTTTTACCCCCCGCGCCTCTAGACTGTACCCCAGCTCTTGTGAGCATAAATAAACAAAATCTTTTTAAAAAAAGACTTCTGAAGTGATATTAAGCTGAGACTTATTTCATTAGTTTTCTCAATGGCTAGTTATTTATGAATAGGATTTAGTCACTCAACAATGGGTAGTTCAACTGCATATCCAACTGATCCTCTCAACCAGACTCCCAAGTATATGTACACACACACACACACACCAACATCACCATCATCCCCCTTCCCACAAATCTTCCCAGATATAACTACAGAGAGAAAAAGACTACTGGGATTAGGGGATGGGATGGGTTCTTTGGTAGGTAGTCTCAAAGAAGACTCCCAATGAACCATACTTTCAGTGTTCACACCCTTGTAGCATCTCCTCCCACTTTGGCCTTTGACTGATTTTCACTAACTGTACATGGCCGACATGGTGTTCAATAACTTCTGAAGATGGATCTCAATGGACCTGAGGCTTCCATTTTCACCATTTAGTACACTTTTCAACCCAGATGACTTGCTTTGAGGAAGTCAAAGCAACCAGGAGAAATTACCTCATGAAGGAAAGTCAAGATCTGTTAACAGTCCAGCTATGCTCCCAGCCAACATCCAGAACCAACCAATCAGCCCTGTGAATGAGACCATCTTTCGACCTTCCAACCATTCCAGCACATAAAGCAGAACTACCAAGTCAACACATAGAATCATGAAAAATAATAAATCATATCAGTTTAAACAAATAAAACTTGCTTTAGTAAGTTTTGCAATAGCCAAAATGAATCCTTACATCTATGAAAGACCAAAAGTAAGATAATGCTATAAGTTGAAGCTGCATAAATTTTCTTTATGTTTTTAATTTTTTTGTTTATTTTGTATTTTCTTTCTTAAGAATCAGTAATTGCCATTATACTTTGAAAAACGTAAACATTTTTAGAATTCAAAGGTAGGAACATTCCTGAGGTGAACTGAAAGTGACCTTGGACAGAGACTTGAGTGGTCAGCCTGATAGACGGCTGCCCACACGGTCCCTTTGCTGACTCTGTGTAGACAGACTGTATAAATGAGGACTGCATGTTTTTGTTTCCTTTTTTTATCTATTCAATGCAGTATTGCTAAAGTATCTTCCTGACTCATATGCACTCAGGACATTGTTAGAGGTTAAATAAAACACACATTATTTGGGGATTTGGAATTGAATAAAGTAAAACAAGGAAATAAATTCAATAATACAAAAAAAAAAACAACATCACGTAGCTAAAAGAGGCTGGAAGGTTTGGGACCTTAGGTAGAACATGGATGGATATTTCTGGAAACAATATGAAACTTTGCTAATGAGAGAAAAATTCTAGTGCAGTTATTTAAGTGTTCTAAGAGGATTCTTGTCTGTCTCAGTCATCTTTTACTGAATGTCTTTGTTAGAACATGCAGGTAAAGCATGCAACTTTCCAAGTAAGCTTATCAAAATGATAGCTGCCCAAGTGATATTCTCTATCAAGCAAGAATGTCTTCATATCCTGGCAAGAAGACATCCCAGTTGGCACCCAATTTATTGCAAAACAATAAATGAGGAATTGAACATAAAATGCATTTCATGTCACTTGCCACAAAATCAATAAGAACTGGAAATTGCCATTTCTAACCTAAAACTAGAAAAAAAATATTTTTTCTCCAGACTTACCTGCTTGGCAAAAGAAGGGTGAATTTTATAATTTTTTTCTCTGATATTACATTCACTAACAAGTGACAATTCATTTTCATCCAATCTGTTGACTAAATGTGCATCAACTTATTTAGATTCAGTCAACCAGCAACTTTGGTGACAGTCTCCTCAGTGTGTATAAATGTAATACAAACAGATATTCACAACTTGATTATAAATTTTCCTACTTTAACAACACATAAATCCTATTTATTGCTCACTTTGAAATTAGAAATAAACTAAATCAAAGCCAAGTAAGACTGAGGGTACTATGAAATGGCAGAATGAGAGAAGAAATGCTTTAACAATCTCAAGATAAACGGTGAGTCCCAAATATGTGGTTCTGGAAAAGGGTTTGTTAAAACCTAATTGTTAAAAGAAACAGCCAAAGAAATACACAAGGGAAATGTTTGGAACATCGGGATCTCATCACTTGGAGTGTGTGTGTTGTGTTGTGCATGAGTTGATGGTGCAGGAACATGGACTTAACAACAAAAAGTGCTCTGCTTCTCATTCAATCACCTGTGATTTGACAATATTCCTTTTACCTTGTACTAGAATTACAGAAATAAAATTAGAATGTAAACATGTTCTCTGGCATGCAAACCTCTGTGTGATGGCCAAGAGCTGTGGAAGGGACCTTGCCTCAGTGCCACTAGAGAGGCAGGTAATATGGTAATTGAGAATTGAGAGAAAATGTGGATTCAGAAATTAGCGATAACAGCTTTAAAATAGGACCAGTTCATATTTCGGGAGTTGGGTACATAGGAAAGAGCCTTCCTTCTAGGTGATTCTATTGATAGCATCTGAGGTAGGAGGTAGCTGCTTGTTTAGAACTGGACAGAAAGGGCCTCATTTATCGAGTTTCTAGAAAAACTGTAAGAAAAAAAACTCTGGTTTTAAATGAAACATAGTAGTCATTCATTGATTATTCAAAACACATTTATCGGGTTCCTGCTGTATACCATGCTCTGCTATAGATTCTAAGGTATAGCACGAACAAAGCAAATTCAGCTCTCAAAGAACCTACATTTTAATAACTAAATTGAAATTGAAAGTAAATAAAAAGTTTACATGGTTGCATGAGAGCGATCCATTTGTAAATGATGCATGTAAGTTTGCTTGTACAAACCTGACTCTTGAATAGCTGATTGAACAGAGATGGGCATTTATGTATGAAAAACCCCCACTGGGACCTTCCTGATAGCACAGCGGGTTGAGCACAACACTGTGAACCATCTGTGGCACAGCAGTGTGAACTGGATCCCAGGCCAGGGAAGGGACCCACGTGGCGCAGCAGAACTCTCCTGCCTCAACCACTGCTCCCCTCAGCAGTGTGTTTCGTTCAATCTGCCTGTTCTGCTTCCCACTCTGTCTCTGATGAATCCTCTCACCTCCTGCTACTTTGGCCTGTGCCCCAGCTCTGGCATGCATAAATAAATAAATCTTTAAGGAAAGAAAAGAAAAACCCCCAAACAGCCAAAGCTCTCCTGACTAAAAAGAAGGGGAATGGAGGTATCACACTTCCAGACATCAAACTATACTACAAAGTCACAATAATTGTTTTTATAATTTTTATTTTTCTTACAAGGCTTTCTTTTCCAGGTGTACTCCCCATAGAATTTCCATCAACATTTCACCCTTGCAACATTATCATAGTCCCTTGTGCTCTTCCCATCCATGCCTTGATCCCAATCCCTCTTTCTTCGCTGAAAAATGTCTCTGATTTGTGGTTGTCTGTTTATTTTTGTTTTGTTGTTGTTCGTGATGTAGTTACTATTACTTTTTTCCTTGATCCCCTATATTTCTCCTATAAGTGAGATCATCCAGTATTTTTCTTTTTCCTTCCTTTCCTTTCTCTTCACGCTCCATCCATTTTTCTGCAAATGGATCTAATTTATCTTTTTGATTGCTGAATAATATTCCATTGTGTATATATATCACAATTTTTAAAACTCCATTGTACTGGAACAAAACAGACACAAAGACCAATGTAACTGAATATAAAATCCAGAAATAAACCCACAGATCTATAGACAACTAATATTTGACAAAGGTGTAAAAATATGCAATGTAACAAAGACAATTTCTTCAATAATTGGTGCAGGAGAAACTGGACACTACATGCAAAAGAATGAAGCTAGACTACTACCTCTCACCATGCACAAAACCAACTCAAAATGGATTAAAGAATTAGACATAAGACCTGAAACTATAAAATACATTAAGGAAAATATAGGCAAAATACTACATAACATACATCTCGTTAACATCTTGAAAGACACATCACCTAAAGCAAATAAAGTGAAGGAAAAGATAAACAGCTGGGACTACACCAAATTAAAGAACTTCTGTATAACAAAAGAGACATTAACCAAAACAAAGAGACACCCCACTGATTGGGAGAAAATTTTTGCGCACAATGCTAATGATAAGAAACTGATCACAAAGATCTACAAAGATTTAACAAGACTCAACAAAAACGAAGTAAACGATCCAGTCAAAAAATGGACAGAAGAGCAAAAAAGACACTTTTCCAAAGAAGAAATGCAAATGGCCAACAGGCTTATGAAAAAATGTTCAACATCACTTGTAATCAGGGAAATGCAAATCAAAACCACAATAAGATACCATCTTTCATCAGTGAGAATGGCACATATTAAAAAACTAGCAACAACAAATGTTGGTAAGGATGGGGAGAAAAAGGAATTATCCTACACTGCTGGTGGGAATGCAAACATTTGGTCCAACCACTATGGAAAGCTGTGTGAAGGTTCCTCAAATGACTAGAAATGAAGCTTCCATATAATCCAGCAATTCCACAACTAGGAATCTACCCAAAGGACACAAAAACATTAATTCAAAAGGACACCTGCATCCCTATGTTTATTGCAGCATAAGTTACAATAGGTAAGCTATGGAAATAACCCAAATGCCCAAAAATAGATGACTGGATCAAGAAGATGTGGTATATTTACACAATGGAATATTACTCAGCAATCAAAAAGGATAACCTCATGCCATTCACAGCAACATGGATGGAGCTGGAAGGGATTATGCTCAGTGAAATAAGCCAGAGAGAAAAAGAAAATACACCAAATTATTTCACTTATACAAGGAATGTAGAGGAACCAAATAAGGGATCGGTGAAGGGAAAAAAGAAACTATAATAAAGTAAAAATCAAAATCACAAGGCAGATATAGATCAGAGACATTCTGTATGGGAGGAGGAGGTAGAATTATCAGGACAGGGGTGGGAAGAGCACAAGGGACTATGGTAGCCAGTGGTGGGGAAATCATACATTGTATAAATATGAAGGGTGATGTAATAAATATATATATATATATATCAATGAACCATCACCTACCCCAAGATTCTTCCCTTTCTCCTTTAACTTATGCCTGATCATCTTTCATACCCCTGATGATGATTTTGGGGGTCAGGATGCATTACAAAATAAATGTTGACTTTACCTTATAGAATAATCCTCTCAGCATGAAGTTCTAGAGTCTTGAGCATCAAAGGAAGGTGGTGAGTGGCCCAATCTGATGGCTGAAATTCATGCCAGAGATGAGAGAAGTCTCTGAATGTAAAGGCAGGCCAGAGGATAGCAGTGGATCTGAATTCTTGAATTTGTTAGTTAGCTATTTACTCATAAGAGACACCTTGCTGTAAAACTCTAAAACTAAGAGTATGTGATACTTCCCAAGAATAGTCGAAAAGAAATAAGCACAGAAACGGACCATGGGAAGATTGAAAGAATGTGAAATAAAATGTGACTAACTGTACTTTGTAGGTTTAAGAAATTTTGAACTCCTAAACAATGAAAATGCATGCATTTGTTGCTTTTGCAATCCAAGAAATTAGTCAAACTGAAAAATAAAGCAACCATGACCATAACTGACACATAAGTGTAGCATTAAAATTCACCTGCACCAGAATAACTTTTGAGTAACTTTTGAAGTGAATTTAAACATAATAAAGAACCAGTATCATTAAACTCTAATGCTCCTTGAAACTTTCCAGAAGTCCTCTTCAGAATTTCCATACAACTCTTAATATACCTCCTCATCCTTCTCTAATTAAACCTAATTTTCCTCAAGCACTAACTAGCATTCAAAATACATAAAATAATTTCTTGTTCAATTGTATTGTTTTTTAATTACTCATTTAAGAGTATCACTTTCTTTTCTTTTGCATCACAAAAGATCATCTCCTTACTTTAGTTAAACTGTAAATTGGATTGATCTGATGGGGTAGCCTTGGAACCAAGCACAAGATTTCCCTTCATTTCTTTGTAGACACAGTTATTATTATATAATTTAAGAAATAGTTTACACTTTTCATCTTTTTCTTCAATAGTGGGCTTTGAATTTCAGTAATTTTAGTCTTTCTCCAGCTTTACTACATTATAATTCATAAAACTGTAGGATACTTAAAGTAGTCATAGTGATTTTATATGTGTATACATTGTAAAAGTATTACCCCTATCACTCATTCATAGGAACATGGATGGATCTGGAAGGGATGATGCTCAGCGAAGTAAGTCAGAAAGCAAAAGAAAAATACCAGATGGTTCCTCCCTTAGGAGGAACATAAGGGAACCAAATTAAGGATGAAGGAAAGGAATAAGAACAATAATAATAACAATAACAGCAATAAAGACACAGAAACCAAAAATGAGGAGACAAGGACAGACTGGGGACACCTGGTGGGG